>OY294049.1:7440820-7515718 GCA_958510825.1 Brachypterus glaber | reverse complement strand
GACGATGTTATTGCACGTGGGCCATGTAGAATATACATAGAAATATCAATACCTACTTATAAAAAAGGTGTATATTTAATTTTTTTCACCCTCTACTTAATTAATGCCTATCTATGGCGTTAAAGAGTGCGGTCCAAAAGTCACCCCTCCTAAACTTTTAAAAGAATTGAGATATCAACTTGAAAATTGGAACACTTAAATAATACTAAAAACTATCTTAAAATTTTTTTGGCTGTACTTGATATTTTTAGATTTTAAAATATGGTTTGGGGGACATAGTGGATTTTTTCTTTAAATGGAGTGGGGGTCGTGTGAAATTACATAATTTTCAAGCAAATACAATTCTCTATTCGAACATTTATTTTTAATTTTATCAAGGCTTTGTTTGATTTTTATATTATTTTTTTGCAAAAAAATATGATTTTTATATTATTTTTTTTTTCAAAAAAATGTGATTTTTTGAGATTTTTTTATAGTTTTTATTTGTATCATTTAAAGTTAGTTTAAAAGAATAATTTACGTTTTTGCACTATGAAATTAATAATTTTTCAAAAATTGTTTATTTTTTTTAAAGAAATTAAAAAAAAACCCATTTTAAACCCGAAAGAATTAAAAAAAATGATCAAATAGAGAGTTTTATAAGCTTTATAATGACTTGGACACGACGCGACTTTCTATTTCCTCCCCATTCTCCTTCCCACATTTTTAAAGCTTTAACAATATGGAAGGAGGGATAAAGAGTGACTGCAAAATTAGCCTCTTTTTCAAACATCTGTAACTTCGATTGCAATTGATAAAATGTAACGTATAAGAGCTCAAAATTTGTATCTGGTCATGCACTTGTTTGAAAAGTAAGATTTATTGTTCTAGAAGCTAAACATCCCCTTAAACAAAGGGTTAACTAGGGGTACTTGAATTGAATTTTATACCAAACTTTCTCACATTTTATTATACATAACTGACTGGATCCCTTTATCTCGATTTTTCTTGAGATACTATGATTTACTACTTTTTTTGGTTCTTGGTGGGTAGTTTAACCCTCTTTGTGAGGGTGAGTTTTCATCGAATCCAAGGGTGATACCCCATTACGTGTTTTTTATGTTTTATATGACAGAAAAATGTATTTTTTAAATATTTTGAATTTTTATTTTTTTAACCCTTTTAAGAGGGTTAAAAATAAAAAAATCAAGTACTCCTAGTGTACCCTATGTTTAAGGGGATGTTTAGCTTCTAGAACAATAAATCTAACTTTTCTCACAAGTTCATGACCAGACAAAAATTTTGAGCCCTTAGACCTTACATTTTATCAATTCCAATCGAAGTTACAGATGTTTAAAGAAGAGGCAACAAACCACTTTTTTTGCGGTTACTCTTTTCCGACTCTAAAATTAAAATCTTTCTTTGTACGACGAAATAAATCCTTTAAAAAAATACTAAATTCCTTAAACATAAAAATAGGTTTAATAGGATTAACGGATTCTGTTGCAGCATATTCTTCTTCCTAATTAAAGATATATTTTTCAACTCGACTATTTTTATAAGCCAACTTTAAAGAAAAGTCCTCTATTTATCCTTATAATTCCATTTTATATTAATTGTTCCGTACAATTTGTACGGACAATTTTTGAAAATTCATCCTGCTCAGAACATTTGAGAAGTCGACATTCAAAATTATTTTGTCCAACCTATTAAATATGAGCTTTTAATTTTATAATTATTCATTATATAATAATAAATAAAACATTTTAAAAACTTATTTGTGGCCTATCGGACAAATAAAAAGATATCTTGTAGCTCACCAACATGGTTACAGTGTTACATGAAAACTGTGGACAACACTATTTTAACCTTATTTGATCTCATCAGCACAATATATTTTCAAAGGCATATCAAGTCCATACTAATCCGGCGATGTGCGTTCAACTAGCTGGTTAACTAGCGAATTAACAAACTCTCCAACAAGACAGAAACCCTTTGAGCTATAGGAACGAGGTTTTGAATGTGATCTATTGTATCTATTGTATCTATTGTAGGTATTTTGAGAAACTTCTTTGCTCCAAAAATTTTTAGCATTTATTTGTTTTTTTAGTTTTATTTCTAGAATATGATATCTCCAGTGAAAATACATAATAAGAATATTCTTGTTGTAATACTACAGGAATCCTACGGTAGGATAAGCAGTTTTTAAGAAAAATGCATTTAAAGCTTTCGAGGACGAAAAATTAAACTAAGGTTAAAAAAACAAAATGTTAACCTATTTAAGAATAAAGGTACCTATGTTTATTTTTCGACATTACTTCTTGTATTTAATAATGTGTTCACATTATAAGTTGTTAAAAGAATTTACATAGCTCCACAACATAAAAAAACCGTTCTAACTAAGCCTATGGTATTTCTACGCATTTTTCAACGCTGAAACCTAAGCTGACATTTAAAAAAAAATCGTGGACCCTCAAAATATTGAGATATAGTGCATACTGTTTTTTTGGTATGTATTCAAGCAAAAAAAAATATATGGAAATATTGCTAAATAAAAATGATTCATGACATTACTTACAGATTTTAAATATAAACCCTAGTTTTTTTTTATAGGCCCACAAATACAAACATTGCATTTTTTTTCTTGTTTTCCGATATATTTTATTAAAAATTTTTATTTATAAATAATACAGATACAGCCAAATTTTTTTGTATGTAAATTAGTACATACATATCCTTTATAAAAAAATGTAGATATTTTTTTATTTCCAGGGATGGAGAGTCTGGGGGGTTTAACGTTGCACATGTTCAAAGAAATATATCATAAAATTGTCTGGTACCCTTGGCCAGAATATTTTTCTCAATTTTTTTTTAGCGATTTAAACAATTATGACAATAAAAGACCTTCATGATCCCTAATTTGTTACAAATTCACACGCACAGTGTCAAACTTTTATCATAAATCTGGTTAGAAAAATTTGACACTGTGCGTGTGATCCTGAAAAAAATTAGGGATGAGGTTGAGATTATTATTTTGGAATTTTTCCGTTTTTTTTTTTTATCCTGCGGATTTTTTTTTTTTGACTCGAATGCATACGAGAAAAAACATTGTGCGTATGTATCTCAAGATTTTGGGGGCCCACGATTTTTTTAAATGTGAAATTCGGTTTCAGCGTAAAAAAATGCATTTAAATAACATACACTCAGAAAATTTGGTTGTATTTTTAATACTGAATGTTATATATTATTTACCGATTGTTAATTTTTTTGAATACTGTAACATACTTTAAACTAGATCAGTAATACAACTTAACAACAACTCAAAGTATACCGTACTAAGTGTGATATGCTTTACCAAATGTTACAGAAATTTTTACTATAACATGCTAGTATTAATAAACACATGTTACGTGGGGATTCAAAAGTACCAGCACGGTCTCTATGTTAGTATAACAAAATTTTGTATACAATACACACATTGCAGTATTTAATATCACAAGTAAAGTATTAAATGCCGATAGTGGCTATATAAATAAGAAAAATGTATTTACAAATAAAATTTAGTATTAAAATTACAATGACATTTTCTAAGTGCAGTCTTCATTAGAACTCTGGACTTTTTTTTATTTTGTGGGGTTGTGTTATTTTAAATAGGACGGGTAAGTGCGCTAAATTCGCTAAATTTAGAAAATGGAGAGAAAAGGCATTCCGTAAATATTCTTGTTTATTAATCTTGTTAGCGTGAATGTGCAAATTATATAGGATTAACTAGATTGCTCTGCCAAAAGAAAGGCACTAAAAAAATTTGTCAAGATTATTAGATTACTTTTTATTCAATCCATACAGATAATAAGACAGTTAGCATCTTTATTTTAACTAGATACACTCAATAATAACCGCCGCGTGGCTTTTACTTTATTGAGTGGATAATTATTTATTTTACCCACTCAACTGTTACTTGTAAAATTATTTTCTTGTAAATGTCATTATAATTTTTAATAAAAATATGAATTCCTAAGCTATTTATTGGATAAAACCTTGTATGGCCCTCATGGGTAAACCGATATTGCCCTCTCAAAAATTAACCTGCTTGGCTGATGCCTCGCAGGTTAATTTTCTCATGGGCAATATCTTACTTTACCCACTAGTACCATAATTAACTATTTTTTGATTAATTGTTAGAGAAAATTAACGATTTTTTATTTTCTTGCTAAAATAGCTTCTGGGTGTAGGTAAACATGTAATTATTTAAAAAAAATGTTTTTTAACCCATCTTTGTAAATGCCTGTTTCTGACTCCTTTTTGTGTTGCAAACAAGAGTTTAATCAAGGCGTGCGTATTACGCACAAGTGTGTCAAACTTTGACACTCTATTACACCTGGTGTTTGAAGCTTACTTAATAGCCGTTGGATGTCATTTTATTTAGGACACTGTAAAAAGTAAACTGAATATTCAGTTACAAATGGATAGGAAATCGGAAGTTATTATCCTATTCAATTGTACTTTAATTTTTGTTAAAATCACGCAATATTATATGTCCGTCATTAAAATTTAAGGACGGACATGAAGTTTTTAATATTAAATATTTAATATTAACCCTTTGAGACCCAGTGGGACATATATGTCCCACCCTGTTTCAAGTTACCTCAAGGTGTCCCATTTTACGTTGTAAAATTATTTAAGGGTTTTTTTAGTTACTTGGAGCCTATTTCTACCAAATTTTATTAAGCAAAGCTACTTTTGTATTTTTGTCCTAATAAAAATTTCATTTCAAAATAACAATTATGTTATACTATACCAAGTGGCCCATATTTAATCCGAATAAGATGCCTACAACAAAAAAAACACTGTGTGTTTTTAAAAAAAATTTAAATACATTTGTATAGAATCATAACTTCCTATCCATTTACTAACTAACTAACTAAATATTTAGTTACAAATGGATAGGAAGCTATGATCCTATAAAAAATTACTTTAATTTTAGTTAAAAACACTAGGGGAAGTCGGGGTTAACTGGACCCCTTTTTTCATATCGAGATTTGAAAAACCTGTAAATAATTTTCAAATATTTTCTATAGCAAAAGGTAGATTAATACTATAGTTAGAACATATTAATACTTCAGACAAATATAATTTATATAAAAAAAGTTATTAACGATAAACCAGTTAACCCCGCTGGACCAGTTAACCCCATATGGCAGGGTTAACTGGACCACTACTCAGGGTTAACTGGTCCACTAACAAAAATGTATTGTATTGTAATTATAACATAAAAATAGACAACATAATATGTTAAATATTAGATATATCTGAGGGTTAACTGATCCGGGGTTAACTGGACATGGCCCAGTTAACCCCGAACTAATTAATATTGACATAAGTGGTCCAGTTAACCCTGAGTGACACCACTGAATAAAATCATAAAATTTTATTACTTAATAAGATATTAGAATGCGGAAATTATGCAGAATAATTAATAAAATACTCAGTATATTAGGTAAAATATTAGTCTAGATCCTCCTATTAATAAAAAAAGTATTAATTATAAAGTAAAAGTTAAGGTGAATACCCACTTTTCATCGAAAAAAAATAACTTTCTTTACTACAACTTACACGTGGACAACACGGTCCGTCATAACAATTTAAACAATACTACTAACTAAATATCACTAGAATTTGCCCTAAGGCGTCAATACTAATAAAAAAAGTTGATAAAATCCAGGTGGACCAGTTAAACCTGTAGCCCAGTTAACCCTGACTTCTCCTATAGTTCTAAAGTCACCTACTTTAGTATTTAAGGACAAACATGAAATGTTGCCTGTTTAAAAAAATTAAAAAAAGTACATTTGTAAAGAATAATAACTTCCGATTTCGTATCCATTTGAAACTAAATGTTCAGTTTACTTTTTATAGTGTAGTTTGCTTTTATAAAAGATGATCTATATTACTTTATGTAATATTACTATTTTTTAACGATTTTAGCTAAAATTTCGAGCTAAAGCGACCACGAATCAGAAAAGTTGAACAAGTCACAGAAAACTAATTGCCACAAAAGTCTGCTGAACGGTACGACATAACATAAACCACAATACCTATAAATACAATATTAAAAATAAAAATATATAATTAAATTTTTTTCATCTTATATAAAAATTTTCCAGGTGTATATTTTGTTAGGTTAATGTTTATTTTCATAGTCGTGGAAAAAGTTTGGTACTTTAACGAGTTGTAAACCAATTACGCACCTAGAAAAAGTTACACACTCGCCCCTGCGCGGTATCGTGCGTAACTTTTACATGCGTTCGTAATCACTCAGTTAGAACTGTTTTGTAATATACTATTTTAATCCAAAAAGCACCGTGTATCAAATGATCAACTGAAGTATGAGAAATTTCGCGTAGAAGGTTGTAGGATACTGCCTTGTTTTATGTTTCTGTTGTGTCATAAACAAGATTTTAAAACCACATACATAGAAAGTTTATTTCTAAAGTGATAATGAATTAAAAGGATTTTTAGAATTAATTGCACCCTAAGTACATTGTTTTAAATATATACAGTGCTTTAAAATAACAATAATATTTAATTAACCTTTTATTTTTATGAAATTGAATTTTTTGTTATACAAGGAGATTCACCAAACATAAGTCACTCGTATTTTCACGTTATTATTAAAGTTAGTAAAATACAATATATACCAGTTAAAATAGAGATAACAACTTACAAAAATGCTGGAACAAAAGTTTTCTACCAGCTTTTGTTTTCGAGAAACGTATAGGCCTAATGATAAAATATTTGCAATTTTCGTAAATTGGTTAAAAATTTCTTAATAATTTTAAATTACATATTTCACTTTTAAATTCATTAATAAAATTGATATATTTTTTTAAACATTATTTAACAAGAATTCTAGGAATTTCAATTATTTATAAGTTTTCAACGATTAATGTAGTAATAATTAATTAATTAATAATTAACCTGTACACTTGATGAGAACAAAGAGCTTTGCCAAATAATTGAGTCGCTTTATAATCTACAAAGCCCAGTAATTCTATTCGGTGATTTCAACTACCGTCAAATTAACTGGCAATCTAAACGTCTTGAAATGGCTGATAGGGCGGCGGCTCAGTTTCTTGACTCATATAACAACTCCAATCTGTACCAACTTATTACAAAACCTACTAGATTAAAAGTTATTAACAGACCTTCCACACTTGACCTGCTGTTAACATCTGAAGAAAATCCAAGTCAACCTGCACCCAAAATGTGTCAAATCTCTCAAAAAACTTAACTACTGAAAAGCTAACTATGACGTCATAAACCAATATATAGGCCGTTTCAAAGAAACTCCTGACATATCAAAATTTGAAAACTTTACCAATATCATAAGCAACATCACTAAGGACCTTATTTCTGTGACTGGGACTAAGAAACGTTTTACTAAGCCCTGGTTAAATAGTTCGCTTAAAAGACTAATTAACAACAAACGAAGACTATGGGCTAACTATAGGAATAGTGGAGATGAGGATGAACGCCTGAGATATATTGACGCAAAAAACGGTTTATCAACGCAACTGCGCGAGGCAAGGACCCAGTATGAGACGAATCTTATTGACTCTGCACCCAAATGTTTCTGTAAATATATCAACGGTTCTCTTTCTTCAAAAGTTAAGACTCTAGCCCTCACCGACCCCGTTAGCAATAATGTTACCACTGACCCAAAAATTATGGCCGATATTTTCACACAGCAATTTCACAAAGTTTTTACCACAGAACCTTTAAACAACTTTCCGCAACTTCCGCCGGAAACATTATCTGAAGCTTCTATTGAAACAATTGACTTTACACCCGAAAAAGTTCAAAAGGACTTAAAAATGAGCTCAAGCCCGGGCCCCCATAATGTTTCCCCAATACTGCTCAAAAATTGTGCTGATTCTCTATATGATATACTTTTCGAAGTGATGACTGAAAGCTTTATTAGTGGCAAGCTCCCTGAAGATTGGAAAAGGGCAATCGTAGTCCCAATATATAAAAAAGACGATAAACTTTCACCCATCAACTACAGGCCTATCAGTCTTACCTCGATTCCTTGTAAATGTATGGAGAAAATAATAGCTCAGGAGCTGACTGAATTCTTCATGAAACACCACAAAAATCTACTTCGGAATTAGCCTGGGTTCCTTAAGGGTAGGTCTGTGATATAAAATCTACTGTCCATTTTAAATAATAATAATATAATAATAATAATATTTATTGTAATAAACCTATTTTACAATAAATATGCATAGTATGCACGTAAATAAGTCTAGCTTATTTGTGTGTGCAGTGTAAAATTTAAATAATATATTAAACTAAAAACTAAAACTAGACTAACCTAATGTATAACATAAAAATAAAGACAAAGATACAAAACAAAAACAATCAAAAAAGTAAATAAATAAATTAAAAACTAAAACATACAAATAAAATTAAATTAACATAAAATAAGACTTAAAAATACATAACTAGATAAATAAATTAAAAATCAAAATTACATATAAAATTAAAATTAAATACATAAAAAGGCTTAAAAGGTACTACATTTTGTTAATTAAGTAAGTTGAGTGACTAAGGACTATTTGTTAATAAGTATTTTAGATTTTTTGTGCAATTGTTTGACTAGAAATTGTTTATTGGTAAGCATTTTTTAAATCTATTAGGTTATTAGAATATTGTCTAGGTTGTTGTAATATATAATGTTTGCAGGTTTTTTTAAATGATTTAGTTACTAATATGTTTTTTATATTTTCAGGTAGGTCGTTATAAGCTTTAGGACCCAGATAATTAACGTTACGTTGACCAATAGTTTTGTGCACCTTTGGTATAGGTAAGTATTTATTTCTTCTTGTATTTACTAATTTAAATTCTTTTTTTTCAGCATGTGTATGGATCAAGAGACTTAGGTGATACAATTGTCTACAATCCATCTTTCTTGATAGTTGGAAAAGCTCATCGGAAGGGTAAGTTATAGGGGTATTATAAATTATTTTAAGTATCCTTTTTTGTGCATTTTCCAAGTCATTTAAATGGTTATTATATACTCCACCCCAGCCAAGAATTCCATATCTCAAATGTGATTCTACAAGTGCGTCGTATACAGTATTTAATTGTGATATTGATAAGATTGGTTTTAATATTTTGAAATAGTGAATAAGACATCTTATCTTTTTTGTGACATAATGCACTTGCAGGTCCCATCTAAGATGTGGGTCTATTGTTATACCCAAAAACTTGACAGAATCTGCCAATCCGATAACGAAATCATTGTCAGAAGTCTTAAAATTTAAAGTGGTGTACATTGGGAGACTTTTTGTATATGAGCCGAAAGCCATGAAATAAGTTTTTTCTATATTTATTGTTAAAATATTATGATCAAACCAAGTTTTGATTAAATTAAAATCTTGTTCAATTAAATTTTTTAATAATTCCCATGTAGGACCACAATAAAAAATGGTGGTATCGTCAGCAAAGCTGATAAGTTTACCTTTAGTTAATACCCTAAATAAATTGTTTATATAAATTATAAATAATATTGGTCCCAATATAGTACCCTGAGGTACTCCATACTTGGGTGACATTGGCTCACTTAAACTGTTTCCTATTTTTACTATTTGTTTTCTTTCTTTCAGATAGGCCGTAAAGAGTTTCAGAAGGGTACCTCTTATTCCAATATCTGCTAAAGTGCTAAGTAACTTTTCGTGACTAACCGTATCGAAAGCTTTAGCAAGGTCCAAAAATATGCAGATGGCTGGTAATCCCTTGTCTATTGCATAATAAATATCTTTCAATAGGGTTATTATAGCATTTTGAGTAGATTTACCCCTCTGAAATCCGTACTGCCTATCTGAAATTATCTTATTTTTTTTAATAAAACTGTCTAGCCTAGTTTTAAGAAGGGATTCAAATATTTTAGTAAAATTAGTAATTAAAGAGATTGGTCTGAAATTTATAGGATCTAGTTTGTCACCCTTTTTAAATATTGGTATAACAATAGACGTTTTGAAAGCTGTTGGGCAATCACCAGTTTCAAAAATTTTATTCATTAGTTTCGATAGAGGGTAGGCAATAGAATCTGCGATTTGTTTTACTGTATGACTATCGATTTGATCTATACCTGAAGATTTTTTATTTTTTAGTCTTTTTATTGTCAGTTTTACTTCTTCAGTACAAGTGGGTAATAAGAACATTGAGTTATTTATATTTAATCTATTTTCTTTATAATTTTTTGACTGTTTTATTTTTTTAGCTAATTTTTCCCCCATTGAAATATAATGTTTATTAAAAACATTTGCTATTTTTTCTTTATTTGTTATTATTTCAGCGCCCTTTCGAATTTCTTTTATTACATTGTTACTTGCCTGTTTATTTTTAAGACTATTTATTGTATCCCACATGTCTTTGTTGTTTGAAGAACAATTAATTTTTTTTTTATAAAAATCATTTTTAGCTTTTTTTAATAGACTATTAACTTTATTTCTAAAGGCATTATACTCTATTTTTAAATTAATGTCTTGAGTCTTATTGTAGTTAGCTAATAGTTTATCTCTGTGGTTAATGGATTTTATGAGGCCTTGTGTTATCCATGGCTTGCGTTTCCTATTTTCTTTTTTAATTTTTTTAAAGATTGTGTTTTTATCTATTTTATTTTTTATTATATTAATAATATTTTCTGTTACAGGTTCCAAGTCACCATCAATAAGTTCATCCCAATTAACATGCTGTAAATCTTTATTTAGTTCTTTATAATTTATTTGTTTAATAAAGTTTTTATTTAAATTTGTTTGTTTTATTTCATTTTTAAATATAAGTTGAGTAGCTACCGGGTAATGGTCTGTGATATTTGTTTTTATGATAACAGGCAAAACACAGTCATATAAATCATTAGCAGATTTTAAAAAAATGTGATCAATGCAGGATTCTTCTTTGTCTTTTTGTCGCGTTATGCCATTTATTAGTGATTTAAAACCATATTCCCCCATTATGTCCAAATACTCTCCGGAAGTACCTAAAGGGTCTCTTATGTTAATATTAAGATCACCTGTAAAAATATAATTATCTGCTTTTGATATATGTGAACTAAAATAAGAATCAAGATCTATTAAAAATTCGGGTAGGTTAATGCCGTGTAGTCTGTATATACCGATAACATTTATAGTGCACTTATCAGAGTATTTGATTTTTACATTTAGAATTTTACACTGGTTTATATTATCTATTTTACAAGTATAATCTAAATTGTCTTTTAAAAACATTATTACACCATCATTTTGGTTAAACGTACCTTCATTATATATTACTGAATAACCATCCAACTCAATATAGTTAATATTAACTTGCCAAGTTTCTGTTAATACGATGCATTCAAATTTCTCAGAAAATTGGTCTAAGAAAACCTCTAACTCGGCTAAGTTTTTATTTATACTACGAATATTGAGCTGTAAGATTTTAAAGTTGTTGCTGAGTCCATTTATTTTAAAAACTTCGTTGCATTCATATGCATTTTGCAAAATGTCTGTTTCAATATTCTCTATGTTTGCATCAAACTTACTTATAAAAGGGTCCATTTGTGGACAAATTACTAATAAATATTTAAAACTAAATGTAGATACCTTTTACTCTCATTTAAAAATTAACCTAAAATATATAAATAAGTTAAAATTGTTATTAAGCCTAAGAATAATTTAAAACTATTTTAAAATAGACTAGAAAGTCTCGCAGAAAGTTAAAAGTTATTGCCCTTTTGTTTGAGATGACGACTGTGATGTAGCTCTGGTAATCTTGCGGGTTACTGTGGTATGAATTTTGTCGGTCGTTGATTTTACGGTTTGGCCTTTTTCCTCAATTTGTTTTGACTTTTTCGTTTCTTTAATTTGTACTTGTGGTTCGTTAACTTCTTCTTCCAGAGACAAATTAAGCTCTTTTGCTAAGAGTTGCTGTCTTGCTTGAGGATTTGGGGTCGATGGGGCACTAGGTATTTTGTGAGGCTGTTCTGGGAAGATATTTTTATAACTGCTTTGCTGGATTTCTAAATCCTTTATGGTGTAGGTATCTTCTCCAATTATTAATTTATTACCCTTAATTTTCGCCCTTAAACCCTTGGCAGTTGCCTCTTTTTTATGTTTGCTTAAAATTTTGTTCGCAGCTAAATCTTCAGGACAGAGATCCGGATTAATGTAGATTGATTTACCTTTTAATTTATGACCGTTTTTCAGTATAAGCACTTTTTTCTGATAGGAAATAAGTTCGACAAGAATTGGTGCAGTGAGACTGTTTTTCGGACCTAACTTATAGATATCGTTAATATCGGGTATTTCAATGATTATGTTCAAGTTAGTACGAAAAAACCTTATTATGCAATTTATTAAATCTTCGTCTTCGTTGAGTTTTACCCCAAAAATTACTAAATTGTTTTTCCTGATTTTTCGTTGAAGCGCAATATTAGTTTCAATTAACTTTGTATTTTGGTCCTCAAGCTCCGTAATCCTACTTTCATACCCATCCAGGACTTTTTGTATATCTGTTCTTAGCCCGGTTATTTGTGATGTTACTTCTATTTTTATTTCGCTACTTTCGTTTTTTAAGTTAGTGTTCAATTTTTCAAAAATACTACTTATAAAAGCCTTTTGTGATTCGCTGAAGTCAACCATTTTAATAAATAGGCTGTTTCTACTTTTTTATATTGTACACTATAGTGTATGGTCCCCTTTATGCCATGTACTTTATCAGTTCACACGTAGATAACGAATATTGTGACGTGCGTTTGTTTTGATTTGTTGTTTATATTGTAATTCGTTGTCGTGGGTGGTTTATAATGTTTATGGTTAATATTTATATGTTTATTAATTTATCCCCAGTAAGTTTAGATTTAATTGTTGCTTTTTACCAGAGAAAAACTAGTTAAAATATAGTAAGTACCTGGAGACGATGTTGTTAAGGCAACCACACACTCAAAGTTGCTTGGACAAAAGCTCATGATGAAGGTCTTTCGATTGGTGCTTTATTTGGATTTCGAAAAAGCATTTGACACTGTGCCCTTCGAACTAATGTTTTATAAGCTCCATCACTTTGGCATAAGGGGAAACCTACTAGCCTGGATTCGGCAATATATTAAAGGAAGGCTTTTTCAAGTCATCATTGAAGGAATCCTAATTAGCGGAGTACCGCAGGGTTCGGTACTCGGTCCTCTGCTATTCTTAATTTATATAGCTGATATATCTACTGGCATGCTGTGCGAATCAAGTTTCTTTGCTGATGACTCCAAATTTTTCTGTGACGCATCAATCGAACATGGTAACATGTATGAAGATCTTCATCGATTAGAGCAATGGATTAAAAGCTGGCTCCTCCGAGTCAACCTAGAGAAATGCTCAGTACTGCATCTTGGCAATAATAACCCCAGCTACCATATGTTCTAGGAGGCGTGACTCTCTCTCGGAGCAGATTGACCTTGGTGTGACCATATGTTCCAACCTGAAGTGGGAAACCCAAGTGACAAAGGCAGTTAAGCTACTTAATAAACCTTAGTTTCAGTGAGATAAATGTGAGAATGTTTATTAAACTGTACAAAGGCTACGTTAGACCAATCTTGGAGTATGCCATTGTCGTGTGGTCCCCCTACTTTCAGAAGGATATAGATTTACTGGAGAGAGTTCAACGCAGAGCAACCAAGATTCCTCGGCAACTAAGACATGTTCCCTATGAAGAACGATTGAGAGTGTTACATCTGCCCACCTTGTATGACCGCCGTAGACGGGGGGATTTAATAGAATGTTACAAAATCCTCCATGGTCACTACACATGTGACATCCATCTATTCACCCGTAGCAATACTGAACAGCTTAGAGGACACTCTCTCAAACTCCGAAAGGAGACATGTCAGAAATTACCGAGAACAAACTTCCTGAATAACCGTGTTGTGAATGACTGGAACAAGCTCACCGAGAATATTGTCACAGCGCCCAGTTTAAATCGTTTTAAGAACAGACCGGACAGAGATTGGAACCTTCTGTCAATGTGATTTTTAATGTGATTTTTAATGTAATTTTTATGTGTTTATATTTGTGATAGAATCCAAGACATTTTGTAAATTTTAATATTTATTTAATACTTATTTATTTGTAATTTATATGTATGTACCTGACTAAACTGTGCAGTCCACCGGCCTAGCCGTCTATCTGCCTAATAATAATAATAATAATAATAATAATAATAATAATTTTATGAATAAATTGTCAAACTTTAATATTTTTTAACCCGATTAACGTTTAAATTTAATAAAAACTTTTCGCAAAAAAAATGAACCGACTTCTGTCTCTAAAAAGTAAAAAATAAAAAATAAGCCGGTGTCAATTTCATCACTCCCTAAATTAAATACTAACAATTATTTTTGTTGTTAAATTGATTGCTGTAAAATTGGCACCGACTTATTTTTTATTTTTTACTTTTTAGAGACAGAAGTCGGTTTATTTTTTTTTCGAAAAGTTTTTATTTTTTACTTTTTAGAGACAGAAGTCGGTATATTTTTTTTGCAAAAAGTTTTTATTTTTTACTTTTTAGAGACACAGAACTTGTAGATTTGTAACGTCATCTAAGCTAAATTATAGTTGTCCTTCCATCTCGCAAGCTGCTGACGTCACAAGGCTTAGTGCTTTGTGACGTCATTATCTTAAAGATAAATTTAGTAGTATTTTTATTTCAGCGCCCAAGAGTCCAACCAACCTTATTTTAAACGAAATACTGAAGAAAATCTTTGTTAAACTTTAAGCTTTGAGTAATAATCGAATAGCGCCTTAATCACAAATTTTATAATTTTCTCTTGGTATTTTAATATTACAGGTCCACAGAATCAAGATTAGGGGCATTTAAAAGATTTTTAGCCTACCGTAATATTTGAGTGACCCCTTCTTCAAGTTATCCGGCTTATCCGAGTTATCCGATCATTTTCTAAAAATTTGGTTGGTATTAGATCCAAATTAAGCCGATTTTAAGTGAAATTGCGTTAAAACGATTAGATTTATCTTAATTATCCGGCTTACCCAACATTATCCGAGCATCAAATTGAAAAGGGACCAACTCATGAATGCCCTCTTTAAGTTGCAAAAAGTTTCATCAAATTTAGTTCATCCGTTCCAAAGTTATGTGGGAACAAAAATAAAAAAGAAACATAGACACACGTCGAATTGATAACCTCCTCTTTTTTGGAAGTCGGTCAAAAAGGAGACATTTTAACATACGGCCAAAAATTTTCAGATATCTGTAGGGAACCAATAGTTATTATAATACTTTAAAAAAATTTGAATCAAAAACTAATCAATATAGATATAGGTTATATTACATATTAAAATATTTAGAATTTGATGCAGAATTTAAAAATCATAAAATATACAGTGTTCGGATAGGCCTAATAAGCTTCGGTGAAAGTTTTTTTTTTAAATCATCCATTTTTTTTTTTGTATAATATTTTAAAATATTTAGAAACTTTTTAGACCCCTGTCTTTTTGAATTTGGTTAAAAAAAATTTTATTAAGGTGTATAATAATAATAATAATAATAATAATAATAATAATAATAATAATAATAATAATAATATTTATTTCATAAATCATACATAATTTACAAATAAATATGCTACTGGCACAGAAATGTGAGGTACATTTGAACGTGCTTAAGAAAAAAAATATATATATATATATATATATATATATATATATATATATATATATATAAATAACTAAAACTATAAATATAGTATAAATACATAAAATAAGATAAAATAATTGCTAGTGTAGTAAAATATAAAAAATTGTCAGGATATGTTAAGTATTATATTTACCATAATACCAAGTATATGTTAAGTATATCACATATTTACCATAATACCAAGCATGTTGACAATGATGCGCTACGCAAAGAAGTTCATGAAAATAATAATTATAAATGAACCAGATAAACAAGTGACAAACAATCAATCCAAATAAACAATAAAAACAAAATGTACTAGAAAATCATTTTTATTCCTAAATTTTTATGAATTTTAAACAAAGCCCCCCTAAAACTTTACGTATATTTATAATTATTATTTATTTTAAGTATTAGGTATTGTTGAACCTTTTGGTGACATAACTTAAGCTGTCGTCTCGTTCAACAACATACAAAATACTTATACAGGGTAATCAGTAACTGCCATGCCAAAATTTAAGATTTAGGATTCTACATCCAAAAATATGAAAAAAAGTTTCTATAAAGGGTGGTCCGGAAATTAGCCCTAAAGGAGCTACGGCCCTTCGAAGATGACATATTGAATGGGGAACAAATAAGAGCATCAATAAAATTTTAATGCTGCAGGGTAATTCTTCATTTAAAACTGCTCAAAAAAGTATTTTTTACCAAAACACCTAAATTTAATATTAAAGGATTAATAGCCTTTTAAAAATCAACGTTTTTGATCGCACAATATGTTACTTCCTCTTAATTGCATTTTTTTTAACGGTTGCTCCTACAGTGTTATATTTATACATTTTTTATGTATTTTTACTCAAGAAATATATATTTTTTACAAAAAATCCAAAAAAACTACACATAAAAGAGTTTGGGGCAAAAATGTGTTAAGCCTCACAAATTTTGTCCGTCTAGGCACGCCTCTGGATAAATTCAAAAAAATAAATTAACATAAACTTATTGCCGTTATTTACAATAGTATACATGCAAAAGCTCGTTGCTCTAGCTTAAAGGGTACCAGAGTTATTAATTAAAAACATTATTTTTATTACAATTTTAAAGGGCCGGAGCTAAGGGAGCTAATTTCCAACCTTTATAGAAACTTTTTTTAATATTTCTGGATGTAGAATTACCTCTGAAATTTTGGCATGCCAGTTATTGATCACCCTGTATATATATTTTATTTTAAAACGTAAAATCTTGACGGTTAGACCTCCAAAATTGGGTTTCAGATCATTTAATTGAGCTGATTTTTTATGACCTACTTAGGAGATCAAAATAAAGGTTTGAACCAATTTTGGTTAAAATCAGTGACCAACCGACAGCTTAGTCAGTAACTGAGTCTGAATACAGCGTGAAGGGTGTTGCAAAGCTGTCATTTTATAAGCTTGTGGAGAGATCTCATTTACACGTACTGTACATACATTGAATGTGTACATTCTTTTATGTTACATCGTAAATATTTTCTAATAATCTACATACATTTTTACATTTGTAAAAGGAACATGCAGGACTTAGTTTTACATAAAGTCGGATTTTCTCATATATTTTTATTTATTTTTTATTATAGTTTTTAGACAAAATACTTTGTTGAAATAAAAGTTTCGTAAAACTGTTTTAAATTCAAATTGTATAGCATTCTTTATACGTTGTATTGTTCACTTTAGTAAGCAGCCATATTCAAGTTAGAACTAACATATTTGCCTCGAGGAATTGACTCAGCAAAAGAGGAAGTATTTACGATGTTCGGATTTTTAAACTTTAACTAGTGAATTTAGAAAAAATAAACAAAAACACGCTTTACAATAATACAAAATGTTTAAATTTAATTTTTTTATAATAATATAGTTCATGCGAAAAAATACGCTTAGCTTTCACAGCTTCAGTGGGTTGTACTTTCCAACTTTTAACCAACAATTAGATGTACCTATTTCTGTAAAAAGCTGTATTTAGGTTATGATGAGCTGCTGTTAACTCTTCCCAGACAGATAAACATAACAGAATACAGCTACATATATCCATTTTATATTTCATATATGTATGATGCATGTAGCATCAAAAGGTGATATGTCCAACTTTTGGAACACCTCAAAAAACTGTTATTTTTCTTGTACGAGACTTATAAATTTAAAACTTGTAGCATTTGATTTAGCTTAATGAGAGTAATCATTGATACAAAAATATCCAGAAAATATTAAATATTTTCCTAAATATATAAAAAAATAGTTTCGACTTATGACTTTTTGATCCTAACCTTTGGACTTATTACCTTTTGATTCAAACTTTCTCGAAAATGGCTGTTTTTTAAAATGAAGTCTCGGAGTCGAAATTTTACTTTTTTTTATATACAAGTGCCTTAACGAGTCTTATAAAACGTATGCTTTATGATTATTATAATACCTAATTATAATAAACTTATTTAAGTTTCCTTCCAGATTTGATATAACCCATAAAATATAAAAACCTCGACGGATATCTTTGTTACTTTTAAAATATATTAACCAGCAATAAAATTGAGATTAATAGATTCTTTAGCATAATAATCAATCTCGTTAAAATTTTAAACCGTTTTCCAGCTATTACACCGACAGTGATAAATTTTAATTATCATTTTTATTAATGATATGTCAAACTTGTGATTTTTTAATGGGTAAACTAGATTATTTGCAGGTTATTATACGTCTAGTTTACGCCCTATTACACCACACTGCAAAAATGTACGTTTTTTATATGGATTTTCACGAAAATTGAATAATATTGATTAGTCAAGTCAAATAACGGGAAATTCCTATGTTGAAATTGAAATAAATGCATATGGGCTAATATATTATTAATTATTATTTTACCCTATTTTAAAACCTACGTGTTGTTCCTTGTAAACTACCTAGCGTGCAATAGTCTAAATCCTTCACTTTATTACATTCTCCTAATTTTAACTATTTTTACTTTCTAACTAAATAAAAAATATATTTTAGCGTTTTAAAGTTATAAACTTAAATCAATCTTACTTTACTTACCTTTATCACTTCTAAAACATCTTAATATTTTTTAATATAATTTAAAACTTTTGGAATATTTAAGTTTTGACCCCTATTTTAATTAAGTATATGTCTAGTTTTTAGTTTAGCCTATATAATGTATATAAGTTTTGTATTTTAGTATTTGTATAGTTTTTTGTATTTTGCATTTTGTATTAATTTTTTTTTTGTATTTTTGTATTTTGTATTTTTATCATGCATTTGTATTCTTATTATTTTTTATTATGAATTTTATTATCATTTTATATGCACGTTCAAATATCTCCAGATATTTTAGTGTATTATGGCATATTTATTGTAAAATTGTAAACTGTCTACTTTTTCTTAAACAATAAATATTATTATTATTATTATTATTATATAAAAGGGTGAACAATCCTGTTAGTTTTTTACCTGGTGATTTGCGTAAGCGGTGTCCGCTATCTTGTATTTAAGGGGTGAGTGCTGTTATCTCGCTAAATATGCATCTAACGATAAAACCAATTTTGTTAAGGAGAAAATTTTCAACAATTTTTGTTTGGGTAATTTTTTTAATGTATTAATAACAATCGAGTTATAAATATTCAAAAATGGCCATGTTGGAGGTAAAATTGTTTTTTTTTTCGATTTTTCACCCAAATTATTTATCGGAGCATAACTTTTATAACCTTTATAACTTTTATAACTTTTATAACCACTTGGTAAAGAGCAAGCTTGTAGCTCTTAAAATTCTCTATAAGTTTCATATATTACGAATTTTCGTAACTAACTTTCTAAAAATGTGCCAAATGCCTTTTTTTTATTATGTTGATGTAGACTGATGTCCATAACTTAAAAATTCTACACTTCATGTTAAAGAATGAGATTTTTGCCATATCTTATAGCTGAAAAAAATTATACGTGATGGTAACAAAAAAATGCTTGTTTGGCTTAACTAAGCCGAAAAATAAAAAAACATCTGATCAGAAAATCCTTGTTGGCCTGTGTAATTAGACCAATAGGTTAAAAATGCTTGGATCTAATAATAAAATAAAGAAATTAAGAATTTAAAATATTAAATGCCGAAAAGTGGCGAATATTTTGAAAAAACAAATCCAAAGTAATAAAGAATAAGAAGAAGAAGAAGAAAAAGAAGAAGAAGAAGAAGAAGAAGAAGAAGAAGAAGAAGAAGAAGAAGAAGAAGAAGAAGAAGAAGAAGAAGAAGAAGACGAAGAAGAAAATATTAAAAATAATGAAAAAATTACTAATAGTAATTTTTTGGAAACAAGTGGGTAGTAATTAAGCTTGAAACAAATTATTATCATTTTTTTAATTAGTTATATTTTTTTCTTTGTGTGTACAAGCCGATTTTTATTTTATAGCAATTTCATTAGAAACAAATAATTTTTATACCTTGTGAAAAGATGTTGCCATTATAAACTGAAATAAATACGGAAAATGTCTCACAAGGAACATCAAAGAATAAATTTTAATAAGCTAGAGATGAAAATAAAAATTCGTTCCTAAATAGAATTAAAGGAGCATTTAAATAAGGGAGATGCACTTTTAAAATAAGGGAGATGCACTTTTATGCGTAATATAAAAAATTTATAAACAAAAAAAAATAGATGCAATATTTTGCTCTAAAAATTTATAATATAGTTATATGTTATTATTGTTTATATTTTAATTAAAGTTGCAGAAGACTAACCTTTATAGGAACTTTTTTTCATATTTTTTAACGCAGAATCACCTCTTACATTTTCGTTTGGATTTCTGAATAACCCTGTAAATGTACATAGAGAGAGGCTTATTCTAATATTTACACCTAAGGGAGGGTGGGGGTCATTTTGGAGTGTTACGCCCATGTTAATGGTATAGGAAAATAGCGTTACAAGGGGGGGGTCCACAATGATCAAAATTTGCGTTACGTAATACTTGAAGGTTCCCTTATTGCAATTTTTTTTGCAGTGTAGATCCTGGTAACTAGTAAGTTTACAATGTTGGTTTTCTTCGGCGTACAAAAATGAATTATTAAGTGCATCCGCTTGGTTAAATTTGGACTACAAAATAGTATATCAAATCTTTCTGATAATAAATCAGCGTCAGAAATTTATACCAACAAACCTGATGTTTGCTCTTTACTTCCTTTTACCATGTAACATGTTAAAAAGAATAACTCATACAATGTTAAAGAAAGATGGAAGTGGGTAAACAGTCTTTCTTTTACTTTTGTGTAGTTTTTTTATATAAAATCCATCATTATACTCATTTATCTTAATAGTACATTAAACCAATATTTGTGAACATCCATCATAAAAAAGCCCAGTCTATAGGCATAAAAAAACGTTATTTTAAAGTTTTTTTTTTTGTAGCTACCAAGGCACAGATTGGATATTGTATAAAGTAATAAAACAAACCGTGTTATTGTATATAAATAATAAAACAAACCGTAAAGACATGTAATGCTACGCATTTCATTATACAGGGTTATTCAGAAATAGGTTTAAGAACTTTAAGGATTAATTTTACAATAAAATACGAAAAAAAAGTCTCTGTAAAGGTTGGTCCGGAAATCAGCCCTAAGGAAGCTAGGACTCTCCTAAGGATACATCTAAAAAAAGTTTTTATTTAATATGTCTAGGACCCTCTGAACCACAGTAACGAATTTTTTGACTTTTTTTTTGTCTGAACTTTTTTATGTGTAGATTTTTTGAAATTTTCTCCATTAAATATAATTTTTTGGTCATTATATAATTATGTAATACCGTTCTCGTGAAAACTGCAGTTAAAGAGAAAATTTCACGTTCTAAGCATCCAAAATAGGAACTAAAAAATACGTTAATGAATTCTTTAAGAGACCGTAGCCGTAGCTACACTTAAAACTTATTTTCAAGCCTAGATATATAGTTCTCCGCATGAAAGAAAGTCTCCGACGCAAGGGGGAGGAATCATTCGTGCTGTCTTCTCTGCATCAAGAGCGTTAAAATGTCATAAATGGTAATTATCTAGTGAATTTATTAGATTTGGATTCTTTGTCGGGATAATTAAATAAGTTGCTTTCTTTAGAAAAATACCGAGATAAAATCGTTGTCAAATAAATTTAATATTGACTTTTTTTGTTTTAAAAATCATATAAAAAGAGATATAAAAATTTAGATATTATTCAGTTTTGTTCAGAGTGTCTCCGTGTCAACTAAATATAATAAATATTTAGTAACTTGAAATATCAAACTTAAAAATAATTACACAATTTTGGCGCGCTCTAAAAAGTATAAAAAGTACAAAAAGTACGTACACTAATAGAAATGTTGTTGTAATATAGGCGCCAACCATATTTTGTAATGTAATAACATAAATATGTTATACAACAACCACTTGAATTAAGAGGTAAACAACATAAAATTGTAATAAATACAACAAATGTTATCATGTCATAGTACTATACTATGGTACAATTTGCGGTTGGCACATATATAACACTATATTATTGTATTAATAACGCTTGTAAAAATAACTTTATTTTAAGTTGGAAAATCGCAAATGGTTTAAGATAAGAAACAAATTAAAAAGACTTTTCTTAAAGATATATAAAATTAATTATATTAAATAAAACCGCCATAATAATGTAAAAATATTAAAATATGGCTACAATAAATTCAGAGGGATTAGTATAGAAAAGAACAAAAAATATGTCATATTGAAAGCGTTTTCGGAAGACAATGCAGTTTTTATTTCATGTAATTTATGTTACCACTTTAATTAAAGTAACCCCAAATGTAGGCATTAAAGTCTTATAAAAAGAAAAAGACTTTTTATTATATACTTACTCTTCGCAATTATGCAGAAAAATGGTATACCAAAGTATGGTTTTAATTTTTCACTCATTTTGCACATAAATTAGATTTTATTTATAAAAAAATAAATCTTGTATGTTAATAAAAAAAAGTAAAACATACTAAAATAAAAAAATAAAAAGCTTTAAGTGATTTTTTTAATGTAAATTTATTTTCTGGATACAAAAATGCAATAATAGATAGGGGGTGTCATTAAAAAAAAATTAACTTAGCTTTAGATGAAACCGGAAGTACAAAAAAACGATTTTGCATGCCATTTTGTAGCCATTGTTGGGAAATATAATCCATAAAAATTGCTTTGAAAACAATCTAATTTTAGGGGGTGTCCATGGACTGAAACTCACCCGAAAGCCCATTACCTCGAACAGGAACTACCGCGAAAGGACGTTACCTCACAAGAAAATACCTCGCACGGGCATTACCTCGTATATAAAATTTTCTCTAAAAGACTTTGCTTTTTAAAATTTTTCAAAATTTATGGAAAGCCTTTTATTTGTGTAATAATTTTCATTTTTTTTGCGTATTTTTGCGTTTATTACGTTTTATGTCGACATAAATTAATTTCGAGCGAAAAAAAATTGTCGATGGGTCTATCCGCCAAATCTTGTGTACACGATAACTTGAGAACGCTTTAAGCTAGAGACTTGAAATTTGGCATACAGGTATGTTATCAAAAGTTCTTGGGATTCTTTTTGGTGAACCTTGAGGTATGGCAAGGGGCGCAAATGGGGAAATGCATTTTTTTTACAAAAAATTGAAAATTGCTATATAGGGGTTTTTAAGGTTGCTGAAATTGAATCTGATAATAAGAATTTTCTAAGTAAATATACTTAAATGTTTTCAATATTTTCGTCAAAACTAGTGTATAGGAGTTTTTGGGATTGACGAAACTGAATCTGATAATACAATTTTACTAATTCCACCCCCTGAGGGGCGTGGGTAGTTTTCGTGAAAATTGGTATATTGGGGTTTCTGAGGTTGCTGAAAGTGAATCTGATAATAAAAAAATTCTTACTCCACACCCTGAGGGACGAGGGGTAGTTTTCGAGAAAATTGGTATATCGGAGTTTTTGAGGTTTCTGAAAGTGAATCTGTTAATAAAAAAAAAAACTACACCCCCTGAGGGGCGGGGGCAGTTTTTTTTTAATTGAGATATTAGGGTATTTGAGGTCGCTAAAACTGAATCTTAAAATAAAACTTTTGGAAATCCACCCCCTGAGAGCATAGGGGTAGTTTTCTTGAAAATTTTTATATTGGTGTGAAAAATGAGAAAGCTCTTTTACTTACTGGGCAGTGAATTTTAAAAATAATAAAAAAGCTGCCAATCAGTCTGTTGGTAGAATCGTAAATTAACAAAAGATTAAAGTTAAGCTATCAACTCATTTTATGGTCGGGTCCCCGAAAACACACTCCGTTCCTATTTCCATTTATAAGTAAAGAATAACCTTTTAAGGAGTCTTTAGTTTACCTTCTAAATTATAAAAATTATCTTTTTTTAAACATTTTTTGATATAGAAAGAAAAAAGGTAAAATTGTGAAATTTTGTAGGTATGTTTCATATTCAAAGAATACAAACAAAATTTCTTTAGATTTTTAAAGTGCCATTTTCTGGCCATAATTTTTTTTTTGAAAAAAAAAACATCAAAAAACGGTGGTCGCCATGATTCCGGCCGTTTGGATCGACTGAATAAAAAAACAAAACGGGATATTATTCAGTACTGAAGTCGCTATAGCCCTATCTAGAAGAAAAAAAATTTGCCAAAAAATAACAAAATGGCTGACGTTTTTGTTTGAAAATATTTAAAAAATTTTGAAAAACGTCCGTGATTTTGTTATTTTTTGGCCACAATATATTTTTTTCTAGATAGGGCTATAGCGACTTCAGTACTGAATAATATTTCGTTTTTTTTTTCAGTCGATCCAAACGGCCGGAATCATGGCGACCACCGTTTTTTTATGGTTCTTTAAAAAAAAAAAAAAATTATGGCCAGAAAATGGCACTTAAAAAATCTAAATAAATTTTATTTGTATTCTTTGAATATGAATAAAAATACCTACAAAATGATATGTTTTTTCTTTCTATACAAAAAAAATGCTTAAAAAAAGATTATTTTTAAAATAGAAAGATCCCTTAATTAGTGATACTTTGTTATAGTATATTCAACTTTAAAATGTAGTAAGTGTAAACAAACACACGTGAAAACAACGGATTTAGTGACAGGGTAGGACTCAAAACAAAATATTTCTGTATAACGGTCCATTGCAATTCATTGCAGGCTTCATTGCACTGACCTGTTTAATTTTCTACACCCCTACTCTCGCGACATTGGAGTGTTTTAACCAATAAAACCACGGGCCAGCTGCCGCGTGCGCGATTCTTTTAGTTACCTATACTTCATCTTGAAGTTGAATATACTAGCTAGAATATCCTTGCTTGATTAACTATCTTTACAAGAGAAAAATAAACTCTTTTAGTGAGTATGCTAATGTAGTACGCTATGCATCAAATAAAAATGTAAAATGATTTTCTGATATTGTTAATTAAGCTTATAAGAACGTATAGAAAATAAATTTTAAAGGGTAAATTTTCAAGATAGAAAGATTCCACTTTTACGTAAAAGTACATAAAAGTCGTCGATGATAGTAATTTTAGAAAAATACATAAAATGCCTAATGAAGGAAGTATTTACTAATGGAGTCATTTCTTAGGCTAAAAGCATATAAATTGATGTACATTGAAAGATAATTTCCATTTTAGTCTTTTTTGAACAAAATTTATGCTGGGCGTACTGAGAAAACATCGTTGGGGGGTGGACTTTTTCCAACTAATAAACCAATATTTTTTAACTCATAAAAATATTTATGACTAAAATAAAAGGTCAACTTATTTTGTCCCGAAAATCATGACAAAAAAAGCCAACAATACAACATAATTTTCGCAAAACATTTATTAATCATCCTTCCTCAAAACACTATTTTAGTGACAACAACGTTGTTGTATTAAGGTAAGTGCAGGTATTATGCCCATGCTAACGTATAATTGCTGATAAAAATTAAAGAAGATAACTTCAAAACAAAATTATACTTATAGAGCCCAGATTACTTATTTATGCTTAAGTTATTAAAGAAAAACATGAAAAAAGTTAAAAAAATAAAAATTTATAGGCCATTTAAAAAAATGTGTCAATGGGCCATATTACCAACACGGTGCTGGTAATATGGCCACATATAAAATAAATAATATTTTTCTAAATATTATCAAGTTCAGTATTTATATAATATATAAATATTATGCTTTTTTTATTGCCTTTTATTATATAAAAAAAAAAAAAAATTGAAAAGTTAAATAAAAACTATACACCTCATAAAATATATAAAAAAAAAACAAATTAATGGCTTTAGGTAAAGTAAAACATACTTGATAAATATTTTATACAAGCTTTTTTTTTTATTATTCACAATCTGAATAAAAATGGCCCTTTGTAATTTTCTGTTATTCTAACACAATATTTATGTAAATAAACGTAAAATCTATCACCGAGCTGCAGGAAGCATGCTTATTGCCATGGCCATATTACTATACACACAAACTGGCCATATTACTCTACATTGTAATGTAGAAGATTTCCTAAATTTTTGTTAAAGTTACGTTTACTGACTGAAATTCTATATAGACCAACTGTTAAATAGGACGTTTTGCTATAATAAAATATAAATAAAATTTAAAGTACTTACTGTAATCAAATGTTATGAATTTTCAAAATATATATAATCGTTTACCAACGAAAAGAAAATCACTAAAATCGTTGCAGAATTAAAAACATTAATAGTGGCGCGATCTAGCCCTTGCCCTAGGAATCTTGTTACAAACACTAACTTAAAATATTGTAATCAAAATTTTTTCATTCTTACTTTTTGAACTATGGCAAATTGGCCATAATAAATACATGGCCATAATACATGCAACCACCTTATTAAATAAAGTTTGACGCACGGATCTGTTGCTACGGGAAATATGTTTGGAATGTGTGTGCAAGTGGGAGGCCCGATGTAAGCACGCACTCCTTATAACGCTCTTGACGTAAAGAAGAGAGACTTTCTTTCATGCGTAGAATTACAATATGAATTTACAGTTTAATAATATTGTATTTAATATAACGTTATAATGTTTTAGAATAATCTTAAAAATGGTATTATATAGCTCAAAGTTGTTACAACAACGCACTATATTTAGATCTTTCTATCAGTGGGGATAGTCTAACTTGGAAATTCAACAAAAACTAGAAATTATATTAATATAGGGAATTTATTTAGAGTGTTTTATGTACAACAGCATAAAAATAGGATAACAATTTCCCAAATTTTAAAATATATCAGATATTTTCCAACTTTTCAAGGGCACGCCACTGAATTTATGCGGAGATTTTAAATTATAGAGAGTTATAATTATAAATACCAAGTAAATTAACTGCAGCATCCAGTTATCAGACCCTAGACTAGTTTCAGGCAGTTCTGCGACCCAAACCGCCAATCCTTTAATTTTCCCACATTTTTTAATATTTGTAAACAATATTCCATTCTAGGCATGTAAGCTCGCTCGCTCTGCAAAATATCTTTAACCCTCAGCCACAGACATGAAACGTTACTACAGACATGGCGTAAAAATTGCGCCTCCCTTTAAACAATTGAAAAGTCGAACAAAATGTTTAAAATGTTGACTCATTTGTCGTTAAACGTGTTCTTTTATCTTTAATTGTAATTATAATTAGAGCTATAGAACATAATATTTAAATGAGTTATTTATATAATATAATTTGTACTATAATGTTATGTTATGTTAATTTTGACTTGGTAGGGAAATTTATTTAAATAACTTGTTAGAAGAAAGACAAAAATATTTGTAAGATATAATTAAAAACTTAATCATAAATAAACAACATAAACAAAAAATTAAAAAAAAAATAATAAAACAGCTTTTTTTGCAAATAGGGTTTAACCCTATTGTTTTTATTATTTCGTACAAATTTTAAATGAACACATGCGCTCAGGTGTAGGGCTTAGTGCTCTCATAAGAACGTAATACATAACAATGCGATGCCGTGATTGGCTTCAAGTGCCGCCATGTATCTTGTAAGCCAATCACAGCACCGCATTTTTATGTTTTATGTTATTATGCAAGCTTCTGGATAGGCCTTTAAACTAAATGCCTGACAGGTAATGAGACGCAGTTAGTCGGAGTGGGGAGAAATCACAAACTGCATACTATACAGGAGTAAAATTTACGCCGTGTCTGTAGCTAATGAGTAAGTAAGCTTTCATATTTAAAGTTTAATTTTTTAAGGTATAGTTATTTTAAATTTGCCGCTAAATACTCCACAAAGTTCGATTTACACTGAAGCATGTGGCTTGTTTTGGATGTCAACATAACCAAAATTTATAATTTTTTAATATAATATAATTTACTTTGTTTTTATGATGTTTTTATGTAAAAAAATAGAATTGATGTTTTTATGTAAAAAAATAGAATTGATAAAGCTGTTGCTAAAAACACTTTTGTATTCCTGTATAAACAAAATTTGGTTATAAAATCGCTTTTATTCCAATAATATAGAGGAATAAACCATTGTTTTGTTCTCGTTAATGGCACGTTAACGTTTTACGGTTGTGTAAATTGGGCCTAGTCATTTTGCTTATGACGCATGCGTATCTTTCGTTGCTATGGTAATTTCGGGATTGTTTACAAGCGGGAAAGTTTAAAATAACTATACCTTAAAAAAATTAACTTTAGTATGTGACCTACTAGCTAATAAATTTCGAAGATCTTTCTATCGCTATGTTTACATTTTATTTATTATTTTTTTAAAATACACAATTTCTCCTTTTAAATAGAGTTCTAGATTTAGATTTATATAGGTTTATTCTTTACGCCCACCAGTAAGTTTGGTGAGTTAACAAGACAAAAGATTTAACTTTGAACTTTAAATTAATTTAATGGATCACATTAGTGGAATTGTAAGGGAATGAAAATTGTAATTAAAATGCTCATTCTTCACAATTTAAAAATAGCGTAGTCGATTTATCTAAAAGCTTTAATCAGTGCATGGGGCTGCTTTCAAGAATTACCTAAGCATATTTTTGAGGCGCCGCGACGCGCCGTCCAGAGTCTCTCATAACAATAATACATGACATACAACCATGGCATAATTGGCTTAAGGGCCTATTTACAAATGCTACGTAAAAACGTAAGCAACGCAGTACTCTGATTGGTTCAATTCAAGGTTGAACCAATCAGCGTACTGAATTTTTTAAGATTTTACGTTTACGTTTTTACGTAGCATTTATAAATAGGTCTTAATGTGCCGTCATATGTCGTGTACGCAGGGTTACAACGTTATTTTTATGGTTATACGAGTCTGTGGACGGCGCTTAAAGTTATTCAACAAACCATTTAATTTATAATTATATCAATGGCTGCGTTCAATGGAAACAGCAAAACTCATCGAAAGGTATCAAATCACTACTGAACGCTATGATCAGTTTCGATTGACAGATGTGGCTGAATCATTTCTCATCAACGTTTTGAGGTGATTACTTTTGATTAATTTTATAAAAGGGCGGGAATGTACTTTTTGTGGGTGTTTCTAACTTCAAATGGTGGTTGTGACAAGTGACAGATATTAGCAGTTTGCTAGCAAAACTTATCATTTTGCTGTTTCCATTGAACTCAGCCAATGACTATAATTCGTTTTTTAGCCACTCCCAGCCTTTATATCTACCTAATATTTTATCATTTTATAGCTGCATTGTAGAAAAAGTAAGCAATTATTGTTATGTTTGTCAAGTACCCATATCGTATTTGGAATAACTTTATGAGAATAATATTTATATTTAATATTCGGTGGCCCTTTAAAAACACACAGAAAAATAATTACTAAAAACAAGTACGTAAGATTTAGATAAACTGGCCCAAAAGTTTTTATATTATCAAGTAAAGTACTTAAACTAAATGTTTAGCTTGATTAAAGTTAAATACGTATCTAACTTAGACCAAGATGTTCAAACTTGAGTCAAGTAGAAGTGATTGGTTTAATAAACAATTCTTGCATTGAGTTTTAAAGAAAATTAAATAAAAGTTGACAAGTATCTATAGATAGTTGTATTGAAAAATAGTATTAATACAAATTTTCTTGAAACAAGTACTAATTAAACTTAAAACAAATTATTGAATATTTTAAAAATATTACTTTACTATGAATAAAAGTCAAAAATACGTTAGTATAATAACGTTCGGGGTACCTACTTAGGCCCGGTTGTACAAACCTGGTTTAACTTTGAGCGAGGCTCCTTTACCATGGAAACTTTTGTTGCAACAATCGTTTCCATGACAGATAGGGTAGGTTCAGATTTGTGCCAGTTTTGTACAACCGGGCCTTAAACAAGACAGAAATGTTTTTTCTTCTTCTTCTGTAAAAGATACCTATTTGACAGCATCACGTCCAGTAACTACATATAAGAAATACACTATAAGAGAAAGTCAAATGATAGAGAGAGAAAACTATTGTACCGCCACTAGTGGCTGTTTTTTAAAATTCACTAAATTCACGGTCAACGACCGCCGATAATACAGATAACCTACGGAAGTCGGTAATAAAGTTTGTTGTTGTAAATGAAACAACTGCACTCGTTTGTAAATACCGAACACGTTTAATTTTTTGTTTTTGTATTCTATGCAATATATTGCATAGTGGTTGGCGCATATACAACTATTTATTGTTGTATACTATAACCTAATTACGTTATTGTTCAATCAGTGTAGTAGTGCAGCTTATATCAAACAATTTGTTTAAACATTTCCTGAGATAATAGTTATTTATGGTACTAGTGGGTAAAGTAAGATATTGCCCATGAGAGAATTAACCTAAAGTTTTGTTTAAAACAGTTAAAGTATTTTTCGTATTTAACAGCTATTTTCTGGAATTAATCCTTACTTTTTTATTTGCAGCAGAAAAGATAAGCCATTCTATAATAACCTGTGTAATAACCTACTTAAGGTGTGAAAATTTGCTCTAGAAAATGAGGAAGTGAATTCCTGAATGCTATAATGGATTTTATTTGCAATTCCGACGTGTCGACAAGCATAACAGAAAAAACATCAAAACTTAAGAGTCATTAAACTTTGTTATTGAAACTATTTTCGAGGCGAAACTAGTCTACATGGTAGACTTTAATACACATATAAAGAATGTATCCTACTTTTAACTTTTATACTGTAGTTTTGGAGAACTTTTAGATAAACACGTCAGTATAATGGAGCCATAAAAAAAATAAATATAAAGAAATTTGACACATTTTAACATTTGGAAGATCCAGGGCAAAAAGGGTATTGGGGCAGAATAAAAAAATATTCTTTTAATTTTTTTAAGCGTGATATCACGATGAGCGTAGATTAAGAGACTGCATGTGACGTTTTGTTTATTGGCAAGGAAAAACACAAGAAAATTCTATGGTCTAATGTAAAACCTTGATTGACACAATATTTTAGGCCACTCAAATTTTAGGTCACAAATTTTAGGCCAAAGTAATTTTAGGCTACAATAATTTTAGGCCACAATAATTTTAAGCAACCTAAATCGAATTTATTTTTGTACTATGCCAATTTCAACTATATTAAATGTGGCACATACGGGGGGAAAGTCACAGGAGCGGTTTTCATTTCTTCGAGAGGCGATATGATGCGATATCGGGGGCAATATCGAGGCCATATCGGGCGATCTTGAGGCGATATGGGCCATATTGATTAATGTAATAGGCGATATTTCGTCCTGAAAATGAAGAGTGACTTGCCTCTCGGGCACATATTACAAAGGTCCTACATCGTTTCGTAGAATAATTTTTTAAATCGGACATTTCGGTTACAAATTATAGGTTTTACAAAAAGACAGACAGATAGATAAACATTTTTTAGCACCAACTTTTTTTACATTTTCTCCTCATTTCATGACATTCTAAACCTGAAAATGAAAAAAAAAAAAAATGTTTGGTCGATTTCCACACTGGATATTTTTGGCACAATCATTGTTAAATGTAAACAAACTTCACTGAGAATTCGTTACGTAGTAAATACTAAACGTTTTTGCCTATTTCGACCCCAGGCAACATTTGTTATTAATTACAAGTTGTTACAGTAAAACATAAAAGAACAACATTATTGCTTTCACATTTTTGCATTTTATTACGTTTATATAAAATTGTCAATCGGTCTGTCCGAGTAATTTTGTGTGCACGATAACTTAAGAACGCTTTAAGCTAGAGACTTGAAATTTGGCTTACAGGTGAAAATTGGTATATTGGGGTTTTTAAGGTTGCTGAAAGTGAATCTGATAATAAAAAAAATCTTATTCCACCCCTTGAGGGGCAGAGAGTTTTCTTGAAAATTTATATATTGGGGTTTTTAAGGTCGCTAAAACTGAATCTTTCTGAAAGAGAATCTGATAATAAAAAAAATCTAATTCCAAAAGGCCAGGGGTAGTTTTTGTAAAAACTGGTATATTTTTAAGGTTGCTAAAACTGAATCTGACTAAAAAGTCCATTTTACACGAGGAGGTGAATAATGGGAAAGCTCTTTTACTGTACAGTGTATTTTTTATTGTAACAACTTGTAATTAATAAAAAATGGCTGCATAAAGGTAATACTGGTATATACATATATCCTTCTTTTGCGGACCAACTTGGTGTTTATACATCAAGACTTGTTTTAATAATTCACTTATCATTCTATGTAATTTAACCCCTTGTATTCCAACTCCATCTTAACTCATTATACTTTGTAAAACTCTGGAGTGTTAAAAGTCGGCTCGACCCTTTTTCTCCGTAATTATTAACGAAACCAGCGTGAAAGTGGTGTATTTTAAATTAGTTTTAGGTACTTAGTTCTAAAATTGTAAGAGCCACGTCATTTGGGCTTTTAGAGCGTGTTATGACACCTTCGATCCTTTTTGGCTCAAAAGCATCCAAGGTTTTATTGCCACTTTTATGTTTAGACATATATACTGCAAATATGGTTTCATATAAGATTTATATAACAAATCACAACAAAGGTTCAAGGCGTATCAATGTAGTACAAGTGCTAAATATATAAGTATAAAGTGCTGTCTAAAAGTTAAATACTGAATGATTTTGTATAGTAAGGTGGGTGAACCATGCCAAGACATTTCATTTTTTTCTGCATTTAAATTCATTTTTGATCACCTGAAACTTTACTACATTAAGAATAAACATACAGGGTGTATTTGAAATAGGGTAGGAAATTTTAACAGGTGATTCTACATGATAAAATATGACAAAAAATTCCTATAAACATGTCTAAAAATACGTCATAAGGGAGCTACGCCCCTTTGAAATTGGCTAAAAAAATCGATTTTTATTTAATAACTCAGGAACCCTTTGAGATATATTAACGAGGTTTTGCACGTGAATTAATCCAAATAAGGTCCATCTTTGTATGTCATTTTCACGTACTTATTTAAACCAGGGGTGTGCGAAACGGGGGAGCCTTATTAGTTTTTTGTCCCAAACTTTTATCTGTGTAACTTTTTTGCAATTTTATTTTTGAAATATGATTCCTCAGGTCAAAATACATAAAAAAGGTACTCTTGTTGTAATACTGTAGGATTAAGCGTTTTCGAGAAAAGTTCATTTGAAGGTGAAATTTCACGGTTCGAGGACGAAAAATTAAATACTAAAATGTCGAAAACCAAAATTTTTATGATTATTATATTATAATACTAACTATACGTTGCCAATGCAATTTATTGTTAAGTACTGAAAAGTGACGATTAAAATTTGCCAAAATTAACCCAAAACGAATGTTTTATTTTTTGAATGAATTATTATATTATGATTTTTTTTAGTCGTCAGTTTTTTTCAGAGGTTAAAATGAATTTGCAAGTTTGCTAGTCTAAAAAGTTTAGTCGAGTCGGAAAATTTTCAAAGATGTTTTTTTTTTGTTTAGTCATCAGTTTTTTTTTTTGGGACAAAGTTATTGTTTAAAAGTCGGCAAATTTTACCTTGAGCCTATATTGCACATAATTTTATTTTGCAGCGAAAAAAAATATGATAGGTCTTTTGACTTGCATAATTCATAAAAAATATTTTTTCTTTTATTTAAAATATTTTGTTCCCTTGTTTTTTTTAAACCCACCCGGATACATTGTGCATAAAAAGAACAAAAACGAATACAAACTAAAAAATACTAATATCTACTTGCCCACAAATTATGTATGGTAATTAACAATACAATTTTTAATTTTTTTTTTAAATTAAAAAACACTTTTTTGAACAAAAAACAACACACTAACAAAAATTCGACTCCAGCTAATCTCAAAAGTGCGTGACATGATCAGTATTCCGGGGTCTTAATGCCCAGTAGGGTGGAACGAAATTATGTTCTTGAAAATTTTAAATTATAATAGTGAAGAAAAGTTGGCCCTTGCCACCAATAAATACATGCAAAATTTTACTTCAATCAATCAATGTCTTCATCTGCCTCAAGCGGCAAAAACAATTTAGTCACAAAATATGGTATAAATAAATTTTACCCTTTTTGGCGTGGTAGGAAAATGTTTTTTAAAAATTCGCTTTGACTAGCCCCGTACTGGGTTTAATTCCAGCAGTTTCTGTGACGTAACGAAAATGGGCGCCTTGGTTCTCAAAGGGCGATGTTACAAAAATAAAAAAAATTAGGACTAAAAAACTGATTTTAAATGCCAAATCCACTAAAACTAATTTTTGCCAAAAAATGTGACATCCGTCCCTTGAGAACCAAGCCCTTGATATTTATCAGAAAAAATGAGTATTAAGTTTTCATGAAATATTGCTGAAATTTTAGAGTATCTTTAAAATCCTCATTTTAAGCTATTTTCTAAGATTTTCCCAACTTTTCCCGAATATTTTCCATAATACCCATATTAGCTAGCACATAAAACTCCTAATAAAGCGGTTTGTTCATAAATTAAGGAACGCTTAAAGGTGAGGGTCAAATAAAGTTAAGTTAACACAAATACTTAATGGAAAAAATTGCATTTTTCAACCATAGCAAGCAAAGAGTTACATTTATTTATACGATAATTTATGAATAAATTTTATAAAATTTATTTGGAGCTTGGGGTAGATGAAGATATTTTTTGATCGAAATAAAATTTTACAGGCTTTTTATTGGTCCCAAAGAACAACTTTTTTTCACTATTAGAATTTAAAATTTTGAAAATAAAATATTTCACCTATAAGATTCGTTCCACCCTAATGCCCAGTGTTCCCGAATGGGAAGAAGGTGGAATATTTTATAGAGTGTTATTTTTATATTGGCAAAAAGACCTGATGTAAGTAGCAACCTTTCTTAAGATAAAAGTCGCAACTTATTAAAAAGTAAATAAATTAGATAAAATTAAAATTTTTGTCTGTGGTAGCGGTTCTGGCGGAATGAATTTTCTCGATTCTGCTAAAAAAACAAAAAGAGTGTGATAACATACGTTTAGAGATTTCGAAATCGATCCCCTAAGGACCGTTTCGATACCGTCGTATATTTACTGCTCAATATCTCCTCTAAGAAGTGTTGGGACGTCCCTTTTTGACTAACGGCTGGCCCTCAAGGGGCTTTAAGGTAGTCGAAATCAGCGACATTTACACCTAAGGTGTAAGGAAGTTCCAAAGGGCGTAAATTTTATTTCAAATGTAACATGAGTATAAACATAAACCTATAACATATATTTACAACCGTACAATTGTACGAAAATAATTTACTTTCTACATGAATTTGCATTAGCATTATTTTTTCATGCTTTTTTGTTTTTATGTTTTTTTTATTTTATTTTTTGTATTTTAGCTTTTACAATTTTTTAAAGTTTGTGTCAAATTTCGCATTTCTAGTTTTGCATTTTATAAGTAAAGTCGACATTAGTAGGCTTCTAAATCGAATAAAACAATTCTTACTAGGGAAGTTTTGCCATATTAACAAGTTTCGCCTCGCGAGAAACATCTGTGTTCCTCACAAAAAAAAACTCTTGGCGATAATAAGAAACATGCGTGTACCTTATTAATTATAATAATATTTTTTTTTGTTTAAATTTAGAATTACAAAAATAGGCTTAAATATTAATTCTAGGTATATGTATATTAAATACTTAAAACCGCAACACAAACTCTAGGTTTAGACGGTATAATATATATGTTGTATAGAAATTGTAAACAGATAAATAAATAAATAAAAAAAAAACGTTACTACTACACTATTTCTAGACATTAATTATAAATTGAAAAATATTTTTTTAGATACGTGGGTGTAAGCGGGCATTGGATAAAGGAAGTAGTAAAATAGTGAAAAGCATTTTACTAATAAAGTGCTATTCTTAGCTGATTTTATAAAAACAGACTGGAGATCATGTTTGTACAGGGTAATAAATGAGTCGATTCTAACTCAAGAAAAACTGAAACGACATAATATGTGTCCAATCCGATCTATGCAAGACCTGTAACAAAATAGATACTATTATGCATAAATTTAATTACTGTGGACATTCCAAAGATATATGAGATTATGTGAATGAATTTTCAAGTCGGCACCTTAAAATTACGTTAGAAAATAATATTTATGCTATATTAGAAAAAAAATTTACAGATGAGGATAAAAGAAATGCTTGGTTATGGCTTATTAGTTCCATGATATATTTTGATTTAGAAATAAAGGGAGAAAAAGAACAATATGTTTTTGAAACGGGAGGGGGAGAATGTGATAAAGGAGGGTGATGTTGTATATTTTTCGGATAAAATGTTTGGACTGTGATGGGGGTGGTGATGTGAATTTGGCGGGTTCGTAGTCGAATATGTACAGAGCGTTCCAAAAGTCACCTCCCCTCTTAACTTTTGAACCAGTTCAGATATCGACTTCAAATTTGGAATTTTTAAATAAGACAACTTAAACTATCTTTTAGCATATATTTAATACTTTCAGCTCTTAAAATGTGGGCAAGAGGGCATGGGGGCACATTTTTTTAAATGGAAAGAGGGGTCGTGTAATACATCCTTTTAAAGCTTATAAAATTCTTCATTTAACTCCATATTTTTAAATTAAAAATAAAATGGGTTTAAAATGGGGTTGAAAATGGGTATTAATGTCAAAATTCCTCTAAAAAAAAAAAAATAATTTTTTAAAAATGCGTAATTTCATCTTAAAAAAATGTTAATTATACGTTTAAACTAATTTTAGTTGACATAAATAAAAATTTATAAAAAAAAACTTAAAAAATCGAATGTTTTAGCACAAAAAATTGAAAAATTAAAACCTTAAAAAACATTTTTAAAAAATTTAAAAATGTTAGTTTAAATAGAAAATTTTATAAGCTTTAAAATGATGTATCACACGACCTCCCTTTCCATTTAAAAAAATGTCCCCCTATGCCCCCCTGCCCACATTTTAAGAGCTGAAAATATCAAATATATGCTAAAAGATAGTTAAAGTTGTCTTATTTAAGAGTTCTAAATTTGAAGTTGATATCTCAACTCGTTCAAAAGTTAAAAGGGCGGGAGGGTGACTTTTGGACAGCACTGTATATATGTAAAAAATTAAAGTTACAATGTAAAAGGAAGGAAAGATGGAAAATGTAATAATATATAGAAAATGTAATATTATTTAAGTATTGGTATTAGCTATATAGCTTAGAAAAAATGTAAATTATTGTAAACTGAAATAAAGAAATATAAAAAAAAACTGGTATTTACAATTATGCCGAAGGTGCTATCATTGATATATTCTTCCAAATTGTTATTGTTCAAATTGAAACATATTTTAAATTGGAGATTCTGGAAGGTTTAGAAAACGGGATTTTGTTATGACTAATAATAGAAAGACTATATTGAAATTAACAAAATCAAACTTCAAAAAAAAAAAAAGAATACAGAAAATTGAAATAATACTCGAAATAATATGTGTTTTTATCAATAGATTTTAAGATTTATACAATTAAAAAATTGCAAAAAGTTTAACATAAGAAAAAGAAAGAAATTAGTTTTAATACAAAAAAAGAAATGATCTTCTACTAACCACAAAACAAGATTTCCAGTATACATTTATAGCTTTTTCAGCTGAATTTTGGTTTTGACTCATGAATAATACTAAAATACTTAAAATAACACTTGGAAAAGTGTTATTTCGGGCCCATATGGTAGAGATATGTTCATCTTAATAAAGGTATCTTGTTTTTGGGTCATTGACTAAATCCTTTGCGACTTTCTTTCCACTTTTCCAAGCGGTTTTCAATGGTCGAATGGGATATTTTATAACAGTAATAATTTTCTGATCAGACCTTAATAAAATCTTGATTTTGTGGATTCAATGTTACATTTATCTTTATTCTATCTTTATAGATTATTTTTCTCCTCTTTTTTTAGGCTTTTCTATGGCCATTTTCGATAGCGACTTCTTGAGTTTATGAGCCGCAACATTTTTTATACTCAACGTTTTATTGAAACTACCACTTATAGTTTTTTAGCTACAGAAACGTAGGCAGGGTAAACAAAAGATTCATTTATACACTGACATTGACAAAACTGGTATACAGCTTGTCCCAGAATGTTTCCAAAATCTCTTAGGGGTGATTAGATCTTGTAAATATAATGCCACGAGTTCATATAAAATTGTTGCCTACGGCTCCCTACTCTTAGATATTTGCCCCCAAGATGAAATAGAAAAATCAATTTTTGGATTACTTTTTTACTTTTTACTTTGGAACCATAATGACAGTTCGCCCCTGATTGTTCTGATAACTTTTGAAACTTCTGTTAAAAGAATTCAATATGCATGATTTTTCTTAAACAACCCCAAAACAATTGTTAAAAAATATTAGGGGTAGTAGTAGGGGGGGGGGGGGGTAGCCAAAAATTTTATATGAACTTGTGGCATTAGTTTTACAAAATCTGATTACCCCTAAGAGATGTTGGAAACATTCTGTATATCTATATTATTTAAAATATTTAATTTATTATTATACTTAGTACTAAAGTACTTTTAAGACATAATATAATAATATTTGTAAAGTTTAAAAGCTAAACTTTAACCAGAAAGTCCCAATTATATATTTTTACCCTTTTGGTAACAAAAACATAGGTAAAGTATAATATTTTTTAATAAACAATGCAAATATTAACCATATAAAAAAAAATTAAGATAATATTGCATCGGCACTTAGTACCAATAAGAGTGCCGATCTTCTCCGAAAAGTCAAAATCTTTGATCATGTTTTTTTTCCACATTTCTCGACGTTTTAGACCTTCCTGAGTCGAATTCAGTAAAAAAAAATTGCGTCTGTCTGTCTCTATTTCTAAAAAAGATATCGACAAGCGGTTTTTCGAATATAGTTTCTTATCACATTTCGAAGAGCTGATTAGATTTTGGGGGTAAACAATTGGAGGTAATGGGGTAAGAATCGGCCCAATTTTAGAGTTTTTTGATTAAAATTACGAAAAGTTAATTATTATTGTATTTTATTAATTATATGAAATATTTGCTCAAAAAATGTTAGAAACAATTTTTTCCTAAGATACACTGTTTTCGGGATATTAGCGTAAAATGTTTTTTTAGGATAACTCATAAACTGATTTCAAAAAGTTATATGTTAAATGAAAGCTCTTTTTAAGCCCTACAAAAAATGTTATATACAGTTTTTTCTAGAATATAACGTTTTGGAGATACATACTTTCAAACTTAAATAAATTATGCAATACGCATTTTTGTTAATTGTTACCTATTCACACAACTTTCTATTTCATAACGTTTCAAATAAGTGCCTAGTGCTGTTGTTTTGGCAAGGTGCTTGCAACTGTTCAGCTGGTTTCTTATTTGCTTTGGGTAAAAAGTATCAAGAAAAATATTTGTTGAAATTCATTGAAAAGAAAACTCTAGTTTGACAATGACAAATACATAATTTTTTCTCCTTGAAAGGAAAAATATATGAGAATAACATTCAGTGCAAGATCCTAAACAAACATATAAATAATTTTAGGGTTAGTATTTAAAATCATGACCTCGTCTATTATACAGAGCGGTCCAAAAGTCACCCCCCCCCTCTTAACTTTTGAACGAGTTGAGATATCGACTTCAAATTTAGAACTCTTAGATAAGAAAACTTAATTGCATACATTTGATACTTTCAGCTATTAAAATGTGGGCAGGGGGGCATGGGGCCATTTTTTAAATGGAAAGAGGGGTCTTGTGATACATCATTTTAAAGCTTATGAAATTTTCCATTTAACTGTATATTTTTTAATTTTTTTAAATATTTTTTTTTTGGGTTGAGTTGACAATGGGTATTTTTGTCAAAATTTCTCTAAAGAAATCAAACAATTTTTTAAAAATTACTAATTTCAGGATGAAAAAACGTAAATTATACTTTTAAAGTAATTTTAACTGACATAAATAAAAATTTACAAAAAAAAAACCTAAAAAATCGCATTTTTAGGACAAAAAATTGAAAAATCACAACCTTAAAAAAATTAAAATATATACAATCCAATAGAGAATTTGTTTTTTTGCTTAAAAATTATGTATCAAAGGACCCCCCTTTCCATTTAAAAAATGTCCCCCATGTCCCGCTGCCCACATTTTAAGCGCTGAAAGTATCAAATATATGCTAAAAGATAGCTTAAGTTGTCTTATTTAAGAGTTCTAAATTTGAAGTCGACATCTCAACTCGTTCAAAAGTAAAGAGAGGGGGGGGGGAATTTTACAACATCAAATCATTTTGACAAGAGATTTGAAAAGTTGGGTTAAGCTTTTGACAATAACCGTCCAGGATAAAATACAGTACTGGACTTTTTGTTTTTATATTGTGCTATTTAAATTATTCTTATAATGCTTTATAATTAGAAAAGTTATGTAAATTAGGTTGTTTTATTTTTCCGATAAATTTTATTCTACTAATTTCAATTTTTAGAAAAAAAAAATTAAATCGGATACTGTGTTTTTGCTTTGAAATGTTTTCAATTTGACAAATAAATAACCTTAATTTAAAAATTAATTCTTACCTGTCAAACTAAATCAAACTATGTTGTAAAATGTACGATTTCAATGCCCACCTTGATAAAACCGATTAATGCTTTTCAAAAATTTCGGCAGATGGGTATCTCGGTTATTATAACAGATACAAGCTCCGTTAAATAAGAAAAAAAAGTTGCGAATTTTTATGCTTATCAATATTATAAAAGAAAATTTGACCTGTCATTTTTTTGTTTTTTTTTATTATCGAAAAAAAAAATAAAATTTTCGTTTTTATTTTTTTGAGTGAAAACCGACAAAGCTAGACGTTTGTAACTGAAACAGTTTCAAGGAATTTAAATCTGTTATCCTATTTTTTATAGCATTTTAGATGCAAGAGTTACAACACTTAACTTCTATTTCTTATAATTTTTCGAAAAGTTGCATCCTCTATTAGTTTTTTATTTTTAAATGATTTTTTTTTTCAAAATTAGTAGGATTGATCCTTATAATAAGTATTATTTTGTTTTTTAAATACGTCAATCCGACTTTTCTTTCAGCTTATTTAGATTTTTTTTAAGTTTAACCCCCAAATTTTTTGTTGTTGGGGGGATTATTTTGGAAAACATTAGGAATCTTCTTCTTATACAACGTAATTTTTCCTAAAAACTTCAAGTCGATCCGATAATTCGTTTTTAAGTTTTACACAAAAACGTGACATCGGACGGACGGACAGACATTTTCAAAGTTTCTTATTTTTTGGCCTTTAGAAGATTTAAAAGTACTGTATCATACTGCTTTAAAGCGTAAACACGCTGTAAAGAGTACTATAAGAGGGTTTCTAATTGGTTCCTGTTTCAGAGATTTATTGTAATAGGGCGACGTAGGGTAATACCGCACAGTAGGAATTTTCTTGTAAAAGTTTCAAGCCGGCAAGACGAATGCTCTGCGCTCTGCGCTGAAAATAAATGCGAATATAAAACTAAAACTAAAGTGTGAATGTTGTAAAAATACACCGAAAAACCAGATCAATAATTAATAAGGATTTATTTATAATTTTTTATATACTTACTACGAATATAACTTACTAATATACATAGATATTACTATAAGGTTACACTAAAAAATAAACTGAGGGACAACTATTTTAAATGGTTTGCATTTTCAGAAACCTAGTTGTACCAACTAATTATCTAGTAATATAATCCAGAAGTGTTACAAACACTACTAGAACTAGTGTGTACCAATCAGATTTCTACTATATCAAACAGTAAAATATGGAACAACTATAAAAATATAGCAAGATAAATGGTTAGTACAGCCTGAGGTCCGGATGTGGTGCCGTACAAAGGCTCGCATAACCATAAACATAACGTTATAAGCCTGCATATAAGATGGCACATTAAGCCAATCACAGCATCGTATGGCGCCATCCACATGCTCTATGCGTGCCTAACTTAACATTATAAGCCTGCACACAAGACACATGTCGGCACATCATGCCAATTACGGCATCGTATGTTATGTATTATGCTAGTTATGCGTGTCTCTGGGTGGCGCTTAAGTTATGTATTATGGTTAGTCATGCGAGCCTTTGGACAAAGCTTAAATCAACCAAATTTTATGAACCTATCTATGGCTGTGTTCAATGAAAACAGCAAAACTAATTAAAAGTCATTAAATGATAAGTTTTGCTAGCAAACTGATGCACGGAAAATATCTGTCACTTGTCACAACCACTATTTGAGGTTAGAAATACCCACAAAAAGTACAATCCCGCGCTTTTCAAAAAAACATCTGTCAATCAAAACTGATCATAGCGTTCAGCAGTGATTTGACAGCTCTCGATGAGTTTTGCTTTGTATTAACTAAAAGTTACGTTTATGGTTTGGATGTTTGCCCCAACTTATTCATTAAATTAATACAATCGAATGGGTTACTCACTTATTTTAAAACGTTGTATAAGCGTGTATTCTAAATATATCCTGAGTTTATATCGTCGGCTTACAAGTAAAAGGAACTAAGTCACTTTTTTTGCAAAAATGAGATTTTAATGGCACTGTAATTAATTTTTGATGATCTATCTATAGGTTATTATTTATCGTATGGCACAATTAATATTAAAAATAATAATAAAAATTATAAGATAACGGTAAATATGTAAATATGGACATTTTCAATATCTTTTCTTGCGTAGGTAATATTTCCATAATGTCGGTGATAAGTTATTCCTATAATGTTATAGTCGGAAATAGAAGCTCTTGACCTTGCTTGTTCTTCGTTTTCTACATGAGACTCTTGAATAAGAAGAAGATCTACATAATTTTCTTTTAAAATTTTTGACAAATATTGACACTTAGCTTTACATATACCCTCAACATTTAATTGAATAATTCGAATTGTTTTACCAATATTTCTCGTAGGAAAAGGATTATCTTGATTTCTATCCATAGAGTTTACCATTAATCAAAAAGCCAGGAGTTCCAGGAGGATAGTCTGGCTGCCAAATGTTTCCAGCTCTTTAGGTAAACCGAACTAACTTCTAGGTGGACTGCCAAGGGAGTTACCCACTATACAAAACGCACCAATTTGATTTTGATTAAAATTGTATCTGGCAATAGGCACTAAGTCACTTTTTGTGTACTTAGTGCGGTTTACTTGTAGATCATTTCAAATGTTTCTGCACAGCGACTTTCTAAAAAGAGTTAATTTATAAAAATATGATTGCTTGAAGTCACTTTTTTGCAAAAATGAGATTTTAATGGCACTGTAATTAATTTTTGATGATCTATCTATAGGTAAACCGAACTAACTTCTAGGTGGACTGCCAAGGGAGTTACCCACTATACAAAACGCACCAATTTGATTTTGATTAAAATTGTATCTGGCAATAGGCACTAAGTCACTTTTTGTGTACTTAGTGCGGTTTACTTGTAGATCATTTCAAATGTTTCTGCACTAAGCGACTTTCTAAAAAGAGTTAATTTATAAAAATATGATTGCTTGAATCATTTTTATGATACAAAATCGCGTTATTTATTGTACTGACAAACGCATTCAAATTTTGATCTATTAAAGTTGATGGAATAGAGACAGAACAGAGAAACAGAACTTTACCTGTAAAATGACAATGCTTTTTACGTGTACTTTCGATGTGTAGGTAATAATTTAATTTTCATTTGCATTGGTTTTTTTTATTATCAGATAATATTTCAAAACTAAATTTGAAGCCTTCACACTAAGTTCCAAGTCTCGGTGCATTTCTGAGGGGTGTTGCACCGTGAAGTGTTTTATCATTAATAATGATTCATTATAATTATTGACTTTAGGAGACGCTTCTTTGTCGGCACAGCCGATGGCCTCTGAAAACTGTCTTAGTTCTGGCATAGTAAGCAGTTTCATATAATTAATACTAATTAATTATTATTGTTAATTTTGGAAACGTTCTTTAAACAATCAAAAAGTCCAAACCCCTTCTTTTAAAAATCTAGTTTTTGAAAATTTATGTAAACATCTTGTTTTCTACTTATACATTACGTTTAATTAATAGAAGGGTTTTAATTTTAAATAGTTGTTTTTATATTATTTTATTGACTTAGTGCTCTTTACTTGTAAGCCGACGTCGTGGGCCTACAAGTTAAAGGCACTAAGTCCATGTCTTTCGTCAAATTTAGTTAAATTAAACTACTTCAATTTTTCTTTATTTAACTGCAAATGAGACATTATTGTGTCCAAACATTTCATTGCAATTTTCGGTAGTTTTTTTCCAAAAACAATTATTACAAAAATTAAAAAACAACAATGAAAGTTAAATTTGTCAATATCTCAAAACCATGTTTTTGGACTTTTGTGTGCTCTCTACTTGTAAGCCGACGATATTCTGATATCGGATTCTATATTTCATAAAATTCTTTGGCACTGTAAACACAACATTTATTGTAATAAATACTAAGATTTGAGCCAAATAAATTTATTAGAAATGCATTCATAGTTTTTGTTCGAATATTTACTAGTGAACTCTATACATGCAATATTCTAAGAATTTTTAGTGCTTTTGGCATGCACTATTATTAATAATACATAGAAAAATAGTCATAATTTTAACATGTAAAATATCCTTGGTTAAAATTTTATAACATGTAAAATTGTTAAATATATTTTGTACACCGGTTTTTAAGATTTGGAATCATAACTACAAAAGGCAGACTAACATCTCTACTCTAAATTTCTCTACTCCCTAACATCCCTACTCCATAACATCCCTACTCCACAACAACTCTACTCCGTAACATCTCTACTCCATAACATCTCTACTCCGTAACAACTCTACTCCACACTCGATTAGCCACTCAAAAGAATATTTGTCATGCTAAGTCACTGTCAAAACTGAAATTCAGTTTATTAATTACTTACATATTAGTGCATGTTAAGAGTACGCGGTAATTGTTGCTTTTAGAATAATTCATTTATGATTGTTCTAGATTTACAATTAAAGATAAACGTTTTCTAGGAAAAAAATAAAATAATCTAGAAGAAGAAGATTCTTTGTTCTTTGAACTGCTCATTTATTATTAAGTGGCTAATAAAGTGCATATAGTGTCGAGTAGAGTTGTTACGGAGTAGATATGTTATGGAGTAGAGATGTTACGGAGTAGAGTTGTTGTGGAGTAGGGATGTTATGGAGTAGGGATGTTAGGGAGTAGAGAAATTTAGAGTAGAGATGTTAGTCTGCCCTACAAAATGGACATGCTTCAGCATCAAAAATCATTCTTTAAAATGAAAATATGTAATGCTAAGCATTTCATTATATACTATTCACAGTGAATGGTATATTGCATTTTTCCAAATACTTAAAAAAAAGTTAATTTTCAAAAAAAAATATAATAATTTTTGAAAAAGAAAAAAATTTTAAAAATTTTAATTTTTCTATTTTCTTTTTTTAAAAAACGAAAAAAAAAATTATTTTTTTTATTTACAAAAAAAAAACTTTTCAAAATTTCTTTTTTAAAATAAACATATATATATATATATATATATATATATATATATATATATATATATTTTTCAGAAAAACGAAAAAATTTTGAAAAAAAAAATTTTGAAAATGATAGTTTTTTTATTTATTTTTTTTAAGTTTACCCCTTCATAAAATCCAAACTAAATCAAGTTACTAGAACTTCGAACAGTAATAATATTTTTTATACAAATCTGTGCAAAACAAACTATGTTTTAAATGCACCTATCAATGGATTATGCTCCTTAGCAAACAAACTTAATTTAGATTTTTCATCTCTACAAATGTATAAAACTCAGGTTAAACTTGGCCTGCAAAGACTGTGATTTTTATTTATTTTATTTATTTAACCTTAATTTTTTAACATAAGTGTATTTTAAATTATATGTATACATACTTTTTTTTTATTGTTTAGATATTAGGTATTTTTTGTATACTTGGTATATTTTGTAATTTGTTGTTAAATTGGTAAAACCGTAAATACATAGAGAAAAATATTAAGATATTATTAAAATTTTTTTGTTTTTGGGGAGATTACTTTCAAGATTGGTAGAATTGTTCCTTATAATAAAAATGATTTTTCCTGAAAAAGTTAAATCAATCAGAATTTTCCATCAGCTTTTTTCGTTTTAGTTAAAAGTTTAACCCCCATAACTTTTTTATTTTTGTGGGGATTACTTTTAAAAACAATAGGCATCTTCCCCTCATAAAACTTAATTTTCCTGAAAATTTCAAGTCGATCGGATCATTCGTTCTTGAGTTATCGTGTTCACAAAAATCGTGACATCGGACGGACAGACTGACAGTGGGACGGACAGACAGACGGACATTAAAAAAAAAGTTACTTATTTTTTGTCTAGGACGATTGTTGAAAATTTTAAAAAATTCGAAACTAGGTACAGTATAATACTGTTCTAGCGCAGGTGCTGTGGATAGTATAATAAACCTACATAATAAATCAGATATTTTTAAATTTACTGACAAAAAACCTTGTAGTTTATACGCGTTAGTGACCAGCAACTTTAAAACCAATTCAATATATTAAAATGCTTTGACTGGATCTTTATAAAGAGTATATAAAAGTTAAGTATACTCAACTAAAAAGCAGGTAAATCTAGTTTGTTTTATAAAAAAGTACGTTTTAAATTATAAATTTAAAATAAATGTACTTAACCAAGTGTATACAGTTTACACACTTAAGATTAAGAAAACTTTATTATAAAGATGTTAATATTTGTGTTGAAAGGTATGTTTAATTCTGAGTTAATCTCTTGCATAAGAATAAATAAAAGTTGTAAACTCGGATATAAACTAAGTTATAACTGAAGTTTTCAACTAAAATCTGCTAAAATATTATGAAATACTAACTGAATTTTAAACATATGAGATAATTAGAATTATGAGAAATAGAACATGTGGTTGCATTTTAATTTAAAACTTTATAATATTTTTAATAAATTAGGTTTACAAAAAAATGTTCTTATTTAATAAAATTGTATTTAACCTTTTTGCCCGCATTTAGAAATATTAATTTTCATGTATGATTTCAAGTACAGTGGTAGAAAAAAAGTAAAGAAGCAAAGTAATATGTTTTTTAATTTTTTTATTTTAATAGTTTTTTAGTAGTGGGTACTAGTACCCACTAGTAATACTGGGGGTTCACATCTATTTGCTATAACGTTTGCTATAACATTTGTATCTAAGAAGGTTTTGTCTACAGAATTTTTTTGGCTATTTTGGAAAATTTAAAACTACTGTATAATACTATTCTAGGCTACGTGCTGTGAATAGTATAATAATAATAGACAGTCCCTTCCCAGATAATAGTAGGTTTACATATGTCTCTGGGTAAAATTTTTGTTATTAATTTTAAACAATTTCAAGCAGTGTTTTTTGTCATTGTGAAATTTGTAGAACAAATAAATTTAATAACTCTCAAAATTTAAATCATCTGCTGCTCGAAATTTTTTTCTAAAAAAATACTATTTTCATAGTTATCGAATTAATTTTTTCTAGAAATTCTGTATACAAAATGACTACCGGAAATTTTTTAAAATTACTAACACAAGAAATCTACCCGGATACGTGAGTAAATCTACTATTATCATATGCCCTAGAATGGTTTTTCGCAAATAAGCTCTCATTAAACAACAAGAAAACTGTTGACATCTTTTTTACTCATAGACCATTACCAAACTTTACAAATCCTGATAAAATTAAGTATCTTGGTTTGCTGTTTGACCAAAACTTAAACTGGAACCAGCACACCCATGAGCTTTCTAATTCATTGTCCAGAACTATTTTTGTATTCAGGAATTTTGTTAAAATGGTCTCTTTAGATGTATTAAAAACAGCTTATTTCGCTCTTTTTGAGTCAAATGTCACTTATCGTATAATTGCTTGGGGTCATGCCTCCGGAGTGGAACCAATATTTGGTTTGCAGAGAAAACTTATACGAGTTATGACTGGTTTAGGTTTTCAGGCGGATGTAAAGCATAAATTTGTTGATCTTAATATTATGACTGTGCCCGCTCTTTATATTTATATTTCAGTTTTATATGTAAAACAAAATTTTAGTAAGTATACTCTGCAAACAAATATTCATAATAATGGCACACGCACCAACAATATCAGACTTCCTAGGCTGAGGTTGGAGAGCAGTAAGTTTGGTTCAAATTATTACGGACCAAAATTGTGTAACCATCTTCCATTTCGTATAAGAAATTTACCCCAAAAGGAATTTAAAATTAAATTAAAGACATTTTTTTTGAGGAGTGCCTTTTACAGTATGGATAAATTTTTAGATCTAAATCTTGAAAGTAAGATTTTTTAAAATGTTTATCATTAATTGTTTTTTATATTGTAATAATTATGTATCTTAACTATTATAATTATTTTTCAAATATTTGACGTGTGTAAACTTTGTATCACAAATAAATAAATAAAAACATTGTATGGGACTGTCTATTATTATTATTATTATGTGAATAAATACAAAAAATGTTATGATTAAAATAAAAATCGACCTGTGCACAGCCTGCGAGGATGTTTTCAAAAAAATATTATTTTCAGAGCTTATTTATTTATTTTGAAATTCCACCCTATATATACTGTATATACTAATTAGACTTTCATTTTATTTTGCTCAAAAGCAATTAAAATATTTAGGTGACTATCCGAGACACACATGTTAGACACAGGGTTCATTTGGACGATGTCAAAGTGGGCCAAGTATACCGAATCGAAACCATGTCGCGGTTTTGTGTTCGAATCTAATATTAGCTTTTGAATCAGGCCTTTGCCTTGATGCACCGAACTTCTGATTTAAGACCGAAAATTCTGTTAGGGTCAATCTCTTTCAAATCCAGTAACTAAAATGTACATTTGCAATTTTACCCCTTGTATTTTGTTGATAGTATTGTACTTTATTTTATTTCTTGCAGCTTTACAGCTGCTTCGGTCCCGAATAAGAAATGTCTGTCCAGAATCAAATTTTATACTAAAGTACGTTATAATAACAATAATATTCCTTTATTTCAGCCTAGGGGGCCATATACAAAAACACACAATATGTACATGAAAAAAAAGTAATACAAGAAACATTAATTAGCCTATATTCAAAAAGTTTAAAAGTGCTACCGTCCGGACCGTAATGGGGGACGCGTCCCCCCATTAACACTCCACTCCAGGTTTCACATAGACTGAAACGCCATAGAATGTCACTCCTGAACGGAGCCTTAATAAGGAAGTGTAAATTTATGCAGACGATTGCCGAATGCAAAGATACGAATTCTAAATAACTTTTAAAAATGTCTGTCCATTTGTCCGTATCAAGTTTTCTTATGTATACGATAATTAAAAAAAAAAATTCGATCGGCTTAAAATTTTCAGGAAAATAAATATTGGTTACACAAAGCCTACTCAAATGGAGAAGAATCCCCCCCAATAACAAAAAGTTAAAGGGGGCTAAACTGAAAATAGAAAAAAAATTGAAGGAAATGTGCAAATAGCAAACAAAATATTAAAAATAAAAAAACTGGTTTATTTTGGAAATAGTTATTTATATACCAAGAGACTAAACTGGCTGTTTTAGTCCCGCTGCATGAATTCTTCTTCTGAGCGAGCGTATCGAGCGAGGGAAACAGAAACGCAAGGGACTAAAACAGCCACGTAGTTTTTGCATGACCAAACATAATTTAGGTAGGTAGATAAAATTAAAATTTAAAACCATGCTTCTAAAATCGGGTGTTTCTTTTTGGTAATTTAATCAAGATACCTGTGAATCGCGAAATGTCAGTTTCACGGCTATTGCGATTTTAATTGATTTTTAATTAAATATGGCTGGCACAAACGTCAGTTTGAAAAAATGGACGAAGACAATAAATTTTAAGTAATTTACATAAACAATGTTATTTTTAAAGGTTTTCTTTGTTAAAACCAAATAAATTCGTTTGAATTGCTAATTTATTACAAAACATCACCAAACCTAATTTTTGTACCAGTAAAGCACATAGTAGGTATAATATTTTAAATTTATCAAGGTTGCCGTGATTTTTTTCCCTTGTACATGTCTGTTCCTTCGACGTTGCCAGCAGGAAAAACAGTATATTGTTTTACTAAGAGGAAAAGTGAAGCTTTTTTTACTAATCGTGAAGAGGTGCCCGGAAGCTACAGACGAGTAAAACATACTATTTTTTCTTCTAGCTTCCTAAATATTTTTATTAAGGGTTAATTTCACCCCTATATAGCCTATAATTTTCTAACGGGACAATGCATTGCAATGTCTACTAAACGCTTACCCTCATGACGCGTCATATTTCCGTGTCACGCATAACTCTACTCTCCGAAAACCAACAAAACTGTTGAAACCTAGTGTTAGCTTAAGTAAGTTTCTCGTACACGAAAATCGAGTTTTAAAGTAAAATACCGATAATTTACAAAGATCGAAAACAAACAATGGTACAACAAAAGTGGAATAATTTACATTGGGGAAGTTAGCATACATATTTAAAACCGTCTTTTAATAACATGCATACACTTGAATCATTTTAATATATGGTTTATGTTAATCTGGAAATTTGTTTTTATGACAAAAGTACATTTCGTGGGGTGAAGCGGATCACTGTATCTTTTAAGATAGGTATTGCCAAGATAGACGATGAACACACCAGGTCATACGAGCTCGTTAGTAAATGTACAGTGAAAGTTCTAAGAAAGAAACCTACATCCAAAGAAGTGTTTTCCGTATATCCAGATGTCATGTATATTTCTATGATCAAGAAGGATAAAATTGTAAGAAAAGTTGAAGAATAATTATACAGAAGAGGAAAATATATTTTCAGAATAATTGGTTAAGCTAAAAAATAATTAGAAAAATATTTCTTACCTGCTATATGTATGTATTATTTTTTTACCAAAGTACAAAGAATGTGATTTATTTATTTATAGGCATTGAATATATTTTTGTTTCAAGTTTTAAACTTTGAGAATATGTGTTTCATTTATAGACTGGAACTATGTTTGTTTAATTTTTTTATATATAGACAATTTAATTGTTTAAATAAAAATTCTCTTATTTTATTGTTGTTTTTAACAAGCTCTTTAGCCCCACAGACAGGCCTATTATTTGATTTTATTGTTTTTTGGTTAATTTAGGTTTCCTTTAGTCTTTAAGAACGATTTTTCTAACTAAAAAAGTAATTGATCCGCTTCACCCCCATTCATATACGCATGTTCACATTATGGAGCTTATACTGTATTTAATATATGGTTATTGCATTCCTAAAATTGTTCATTAATTAGACGTTCGGTCTGGCAACGTCGTATTTTCGTGTATAATTTTTTGCCGCATTGTTTTGATTGCTTTAAATTCGTATGTCAAACTATATTTCTTGTATCAAATGATGAAAAGCGAACATACAATGGACCTGTCAGGTGTTTGCATTTCTGCATCGCTAGATGAACTACAAAGACTGCATATACAGTCAGAAATGTGCCAGATTGTCGTGTTAATTTCTCAATCTCGTATCTCCAAAAATTTAGTTTTTGGTTCTTTGCACTAATTAATTCTGTATATGACTTATAACTTATACAAACTCCAATTAATTACTCCAATACAAAGTAACTTATAAACTAACTGCTATAACTAATTGAATTTTGTATAAATTATCATTAAATTAAATAATTAAATTAAATTTACTATGTGCAGAATGTAGGTTAGGGTGGGCCGTTCCTATATAGGTGTTTTATTTTTTTTTAATTTGAAAATCCAATGAGGGGGAAATGATGCGTCTTGCAAAGAGAAAAAAAGCGTGTATTTTATTTTATTTATTTTTTCAATTTTTGTGCCCTCTACAAAGGTGTACATTTTGTAACTTTTAGGAAAAATGTTAAAAAAATAAAATCAGGAAAACTTAATAAGCAAAATGCAAAAACTGTTTTATTGCAAAAACAAATAAGTTTTAAAACCGAAAATAACATTTACAAACATCATAGGCCATATTTTAAGCCACTCTATATTTTGATTTGTGATGGAAGTGAGGCATAATTACACGTGATTTAATTCTTACGCGAATAACCCCAAGAATTGTTCCGAAAAAATAAAAAAATATTGAGAATTTTATAAGCTTTAAAATGATGTATCACACTACCCCCCTTTCTGTTTAAAATAATTTCCCCCTTTTTTCCCCTGTTTCCATCGTGCCCCCTAAGCATACCAAATATACACCAAAAAAATATATGGGTTATGTTATTTATGTGTTCCAAATTTCAAGTTGATATCTTAAGCCTTTTAAAAGTTAAAGGGGGGAGGCGGACTTTTGAAACGCTGTGTATACATTACAAATATGAAGAAATACGATAATTTCAATAATATTAAAGGCTTTGTAGTGGGCTCAAGATGACCTTTAATCTGATTCTGCTTTTGCACACACATTAGGCATATAAGAAGGCATATTTTGTCGGGTATTGCGTTTTGAAATTCCAGATTTCAATTTTTCGGCTCACCCTAATGTAGGTATTAGTGCAAAGAAACAAAAATTGATTTTTTTTGGAGATACGAGGTTGAGAAAGTAATACGACATTATACAGTACAAAATAATAAAAGACCAGATTCATTATATTCATTTTATTGCACTTTTTCAATTTATGTAGGTCTAAAGGAAAAATCGAATTTTAACTATTTGCGCAAATTGTGTGTGTTAAATTATAAATTTCTTTGATATTTAAACATTCCAGTTTACAGGAGTTTTGGGTGTTAGTGGTGGTTAATTTGGGGGCAGTTTCTTATAAATGTATTAAAGAAATTTGAAAATTATTTAAACAGTTTTCCTTTCCCCAAGGAAGGTTTTGCGTTAGTAAAAAAAATCGAAACATTTTTATCGCTTTTTTTTACGTTGCTGTACGTTTTATATCCAAAACATATGATTTGCGTCAAAAAAAAATCTGTCCTTCGGTCGGTCTGTCGGTCTGTGTGTCCGGGAAATGTTTTACCATGATAACTCAAGAACGCTTCGGGCTAAAGACTTTAAATTTGGACCACAGGTTAGTTATCCAAATTTCTAGGCTGGGATTGTTTTTGGTAAAAATCGGATTGGGTTAATGGGGCAAAAACAATTTTTTCCAAAAACATTTTTTTTTTCAATTTATTTTTGTTTTAAGAAAAAATAAACTTTTAAAAAAAAATTATTTATTTTTTTTTTCGTTTTTGATTTTAATGAACCTAGACGTAGAGGGGAAAGTATTATTTTGTTTGCAGCAGTATTTTTTTCCACTTGACTATCTCAATCCGTCTATGACATTTATTTTTATTTATTTATTTATTTATTTATTTATTTATTTATTTATTTATTTATTTATTTATTTATTTATTTATTTATTTATTTATTTATTTATTTATTTATTTATTTATTTATTTATTTATTTATTTATTTATTTATTTATTTATTTATTTATTTATTTATTTATTTATTTATTTATTTATTTATTTATTTATTTTATATAACCCGAATGAATAAGTGTGGGATACCCTGGATTGTACCAACTCTAGCATTTTTGCCGAAGTAAAATCGAATCAGACCGTGAAAATATTCCACAATAGAGGCATTCAATATATCTCGCATAGTTGGTGATTTGTTTTTCTCGGTATTTATTTTTTTAATTCTTATTGGTAATACCGCGATGCGGCGTCGAAGCAATCGATACGTACAGATAGCGCCACGACGCCTTGCTTGGAGAGACGGATGTTCACTCAGTGGAGAAGAATGAATCATTATAAGGACGACTATAGACTAGCCCGGATAAGAAATTCCAAACACTTGGGTCAAAAAACAAATTAAAAGAGTATACTCTACAGAATTGGGTCAATAATACGAAAAATAAGTGCCTTTCGTTTTGACCATTATTTACCACCAGAGCACAGTGGGCCAGAATAAAAAAGTCCAAACTAATTTGGGGGCGCTGATTACGAATATGATATTAAAATTTTAAAATTCAAAATGGCTGATCTGTCACTTATGACATATTTTAAATTATTTTACCGATTTTTTAAATAATTAATATTTAGAGCCTTATGTGGATTTTTTGGATACAGTAAAAAAAATCAAAATTTAATAAGAAGGACTAAAAATGGCGAACATTTAAAAAAGTAAACTCTTAATTTATGCGATTTTTGGTATTCCCAGAATTGTACAGGCGTCCACCTTGTCGATTTAAAAAAAAATATAAATACGCAACAAGGCAGACCTAATATGGCTGACACCAAAAACTATGCAGATGAAACTAAATAACTCATCCACCATTAGCTGTGCCACTTTGTGCAGATATTTTTTCTATTAAGAATATCTTATTTATTATCATGTTTATCAAATTGATGCTTATATTGGCTTATATTAAATACTTTTTTTTAAATGTATACAGTCCAACACATATTTTGGTCCAATAAATTATTTGTATGCCCTTGTATACATAATAATTATTTTAATCATATTGCTTTCCTATTAAAAAGCTTTTTATGATTGAAAAATCAAGAAAAAATGTGTACATTTACGTAAATACTCAAATTAAACCAACTTTATAAAAACAATTGCCAAATAAAATCAACAAGAAAATAAGTCAGCCATTATAGGTCTGCCTTGTTGCGTTTTTATATTTTTATTATAAATCGATAAGATGGACTTTTTGTACAGTTCTGGAAATACCAAAAATTGCATAAATTAAGAGTTTACTTTTTTAAATGTCCTCCATTTTTGGTCTTTTTGATTAAAATTCGAATTGTTTTACTGTATCTAGTCTCATCATCCACATTAGACCTTAAATATTAAATTTCAAAAAAATCGGTAAAATAATTTAAAATATTCATCTGTGACAGATCCGCCATTTTGAATTTTAAAATTTCAATGTCATATTCGTAATCAGTGCCCCCAAATTAGTTAATACAGAATTTTGGTTTGGTATTTTTTTATTCTGGCCCACTGTGCAGAGGTCCGATCGAAGTTTAAAAACTGGATCATGTGGGCCGCACTTTCCCAAAGTATCTTAGCAAATTCATATTGGCAGATCATAAAAGGTTTTAGGAAATAAGACTATAAGGCTATCAGAACGCGTTAAACGTCCTTGTAATTACCTGTAGGATTTAGTCAGCCTCAATCGTCCAGACAGGTATCCTGGATCCAGGATTAAATTATGAGAATTTGGCGGAACGTACAATGAATTTTAATTGTTTGCATTTCTATGGTACACTACAAAGACTTTACTATTAGGCTGACTCCTAAATTATGAGTCCTAATTACATTAGACGAAATAAAGTTAGTTTATAAACCAGACTATATTTTTTATAGTGCTGAAACGAATATGGTAAAAAAATCTTGACCCTCAAAATCTTGGGATATAGAGAACAATTGTTTTTTTGTACGGATTCAAGGCCAAAAAAAAATCTGTAGGATTTTTGATTTTTTTTATAGAAATATTGCTAAATAAAAATAATTCATGCTATATAAAAATGATTCATGCAATAATAATGGTTTCACGTAAAAATAAATTGTTAAAATCGGAAACTATCTATACATAAATAGATTTATGGAAACAACTAATTATAACTAATTTTCTGGTTTGTAAAAAAAACTCGGATTTTTTGGCAGGTTTTAATGCGTCAATTTATTATATGGCTAACGTTTCTCCCCTCTTTGGGGGCTTTATCAAAGCTGAAAGATAACAACTATTGTTAATAACAATAATAATGATAATATATAACAAAAATATTTTTTGCCTGTATTGAATCCCATTTTCAGGTAAAATATGTAAATTTTCTTACCTAAAAATTATGTGAGCGTAGTTATATATATTATAAACTTGAACATTGTGGAAAAGGAACCTTTTACAACATAAAAATAAATAAATATTACATTACAATATAAAAATTGGTTTTGACACCATGTCGAAAAATTTGTAGGTTAAAAGCGTCGTTCGCAGTAAAAAACATGTAACATTTTTGTGGGTCGAACCCAGCATTAGTCAATTCTCTGTGGTAATTGACTAATGCTGGGTTCGACCCACAAAAATGTTACATGTTAAAATACAAAAAACCATTGTGCGCTATATCGCTTTTAGGGTCAAGGATATTTTTCATTACCATATTCGTTCTCAGCGCCCATAAATTTAAAATATATAAAAAACTAACTTTATTTTTTTGTGGTCCTCCTGTGTAATGACAAAAAATCATCATTGGATATAAGTAAAAAATTAAATATAAGTCAAAAATACTAAATTCTCACTGTACGCTGTAATTTTGATGTCTTAAAAAAGAGCCACCCTATATGTATACCAATTAAAGGTAACGCTGGTATTCTTTTAAATCGGAAAGCATGTAATCGGGTTTAGTCATTTAAACTGTTTCTGCTTGTTCAATTTTCATTTTAATTCCTACATGTATGTAGGAATTATCTACGTTTTATTTAATTTTAAAGCGTGTATTTTTTCTTTTATTTTTGTTTGATAAACCTGCTTTAAATGCTTAAAGGCTGGTTTCGCGGATCGCTGTTACTTTCGTAAAATTTTAAGATGTTTTTAAATTATTGTTTATTTATTTTTAAAAAGCTTAAAAGTTACAAATAGAATAAAATAAAATAGAATAAAATAGAATGGAATGGAATAGAATAGAGAGTATTTGCGCATGTCACATAAAGATAAAACTTTAGATACCTACACAAAAACGTTGAAATGTTAAAAGAAAAATAAAATAAAATAGAACATAAATGTACTTAATATTAAATAAAGTCAATTTAATCAATTTAAAACAAAACCATTGTTATGGGATACAAAACATTGCATGTACTGCAAGACACATTAATAAAAAAACAAATTAAAGTTTAAGAACTCTTCCAGGGAGAAAAAGGCTTTGGAGAGTAAAAACTTTTTAATGGAGACCTGGAACCTTTTGCCTGAAAGGCTGCGAATATTTGACGGTAATTTATTGAAATATTTAAAGCAAAGGTAGTTCAGACCTTTCTGGGATATGGATTTATTAGCTCAGTACTTTACATTTTATGTGAAAATCATAGTAGGTACTTCTTTATTATATTTTGTATAATAATATAGAAATAATCACATTCATTATCGTACCATAAAAATATTACTAGTAATAAGCTATGAATCACTCACAAAATATCTGACTTAAAGTCAATAATAAAGAAAATCTATATCGCCCTGTAAATTTCGAAACATCGTATCTGCAAAAAAGTAGATTACAGGTCGACTCGAAAAATAGTACTTTTCCGTGACCTTTATTAATGCGCGAGGCAGGGAGTGCCGAAATTATTTATAGGTCGAAGAAAAGTACCATTTTCCGGGAGACCTGTATACTATTTTATTCGCAAATGTTTTTATTTAAAAATAAATAACTAATTTTTTTGAAACCTAGATGTTTGAATTCAAATGAAGAAAATAATACTATAATACTTAGTTTTTTAGTTATTTTCATATTCACCACAATATTTTCTCCTGAATTTCACAACTAAAGCACAATTATATAAAACTGTAGTTCCACATTCGCGTAACCTAAATAAACAAACACAAAAAACATCTGTTGATAGCTCACAAGGCACCGTTTATAACATTTATTATCCTTTTCAGTCTCAAAAGTAAAAAACATTGACTAAAACTGTAAATTTAAGTTTGTTAAACGAAATGTATTAGATTATATTTGTGTTTATCGTGACAAAAGCAGTTCAACCATCTTGCTTTAAGCATTCATAATGATATTTTAATCGGTGGCGCCATCTAACGGAAATTAATGATATAAATTTCAGACCAGTAATAATTAGTTTACTGGTCTCTATTTTTCATTACAGGTCAGGTCCAGGCGTGGAAAACAGTGGAACAAGAAATCACGTAATTCCCAAACTTTATTAGTACATGTAATGTATGTATTACATATACAGTTGCAAATAAAATTATTTTCGCTTCCTTGCACAAATATACTTCAATTAACTACTCCACTTAGTTTATATGTTACACTATATTCGCGTAATAAATTGGAGTTTGTATAAGTTACCAGTCATCATGTACAAAGTTGACTAGTACAAGAAACCAAAAATATTTTTTTTGCAGATACGATGTTTCGAAGTGTACAGGGTAATATTTGCCCTTTGACTGACATAGGACATGAAAAAAAAGATTATTAATAAAAATAGGTGTAATTGTGATTTAGGTAGGTAGAGTTGTACTTTTAATAAAATTCAAGTAGAGTGCGATTTTGAAACAATAATAAAAAACGAGAAGTAAGTATACTAGTAGCACAATAATTATTATTAAAATGAAATGAAATTTCCTCTTATTAAACAAAGTGAATAAATTAAATGGAATTAAAATTGTTTCCTGTTGTTGCAGTTGGTGCGAGAAAACAACAATTCTGTTAGATTGATTGTTTTTTATTTTTGCAAAAATAATTTTCTTTTTATACGGCGCGACCGTCGCGACGGTCAAGAATAAGAAATGTAAGATGCAAAATGCTTCATACAAATCGATTTTTCCAAGTTATGCGTGAAAATACATAAAGTAAGTCCGTAACCGTAACCAGAAAAAATCTAGGGAGGCTCTTAAAAAAAAAAAATTGGCGCCTAAAAAAATACCCTCATGAAAAATTTTTGTCCTTGGCGGTTTCTACCAAACTAGGCGCCCTTGCAAAAAAAAATTAATTGGCGACCCAAAAATTACCTTCAAGAAAAAAGCTTTGTCCCTGATTGTTTCAACCAAAACATGGCGCCGCCCCTACATAAAAAAATTGGAGCCAAAAAAATACTCTCATGAAAAAAGTTTTGTCCTTGGCGGTTTCTATCAAACTCTCCTGCAAAAAAAATTGGCTCCCAAATGTAGATGACTTAAAAGTCCCCCCTCAGGGAAAACGTCAGGGGGTGGCTCAGGGGGGGCTTAGCCCCCTGCCCCTCCCTAGTTACGGCCCCGAGTAAGTTAGTTAAAAATTGAATATTTTTATAAAAAAAGCTAAGATAAAAGTAAAGCTTTAAAACAAACTTGAGTTTTAAAGTTTTACTTGTTTTCTTTACTCTATTATTATAGTACACCCCCAGGCTTTTAATTATAAGCCGCTTAAAGTGTAAAATCACACCAGCTTAATACTTGTGAAAATGAAAACTACTTTGTAATTGCTTACCCATTTCTATACAAAGTGTTCCAATTCCAATTCCAATTCCAATAATGGCATTTTCCATAGGATAGTTTGCCAGCCCAATCTAATATAATTTTCGACGTACGCAAAACCGCCTTACTGTAGTGATATTTGCGCAGACGCAAACTTATTAAACATATAACATATTCAACAGTTCCACGTTAAAATTTAACATCGCAAAATAAAAAAAAAACATAAATATTCACGATTCACTTAAAACTTTACTATTAAAGTAATATTTTCACGAAACAACATAAAATAAAATAAATCAAGTCCTGTGCATATCTACGATAGCAGGCTGATGCTGGAGTAAATCTGCCAAAGCGGTCACATCCGTCCCTTACAAAGACTGTATACAAAGTGCTAAATAATCTCCGCTATAAAAATCTGCCTCTGGATACGTTTGTTTGGCAGACTAAAATCCCTACTCTTAATTTTCCTACTTCCTAAAATCCCTACTCCATAACATACCTACTCTCCAATAACCCTATGAACTCAATTAGCCAAAATATTTGTCATGGTATGTCATTGTCAAATATGTATTTAATTTATTATGTACTCATTTATTAGTACACGTTAACCCTCTGCCATAGACACCTTATTTATGGAACGTTACAACAGATAGGGTAAAAATTACACGTCCCTTTAAACAACTTAAAAGTCGAACAAATTTTTTTAAATTTTATTTATAGTCAAACGTGTTCTTTATAGCTTTTATTATTAAATTATAAATGCAATACAATATAATATTTAAATGAGTTATTTATACAGTCGGTCAAGTAAGAGCGTGTCGCCTATAAGTAGTGTAGTCGGTAAGAGAGAGCCCTACTTTTTTTTTGGGATATATTTTACTTCCTGACCAACAATGCTTTGTACTTTTTCTGAACCTTTAAAACATGAGTGCTGCGTACGCATCAGTGTTCGAGGCGGTCTTGCTCTGTTTGCACCCGAAAGTTTCTAAAATGACGCCTCCAGCGACTGCAAAGTATATGGGAAAGTCAAAGAGATTCGTCAGGTGGGTGAAACAATACTCGAAAACGAAAAATGTTGACGATTTACTAGATCGTGGCTCGAAAGGTATACACATTAAAGCAGCCGTCAAGAGAAATTGGGACAATATAGAGGTCTTTGCCCAAGGAATATGCAAAAAATCTCGTTCAAAGTATGCCCCGACGATGCCAGGCGATCATTGATGTAATAGGGACTGGACAAGTTACTAAGTTATTTGCATTGATCTATTATTCATTAACTGTAATTAAATGTAAAAAAAATAGTATAAATATATTCTTAAATAAAAAATGCGAGAGACGCTCTTACTTGACCTACTGTATAATATAATTTGTAATATGATGTTATTTTTTGTTAATTTTGACTTGATAGGGAAATTTATTTAAATAACTTGGAAGAAAAAAATATATAAGATAAAATTAAAAACCTAATTATAAATGAATAACATAACATAAAATTCTAAAAAAAATAATATTTTTTTCTTGCAATGGATAAACCCTATTGTTTTTATTATTACATACAGACATAGAGTATTTTTTACTCCACCAAATTTGAGAGGAACACGTGAAAAATCACTGTGCCTCACACCAGTTTCTCCGTCGGATTTAGGGCTTTTTAGTTCTGAGACGCGGAAAGCCGTAGTTAGTGAATTTGGGAGAAATCACAAATTGCATACTATACAGACGTAAAATCTACGCCGTGTCTGTGGAGACTATTAGAATAACACATATGCGATTATTCTAAAATTTTACGTATAGATAAGAAAAAAATATAAATATCTGGAAGAAGAAAGTTCTTTGTTTCACGAACCACTCATTTATTATTAAGTGGCTAATCGAGTGCTTATAGTGCGGAGTATGGTTATTGGGAAGTATGGATGTTATAGAGTAGAGTTGTTATGGAGTAGGGATGTTACAGAGTAGGGATGTTATGGAATAGGGGTGCTAGGGAGTAGGGAAATCTGCCCTCTGTTTTTCAGATTTTACGACAAAATATACATTCCCAAAATGCTCGGCGACAAAAATCCACGAGACTAAATATTTGGCGACAAAATATCCAGAGAGAAACATTTAGCGGCAAAATATCCCACTGACACAAAACTGATGAAAATTATAAAAAAATGCCAATATAATGCGAGTTTTCAGAACATGTTCTGTATGTATGTGAAATAAAATTTTACGGCATATATTCTGTAAAAATTTATGTGAAATTAAATTTTACGAAACATATTATGTAAAAAATAAGTGAAATAAAGTAAGTTGTGTAAAGATACATAATATATTATGTAAATCTTGAAAATAAAGCATTAAGTTATATAACATTTTACATAACTTATTGTGTGATTGTGTGATTTTTATCCGTGAATGTCCTTAAATGAAATAAGTATCCTACCCACAAAACGCCTGCGACAGAAAATACAGATCATAAAATAAACGCGACAAAATATCCCGGCGATAAAATTGATAGCGATAAATGATGCATTTTTTCTATATAAGGTTTAACGACGCAATATTCTGGCGAAAAAATATACATGCGACAGAATAACTGGTGACAAAATATGCGGTAACAAAATACATGCGACAAAATATACAGACTATAAAATAAAAGCGAAAAAATTTCCCGGCGACAAAATTGCTAGCGACAAATTATTCATTATTTCTTAATAAGGTTTAACGATGCAATATCCTGGCGACAAAATATACGAGAGACAGAATATCTGGCTACAAAATGCCTAAACATAATAATAAAAAGTGAAATAAGTTGTGTAAAGATACATAATATATTATGTAAATCTTGTAAATAAAGCAATAAGTTATGTAAAATTTTACATAACTTATTGTGTGATTGTGTGATTTTTATCTGTGAATGCCCTTATATGAAATAAGTATCCTACCCACAGAACGCCTGCGACAAAATATACAGATCATAAAATAAACGCGACTAAATATCCCGGCGATAAAATTGATAGCGACAAATGATGCATTATTTCTATATAAGGTTTAACGACGCAATATTCTGGTAAAAAATATACAAGCGACAAGATAACTGGTGACGAAATATGCGGTAACAAAATACATGCGACAAAATATACAGACTATAAAATAAACGCGAAAAAATATCCCAGCGACAAAATTGCTAGCGACAAATTATGCCTTATATCTATATAAAGTTTAACGATGCAATTACCCGTGCGACAAAATATACGAGACTATAAAATAAACGAGACAAAATATCCCGGCAATAAAGTTGGTAACGACAAATTATTCATTATTTCTTAATAAGGTTTAACGATGCAATATCCTGGCGACAAAATATACGAGAGACAGAATATCTGGCTACAAAATGCCTAAACTTATGATATAAGTTATAAACGAAGCCAAAAAATGTTTTATAAGGGATATTTTTTTGGTAGAAAATTATGTCGTTTTAATTTTATAATAGGAAATTTTGTCGCTGGGATATTTTGTCACACATACTTTTTAGTATGGTATATTTTCGTCAGATTTTTTTATGATTCTTTTTAATAATAATGCATTTTTGAAATACATTTTTTAATTTTTGTTTCAGGTTTTATAATAATAAATCTGCTGTTAGTTCCAATATCAGAAGCTCACAACTATTATCGTACAGGTAAGCGAAATTTAATTATTATACTTTAGTTTCCCAATAATTAATTATAGTTCATTGTTTTGATAGAAATTTATTACGGGACTGTGCACGGAAAGAAATTAGTGGGCTCTGCGCTATACATTATAAGATATTTGGTAACAGTGGCAAATTATAGTGATTTAAGCTATAGATTATAAGGGACACAATAACTAATAATGTTAAAAATAAATTGGAAACGATTATATATATTACAGACACGATTATATTTATTACAGGCACTATTATAAATTTACAGAAATTTTATTATATTATAAAAATTATTAGCACGGACAATAATTAAATCTATTTAAGCTATAAATGCCATACTATTTGTCATATTTTATTATTCACTAAACAATTAAAGTATTTCATATAAATTTTTACACTGACTGCCATAATTGTAAGAGAAAGCCTTGTATTTATATAATAAGCGATTATAATTTGCTTGGTATGTGTGTTATAGCGCTCTTAGCTATAATTTTTTTTCCGTGTGTTAAAATTTGATGTGTCCTGCAGGTACGTTTAATATATCAAGTAGTATATTGTTTTACTAATAAATATCAAGTAGTATATTGTTTTACTAAGAGGAAAAGTAAAGCTTTTTTTTACTAATCTGTAGAATTTACAGACGACGCAAAGCGGAGTCCGGAAACTACAGACGAGTAAAAAAAGCACTTTTCCTCTGAGTGAAACATACTAAAAAGCGTCCTATATATTATTTTTTATATTAATTTTTGCATTTAATTTATTCAATAATAAAGAATGTTTTTTTAATAAAATAGGCCAATAAAACACTTTCGGAATATACTTAAAACTTTCTTAGCTCATTTTAATTTTTTTTCGTAGACTTGCATTTGATGGTAACTTGTCTAATGTAGCATTTGCAAAAAGATTTGTAGGTGTAAAATTCATATATTCTTATTCAATCATTTTTAATTAATTTCATACAACTTTTTCACAGAATCTCGAGTCAATAACCTGTTTACATAATAAACAACCAACCTTGAAGTATGGCTGTCATCAAAATCAAATAGTGCTGCCGCCAGTGGCGGTTTTGCTAACTAACTTTTTTTTTAAATTAATTTAATTAAATTGTTTTAATTAGATTTAAAAAAAAAAAGTTTGAGAAAAGAGGATTATTTTTTTTCGAGGGACACACAGTCTTTTGCATTATATCATACTCCAATGTGGAAAAGCCATCAATCTTTCAAGTTTAATATCATGAGTCAATAGTAAAATACATACTACAAATTATGAACAAACACTTTCAATCAATTTAACTTGTATCAGATGTGATACTATGGTAAACTTAAATTCAAAATATTAAAGTAAAACAATTTTTCTTCAAGGGTACTTAAATGTTCATATTTTATAACTAAACACACTAGTTGGAAGTGATCTATTTTTTACAGTAAAAAAATGAGTTGATTGTTGTACGTCGTAGAAAAACCACCACTGGCTGCAGCACTCTTTGACTTTGATGACAGCCATACTTCAAACTTTGTTTATTATGTAAACACGTGGTTGACTCGAGATTCTGTGCAAAAACCTTGTGTGAAATTGATTAAAAATGATTGAAGAAGAATATATGGTTTACACACCTACAAATCTCCGAAATTGCAAATGCTACATTAGACAAGTTACCATCAAAATCTCGAAAAGTGTACCATTTAGCCTACTGTAGTTTCCGGACTCCGTTGCGCGTCATCTGTAAATTCTCCAGACTAGTAAACAAAAGCTTCACTTTTCCTCTTAGTAAAACAATATACTATTTTAGCAAATATATGACAGACTCACCACCCTACTTTTAATTGGAGGGCGTTACTGGAAAAGGAACCAAGCACCATTTAACCAATTATGAAAAAATTTTCAATTTATTGATAAATCACGATCGAATTACACGGGTTGCTGAAAGTGAATCTGATAATGGAAAAAAAACTAACTCCATCCCTTGAGGGGCGGGGGGTTGTTTTCTTAAAAATTTATATATTTGGGTTTTTAAGGTTATTGAATGTGAATCTGAATCAGGATTTTTATTAATCCATTTTACGCGCGGAGGTGAAAAATGGGAAAGCTCTGGGCAGTGTATTTTTAGAAGTTCCCTATTGTAAATGACGGGTCTACGCAGCTATAAATGGTGCAGAAACCCGTCATTTTCAATAGGGTTGGTAAAAAATGGCCCACAATCTCTTATACCTATACCAATATACCCACAATCTCTTATATAGCAAGATACCACATATATTATAATAATAATAATAATTATTATTATTATGCATAAGTAAACCCCCTTTTTTCAGATTTTTATATGTACACACTAAAAATTTAATGTGAATACAAAAAATAAATGTAATAAGTACTACAGTATATTTGTTAATTATAAACTACAAGTATAACGGATATTTTAAAAAGTAATTTAAAAGAAATTATGTTTAATTTTCGTCTAAACTTGAGAAATAAATTTGTTTTTATATTAAAAAGTAATGAAATTTTATCCCTTCTAAACTTAAAACTTAAAAGCCCATATGCGTATCCATTTTAAGTATTTTTGCCCAAGTCCGATTTGAACAACTTGTTTCGTGGACGAATTATATCAGAAGTAAAAGAAACATTTTAAAAATAAAACTGGATTTAATTAAATATTTTTGCATTATAGCCACGACCAAATATTTTTTTTTTCGTAAATATTAAAAAATAATGCGGTTAAGGGTTAGGCACATTTGCAATTTTGGCGAAGGCGCACCTGGGCGCTTTTTTTAATTTCGTGTTTATTTTATAAAATAGGACAAACCGCCACAAAACTCATTTTTGTATACACGGTGTTTACAGTCTTATGGCGTATAATCAGTACCCGGCTTAATTCCAGTATTAGTTCAGTCGTCAGATCAGTAAAAGAGGCTTTACCTGGAAATAATTAAGGGATTTTTCGAAATATTTCAAGATCGGTTTATCCTAGGACAACAAACGTTCTATATTATAGAAAAAAGAAGGATCTTTGAATATGCGACTTTTTAAATTGTGGTACCATCAAAAAGTTATTTTGAACGGATCTTGTTAACAAGTTGTGGTTTGGTTTCTGTAGTTTAGTGATGTTTAGACAAGTCCATAATATTATTTGATAGCTGTAAAGTTGTTTAATAGATAAAATACCAAGTTCAGAATATAAAGCATCTGTGGAATACTATCTAGATTCTTTAAATAAAATTTTGATTACTTATAGTTTATGTATTGAATCATCATATAGCCCGCCCCATATGATAATAAAGTATCCAACTATAGGCCGGACCAAAGCTTTATAAACAATATACAAAAGTTTTATCTAGTATGTCTCTAATTTGAAAAAATCTGTATACCTACGAGTCGTTTGAGCCTTGATACCAAATAAGAGGTATGATCAGGCCAGTTCAGGTGCTGATCAACCATAACACCAAGATATTTTATATTTTAAGTTTTTAAAATGGATTTACAATTGCAGTTTAAATTTTGACAGTGGTTTGTGTGTGTATTTTTAAAGTGTTTAACTTATAATTTTACAATTTTTTAAGATTACTACGTAGATAGTAGTACATGTAATATTACTAAAAAATTGTAAAATTACAAGTTTAATCTGGTAAATTTTACGTGCACCTGCTTTTTAGCATGTAAATTTACAATTTTTTTTTGTAGTGTAAGACTGCAAACACCCTGTATATACACTTTAATTTTATTCATTGAATAGAAATATGTATATTAAGCTCAATATATTTATATTTATACGTTTCTATTCAATAACTCGGTATAAAAGTTAGACATGACAATTTTAATGATTGTTAAAAAACTTTGATAAGTAAAAGTATAAATGATTTTTCCTCATCTTTCATGTGTTTTAGGAAGAGCAATTAAACTCAGAAAAAAATAGGAAAAAAAGAGTAAAAATGAGGGAAAATAAGAGCAAGCTTTAATTAAAACAAGATTTTTTTTAACACTCCCTGTCTATCTCCCTTTCTCGTTATACACCTATCATTTTTAAAATATGTGAAAAACTTTACGATTACACAGGCCAACGAATTTTTAACTTCTGAAAGTTGATTTGGATCGGACAGCTGATTTTGGTTAACTTAGTTATGTTAATTTCGAATATATTTTTCTCCATCACGTAAGGGTATTGAACAACCGCACAGTGGGCCAAGAAAAAAAAACAGGGACAAAATTCTCAATTTTTGCATACGACTGTTTTTGATACCGCTGATTTCCAATAAAACAACCTTTGGTAAAATTAAAAAAAAAAAACGGGTCATTAGGGTTGTCCTAAATTTTATTTTTGTTTCGATCTTTCTAAACATGGGTCAAAGGCTTTTTTTTATTATGTCGATGTAGGCCAGTGTCCATAACTTAATAATTCTACACTTTATGTTAAAGAATGAGATTTTTCGCAAGGCTTTTAGTTGAAAAAAATTATACGTGATGGAAACAAAAAAATGCTTGTTTGGCAGTCAGTGTCTTAACTAAGCCAGAAAGTAAAAAAAAACAACCTTTATTACTTTATATTTACATTTTTAAGTTAAAATTAAAACTTAGTTAAATTCAGTTTTAATTTTAGATGTTTTCTAATTAAAAATTAGACTTTCAGACTACTAAACTAATTTAATAATACTGCACGTACAACTTTCCTTTTTATAAACTTAATTTAAAATTTTAGATTTCATTAATTGATTTTGACAAATCATGTAGTAGTAGTAGTAAATTTTTGGGTTGGCCAAAGCCGGACAACTAGGCCATTTATGGCCTTTTTTGACACCCTAGACAATCCCAGCCATTTACTAATTTGAGTCCTCCTTGAACCTGCCTGTCCTTTCAATAAAGCTCAGGATATTGGCCTAACCCAAGTAACGCAAGTAGCTTTAAAGTGTCTCTTACTACGTATCCGTTGTCAAATTAAAGCTAGCTTGGCTGTAACAGCTTTTTGTAAACGAGATTTGAAGTGCTTGTAGCGATAGCATTTGGCCAGTCAGTATATGGTTGCTATGAGGGTTCCACGTAAGCTGGAATATACAAATATTCTAAAGATAGATAACAGCTATATTCTGTATTTTTTGTTGCCAACATAAAACGATAAAAATATCTAATTTTTTATTAAAAATTTAGGGAATTTAATAATATAATATTGTCATAAGCTTTACTCTGTTCTCTGTTCACGAAATATCTTTGTTAGATAAAATAATAATGTATTATTTATTGTCATAACATATGAACTTTTACAAGTTCTTTTACACATAATTTAAGCGCGATAAGGTAATATTGTGAAATGTGATGATGAAAACTTGTTATATTTCACGCGCCTCAAAAATAGTGAAGATTAGTTAAAATAAATTCATGTTAATAAAGTTTTTTATTTTTTTATTTCTTTTTCTTTATAAATGTTATTTACCAGATATTATGTTTTTAACATTAAAAGAGTTTCATAGGTTATGATTTTTTTTAGATTTTCATCTTATTTCTACTAAGGAAAGCAAAAAAAATGGCGTAGCTCTTACATCATGGCCATCTATTAGCCGGCTCTATAGGCTGTAAGTAAGACAAGCTTCCTGTATAAAACATATTATTTTAGGTTACAGATTTCTGTAATGAATTAGTTCCGTTATTTACCGCCGTATGGATAATCATTTGGACAATAAGAGTGGTTGACTCTAGACAATAATACTAGCATTAAGCGGTTTTAAAATGCATTAAATTTCTATTATTTTTGATTTTTTTAAAATAGTTTTAAAATATATAAAAAAGAACACAAATAGCCGTGGTTTTATTTTGTACTATTTCTTGGCTGCGCCAAGTCGATTATAGCTGGATGTAAAGGAACAGATTAATAAAAAATACTAAATACAGCAAATTAAATTACCGAAATAAAGCTAAACACTGGTTTAAAATGCGAGGTACAGCCAGCGTGTTACTTGGGAAGGGAGGTCTCTTAGTTTCTCTTGGTTGAGTCTTTGAGTTTGAAAGACTTGCAACCTGATTCTGTCATATCTGACACACTCGGCTATGTAATGAGAGGATGTTTCATCCTCTCCGCACTCTGAGCTTAGCGGACTCTTTAGAATTCGCAATGTTGCCAGGTGCTTCCTTAGCTTGCAATGGCCCGTGAGGACCCCTACAAGTTGTCTGAGTTGAGTTCTTCCTTTTTGCAGTAACCAGTGAGTCTTCGATTTGCTTTGCCAGGAAGTCCGTAGCTTGCCGGCAACCGTCGACCGTTCTCCATTGCTCCATTAGCTTAGCATAAGTCCACCCACGGAAATCGGTCTTTACCTGCTTCCTTGTAATACCCAGTATAGGTTCCGGTCCCATGCAGGCCATCCCTGATCCGAATCTTGCAAGTTCATCTGCCTTCTCGTTTCCGGGAATTCCACTATGGCCCGGTCCCCATACCAGTTGAACATTCTTGGTACTTGCTACCCCTTCTAAGGCTTCTCTATACTCCCTGACTAGGGGTGACCTAGTTCTGGGATTGCACAATGCCTTTAGAGCAGCTTGACTATCAGATGTATACATCGTGCCCCCAGTACTGCTTTATTTGCCGCTTCCTGTATGGCATAGACCTCCGCTTGGAATACAGTGGAAAAACAGCCAAGTGGAAAACTCTTTTGGAAGTCTATACTTATTATAATTAACTTATAGGTTTTTTAAAAGAAAATTGTACCATTTTCAACCTATTTTCATTATTTTTAGCTTGAAAATAACTTTTATAAAAGTCAAAACAATTGTAGCTATATGTATGTTTAAAATACAATAAATTCAACTTTTGGAGAGATAACATTTTCTAATTTAATTTATTTAAATTAACTTTAATATAAGTAAGGATCAAGAATTTATTAATTTTATATGATTGTAAATAAAAAAAACTGTTCTAACCTCATAAGAAAATATAATTTCCAACTCTCGAGATGCATTTCTCGAGTTGTAAATATTTTATTTTCTTATTAGGTTGGAAATATACTATTTTCTTACATCTTTTTTTATTCTGAATAAAAAAATGCATTTTTCATAGAGCATTTTTTATTTTTTTTTATTTCCGTTTTGCAAAAAATATATTTAAAAAAAAAAATTATAAAATTTTCAAAAAAAAATTTAACCCCCCATAACTGTTTTGTTGTTAAGGGGTTTACTTTCAAAATTGGTTGAATTGATCCTTATTATAATAAAAGTAATTTTTCCTAAAATAAAAAAGTTTTCTTTCAGCGTTTTTTATTTTTTTTAAGTTTAACCCCCCATAATAACTTTCAAAAACAATACGAATCTTCCCCTCATAGAACTTGATTTATCCTGAAAATTTCAAGTCGATCGGATTATTCGTTCTTGAGTTATCGTGCACACAAAAACGTGACATCGGACGGACAGACGGATTGACGAACGGACATTTCAAAAAAAATTTGCGGAATTTTTCATGAAACAAATTTATACCCAAGAATTTTTTTGTCTAGAACGATTTTTGAAATTTTTTACAAATTCGAAACTACCGTATAATTATTATATTATTATTATTATAGTATTCTAGCGCAGGCGCTGTGATTAATATAATAAGTATAGTACGATTCTCTAAGATGTTATAAATACTAAGTAAGCTAACAGCAAAATAGTTACCTCAGGCTTAATATTTTAGAACTAGATTTAAAGCTTAATTATCTAGGTAATTAGAAATTTCTGCGAGTTTCTTGTCTACTCTAAATGTCAATTACCACAAATTTTACTTGAAGACTAAAATTCCTTCCCATAAAATTATTCAACTTAACGGTATAATTTATATAATTTCTCCTAGGCTTACTGTAACAAATTATTTTATTCTCGATATGTAATTGAAAATTTATGTATTTTCCCAGAAAATATAAGGAAAATCTAGATTCAACCACGGTACAATGATTTTCGCCTTTCTTTGAATTTAGTTTATATACCGAGCAGTCCAACTCGACTTTTGAAATAAAGGTAGGGATCTAGAAGGGATTTTTTTTAATGGTAAATGGTATCAATTTAAATCTTATAAAATTCTCTCTTTGACCATACATTTATTAATTTTTTTAAGGGGTTTAAATTGGGTTGAATATGGGAATTCTTGTCAAAATTTCTTTAAAAAATATCAAACAGTTTTTGAAAAGTGGTTAATTGCATTAATCAGAAACGTAAATTATACTTTTTTAAACTAATTTTTAATGATATAAATAAAGAATTACTAAAAAAAATATCAAAAAATTGCGTTTTTTAGCAAAAAAAAATTGAAAAATCAATATCTTTAAAAAACGTTTAAAAAAACATATGGTAAATAGAAAATTTTAGTTGTTTTAAAATGACCCCCTTTTAATTAAAAAAAATCCACCCTGTGGCCCTCTGACTACTTTTTAAAAGCTAAAAATATCGAATATATGCCAAAAGATAATATAAAAATACTAATAATTAGTATTATAATTAGTATTATAATTATTATAACACCATATTAGGACTAATAAAAAAATTCATTCTATTATGATGATTTTTTTAGAATAAGTTTTATATAAGCTTATGAGGTGTATTTCATACCTGTATTAGCTCTGTTTAGTCTGCAGACATACATTATTATTTTGATCTACTCTTCTATATATCTCGTGATTTCGTAAAATAGTAGGCACAAAAAAATCTTAATTAAAAATAGATAGAATGATACCCATAAAGAAAGATATCTCTAACTTAAGAAAACATTTCCAAATGTTTCCTTAGTTTTGTTTTTTTTTGTGCTCTTATTTGGGTCTCTCCACGCTTATGTAAAACGTACCAATAAGTGAAAAAATAATATAAAATGTATCTGACAATATTATAAGACGGGGTTAAGTTATAATTTCTTAAATAAGTAAATATCCGGATTTCATAAATAACTACTACGACAGACAGAATATCCAATGACAGAATATCCTGATTTTTCTAAATATGTTTCTCTATTTTTCTCAATTGACGTCCTCAACTATTATAAATAGAAAATTTGTTATTTAAATAACTTATGTATGCATGTAATACAAACCTAATATCAGAACTTGATTCTGTGTTCTATTTTTAGATTTATATCCGTAGCACCCCTTTATAAAAGGATTTAATAAAGAAACAGGCTATTTCTAAGTCCAACGAAGCTGAGTGTACTTCCAGTATTTTTTTTTGCTGATTTTTAGCGTTTTTAAAACTTTTAGGGTATATTTTTTGTCAGAATTGTATTCTCCCCGTTTGAATAGGGGGACTAAGCTCCCCATTAGCATCAAAAACACCAAAGGGGCCAAACCAAACCAAAGAATTAGGTTATGTTAAGTCGGACTTTTAAATAGCCAGTTCGTTTAGTATATTGCTGAACTAAGGGTCATACCTTAGTTTACATCTTAAATCTATCAGTAGTACCAAAATCAAAAAAACATTGTCTCATAAATGTTAAAAGTACTTTAAGCCACGTGGCTTAATTAAAGTTTAAAAATCCTATATAAAAGCTTGTTAAATTTATCAGGAGGACATTTTTTATTGATTTTCTAATTAGATCGCTAGTTCATAAAGTGGCAAAGAAAATGGACTTACTATGTTTTAAAATTTTATGTTGTTTGATGTTATTGGGAATATCGGGTCTGATGTTATTGGGAATATCGGGTCTGATATTCCCAATAAGATCAAAATTAAATAAACTGGCGATAACCTTCAACAAATTAATACAAATATGTTTAAAACGTAGAATATGTCAGGGATTTTTTTATTCCCCCAAAACAATTTTGGAAATTATTCATGGTTTAAAATAAGTATTTTTAATATCTTCTTGGTAAAATAAATCTAAGAATAGAACACTGTGATTCTTATCTTATGCGCTATATCAAAAGCATACTGAGCAACAACATTATTTAAAGTATTTATTTATTTATTCATGGGTACAATACATACTGTGTCATGGAGAACCAAACCAAAGAATTAGGTTATGTTACGTCGGACGTTTCAATAGCTAGTTCATTTAATATATTGCTGAACTAAGGTTCATACCTTAGTTTACATATTAAATCTATCAGTATCAGTGACAAAATAAAAAACATTGTCTCATAAATGTTAAAAGTACTTTAAGCTTAATTAAAGTTTAAATATCCTATATAAAAGCTTGTTAAAATTTATCAGGAGGACTTTTTTATGGGTTTTCTAATTAGTGCGCTAGTTAATAAAGGGGCATAGAAAATGAAATTACTAAGGTTTCTATGTTTTAAAATTTTATGTTGTTTGATGTTATTGGGAATATCGGGTCTGATATTTCCAATAAAATCAAACAAAATAAAATTAACTGGCGATAATCTTTAACAAATTAATACAAATATGTTTAAAACATAGAATATATCAGGGATTTTTTTATTCACCCGAAACAATTATGGAAGTTATTCATGGTTTAAAATAAGTATTTTTAATATCTTCTTGGTGAAATAAATCTAAGAATAGAACACTGTCATTCTTAACTTATGCGCTATAACAAAAGCATATTGAGCAACAACATTATTTAAAGTATTTATTTATTTATTCAAACATAGAATATATCAGGGATTTTTTTATTCACCCGAAACAATTATGGAAATTATTCATGGTTTAAAATAAGTATTTTTAATATCTTCTTGGTGAAATAAATCTAAAAATAGAACACTGTGATTCTTAACTTATGCACTATATCAAAAGCATTCTGAGCAACAACATTATTTAAAGTATTTATTTATTTATTCAAACATAGAATATATCAGGGATTTTTTTATTCACCCGAAACAATTATGGAAATTATTCATGGTTTAAAATAAGTATTTTTAATATCTTCTTGGTGAAATAAATCTAAGAATAGAACACTGTGATTCTTAACTTATGCGCTATAACAAAAGCATACTGAGCAACAACAATATTTAAAGTATTTATTTATTTATTCATGGGTACAATACATACTGTGTCATGGAGAACCAAACCAAAGAATTAGGTTATGTTACCTCGGACGTTTAAATAGCTAGTTCGTTTAATATATTGCTGAACTAAGGTTCACACCTTAGTTTACATCTTAAATCTATGAGTAGTGACAAAATAAAAAACATTGTCTCATAAATGTTAAAAGTACTTTAAGCTTAATTAAAGTTTAAATATCTTATATAAAAGCTGGTTAAAATTTATCAGGAGGACTTTTTTATGGGTTTTCTAATTAGTGCGCTAGTTAATAAAGGGGCATAGAAAATGAAATTACTAAGGTTTCTATGTTTTAAAATTTTATGTTGTTTAATGTTATTGGGAATATCGGGTCTGATATTTCCAATAACATCAAACAAAATAAAATAAACTGGCGATAATCTTTAACAAATTAATACAAATATGTTTAAAACATAGAATATATCAGGGATTTTTTTATTCACCCGAAACAATTATGGAAATTATTCATGGTTTAAAATAAGTATTTTTAATATCTTCTTGGTGAAATAAATCTAAAAATAGAACACTGTGATTCTTAACTTATGCGCTATATCAAAAGCATTCTGAGCAACAACATTATTTAAAGCATTTATTTATTTATTTATTTATTTATTTATTTATGCGTACAATACATACTGTGTCATGGAGAGCCCCAATTAAGCCTTGTGCTAGGGGCTTTTCATTAAATTTGATTTAAAAAAATGTAAAAATTTCGGGTATCTTCTTCTTCTTCCACAGCTGTCAATATTTCTTCTGCTTCTTAAAATTTACTTGATTATAATTCTATGCATTCGAAAGCCATAAGTTGTGCAGAACAGAACACATTCATAATAATTAACCAAAATTTGGATATATTATTTTCAAAAAATTATTGCGTGTCGTCAGCAGTAGTCGAATTTCCAGTGCTCGCATAGGCGCCGCGTCGACTCTAGCTTTGATGCAAAGTTTTAAATATTTACATTTTTATTTCTTTGTATCTTTTTTAATGATTCCATTTAAAC
>OY294049.1:7396111-7440620 GCA_958510825.1 Brachypterus glaber | reverse complement strand
CATACAACAAATACAGTATTTATTTGGTTGGCCGGAAAGTGTAGCACTAAGCGGCACGAACGAACATAGCTAATGTGGATCTGTAGAATAAGATAATTCTACTAAAATTTAGATGGCGCCAGTAATTTCTTCAATAAAAATAATACTCTTCGCCCGGCCAAGTAAATATTGTATTTGTTCAACAAAGAATAAATACAGAATTTGTTTGGTTGGGTGGAAGTGGGAGTGTATGTATGTCTTTTATCCTTTTTGGGTAGAACTTTTGTCCCTGTCTAATCTAACGGGAGAAATCGCCATTGATTGAAATACTTTTTGGACGTTCAGTAAGGCAACGTGGTATTTTCAAGTATAATTTTTTAGCGCATTCTGTGAGTGTCTCAGATCCGTGTGCCAAACTTTACACATAATTTTTCGACAGTTTGGGTTCGTTTAAGTATTGCGTAACGCACCAGCATTACCTTAATATTTATGGTAAAGGAAAGTATAGGAAAAGTGCGTTTCATAGGATGTCCAAGAAGTGAGTTAAGATATATATAAAATGTTTAATTTTTGACTTGTATGCTGTGTAGAATAAAGTAAAACGAATTTGTATTTCAGCATATATATATATATATATGTATTTAAAATAGGCCTAGCGCTTTCGATCAAAAGATCATCTTCAGGGCTTCATCACAGTTAAAAAGTTGCACAGATTAAAATAATAAATATATAAATAAACATAAATTTTTGACATAATGACATATACATATTGATATATACTTTTTAATTGTCATTATGTCAAAAATTTTTGTTTATTTATATATTTATTATTTTAATCTGTGCAACTTTTTAACTGTGATGTTCCCATATTTTTAATCTACCTCTCATTCTGTTCTAATCAGCTCTGATGAAGCTAAGCCCTGAAGATGATCTTTTGATCGAAAGAGCTAGGCCTATTTTAAATACATATATATGCTGAAATACAAATTCGTTTTACTTTAAGATATATATATATATATATATATATATATATATATATATATACTTGAAACAAATTTAGAGGACCCCCTAAAATTAATTTAAGTCCACCCTAATGTATACTGTAAACATTATTTATTTTTATAAAATAATATTTATTAACCAAATAATTAACTTCCATTGTAAAAAATTCAAAATGTATTATAAATAATTTAATATAGTTGTATTAATATATTTATATACATACATTTCTATGCAATTTAAACGTGTACCTATAAAATTTCAACGTACAGGGTGATCCAGAATTTCCGCCCTCGTTATTCTTCTCGAAAATGCTAAGGATATTAAAAACAAATCAGGAACATTGTTTTATAGTCTTACTACAAGTAAAATACCATATGACGTTTTCATAATAATACTCGTTGGCCCTGTGGCGAAATCTATATGTTTCCCCATGGTAAACGACTTTTTATTTATGAAATTAAAAGATCTTTAAATCAGAATAGTTCACCGTCAGAGACAAAGCTTTTTTAGTTTTTTTTTTTGTTTTGTGAGGGGCGCCAAATTTTGGCAGGACCGTCAGGGACAAAGCTTTTTTTCTGAAGGAAAAAGTTGTATTTTTGGGGCAAAATTGTATTTTTAGTCTAAAAAAAGTTGTAATTTTTGACCTCCCCCCCACCAAATCTTCTTCGCTACGGCTTTGTGTATGGCACAAAATTACACATGTCACTATTCTGGAAATTGACTAGATTTGACAGAAAATATCATATATTTTTGCAAGTTATAAGAATTCTGCATTTTTTTTAGAATGATTATACAGGGTGGCCCAAAATAAACCGGACACTTTTTAAACCTTCATAACTTTTTTGCCTTTTGAGCTATATTTACTTACTTTGAAATGAATAGGCTCAAAACATGTAAGATTTGGTTGATAATTTTATTTAGTTAAATTATTATCAATTTTGTTAGTAAGAAACCTTTATCTAAAGGGGTTATTTTAAGGCCATGGGACTAGAGCAAAATGTACAAAATGATAACTTTTCGTCTGAATTACGTTAAATGGTCTTTCTTCAATAGTTGTATGTGATTACCTTTTAATTTAAAATTGTAATTTATTTTTTATAATTATTATTCCGAAAGGCTACAGATAGCGTTAAATGGAATTTTAGCTTGAAAAAATTGATTTAATAGGCGGTTATCTAAAAGTAGATTTGACATGTCTCAAAAAATTGTATGTCAAATTGAAAATATCAAAAATTGCTATTGAAAAAACTAAGAAAAACGTAATAAAACTGAATTGTGGTGGATATATATTTTAAAGAAGATGAACAATAAAGAATGAATATATTTAAAAAAAAATTGTGTAGAAAAATAAGAAATAAGTATAGTTTTTGTCAAAACGAAAAAAAGTTCTTTTATGTTAAAAATGTTAACTTAAAATAAAGGATGATGGAAATTTTTATTAAATCAATATGGAATTATTACTACAAATAACCAACAAAGATCCTGTACCATAATATGGTTATATATTATTGTTAGACAATAAGACAGTGTTTAATATAATTTAATTTATTTGTATAAATTAATAAATTTGTAATAAAAATATATTTCTTCTTTAAATTATTTCTTCATTTAGCAAATACTTAAATCTTATTTTATTTTAGCGTTTTCTTATTTCTCATGTTACATGTACCTAGTACAATTTTCGAATTTCCTTATGTCATTTACAATTTTTGTGTTATTTAATACTCATTTTTCTTATAATACCCATTTTTCTTATAATACCCATCTAGAATTCAGCTTAAACAATTTTCTTGTTTTTTTTTTTAAGTAATTCGACATTTTTTCAGCTTTTTGTTCATTTGGTATACTTTTTAGATTATCTTTTGAAAGGTGTCAAATAAATAACACGCCTACTGAATCAGTTTTTTTACGTTATAAAATCAATTATTGCAATTTGTAACCTTTCGAAAAAATATGAATAAAAAATAAACTACTATTTTAAATTAAAATTTAAACCTACTCATCTATTCAAGAAAGATCACTGAATATAGTGAGATTGAAAAGTTATCATATTATACATTTTGCTCTATCCCCAAAGCGTTAAAGCAACCCCTTCCGAAAAAGCTTAATTACTGAACAATATAATAATATTTTAAGTAAATGAAATTATCTTCCAAATCCTTTATGTTTTTAGTATATTCATTTTAAATTTGGTATAGATCGGTCAAAAGGCAAAGAAGTTAAAACGGTTTAAAAAGTGTCCGGTTTTTTTGGGCCACCCTGTATAAGCTTTCGAATAATTAAAACGGTATACACTGAATGTCTAAAATGATTCTAAGAACGTTCTACGTAAAACAGCGCATTTTCTTAGAATCATACAACATTCTTAATATTTATTTTAAGAATATTTTAAGAACTGTTTTGTGCTAGGCGGGTTATAATAACCTGGGATCAAACCATTCCCAAATTCAACTTTCGCATAAACGGAATTTTTAATAAAACAAAAATCATGAAAAATTAAAAAAAAACTGGTTTCGCTTGGTTACTTGATAAAGTAGCACTTAGATGTCTAAAATACTATTCGTGTATTGATCCCTAAATGCACTTAATTCATTTAATGTACTTTTACTGCAGTTGATCTCTCAGACTAATATAACATATTGCTTTTTCGACCATTTATTTAAAATACCGTGCAAAAATTATTGCCAATGACCGCAAAATTCGTTTTCGAAATATGGAAAATAACTTTTAAGCAAAATATCGTTATCGGTTTTACTCTAATGCTTTGCTACTCACCAGAAATCATCGTCAAACCCAACATATATGGTATAACGGGTGAGTTTTATTTATGTCCACCCCAAAAATTAAGATTAATCTTTATTCGATAAAAATGAAACTTTGGTGATTTATATAATTTTACGTTGGCTATAAAATGCCGAATTAATTTTTTAACACACAAATCAAAACTACAAAAACAAAATTATGAAACACAAATAGATAAAAAGTACTTAAAATATACCCTAATAAACTTTATGTTTACTAACTTCTGCGTCTTGTACAACTAGACAATGTTTATCTAAACATGAATTGAATAGAACCATCAAAAACTTTTACAGCAAAGCAACCAACTTCTCTGTTCTTTGTTATAAAGTCCTATTTTATTCATATTCATATATAAATATATTTAGTAACTTTTTGTTTTCTAAAGTCTTTTCTTAATATTTAGCGTAATTATACTTTTTACAGCTCTCGAGCCGCCTGTCAAAATGACAGTTCAAGGTCATGCATAAAAATAGTATATTCCCAGCGAGCGTAAAGTTTGTCATACGGGCCTACAGGAGAGTATGCCGGCGTCGCGAGCGCGAAATAAATATTTCATACGTGTTATAGACTATACTATTTCTTCGCCTGCAAATATCAAACAATGGATGGCTTTAAACTGCGAACAAGGTTGAAGACAATGTTACTTATCACTAGACATAATAAATTCAACAAAACACATATTTTTAAATAAAGCACCTAACATTATTTAATAATTTCATTAAATAAGTACTTAAAAAAGATTTTTATGGAATTTTACCACCTAACAAATTATAATCCAAAAACTAAAGGTTATGTCGGATTTTTTCATGGTTTAAATAATTATAATTAACAATAGATGCAGTTTTATTTTATCTTTCAACCTAATTGATTAAAAACTGGTAAAATATTAGAAAAGGCTAATAAACTTTATGTAAAACTTTAAATTGCATTAAATTATACAATATCTTATTTTAATATTTGTTTACCATTTGACTCATGACTCAATACATGACTCAAAACATTCATGGTGGAAATTCGTAAATTTTAGTGTTAGGAACAACTTGGCCATTTTAGAGGATTTTTGGCCAGGTTAAAATCTTTTAATCATTTGGAAATTTAGCATATACTTTTGTATGCTCAAAGGAAAAAAAATAGGATTTCAAGCCCTTTTTTTCACTTAATCAAAAATGACAGACAACGATAACGATTTTTTTCGATTAATGGTAATTTTACGAATTTTAGGGTCCCTCATTAGCACCCTTAGAAAAATTTAATCACTCATATTTTCGGAATTTTCTAAATAATAAAAAAATATAAGGTCCACCCTAATATAGACGAGCACTTTCTAAGGAAAAATATAAAACTAAATAGAAGAAAAAAGTTTTGTTCCACGAACCACTCATATAGTATTAAGTGGCTAATCCAGTGCATATAGTGCGAATAAGGGTTATTGTGGAGTAGAGATGTTACAGAGTAGGGTTGTCATAGAGTAGGGAAATTAAGAGTAGGGATGTTAGCTTGCCATAGAATACAATGTACAGAATGGGTTGTTAACGTTATTTCGAGATTTCAAGTTAATATCTTTTAAGCAAAGTTCAAATATAAAGGGGTCGGCCTTTAGACATGCACTGTGTAATATTAATGCATTATAAGGTAGGTTAGCCAATTAATGCTATGTTCCTAATATTGCCAACCCCTCTTAAACTTGTTAGTTCTTCCTCTGTGTCAAAGATGAAACTGCCAGTATATCTATTTTATCGAAAAGATGCCTGTAAATATTATGCATTTGTATCCAGTTGCTTAAGGCGTACACAAAAAAACAGTTCGTATCTCGTGCTCTTCCACTATAAAAACTTGCAAAATTGTGCTGATTATCTCAAGCTAGGTAGCATCGAGGGCAAAAACGTAATAAGGTAGGCATTTTTTTTGGCCCATATTGCGTTTCACTCAATAAAGAAGGACAAATGTAATTTTGTCCAAGTAGCTGTTTTCCTAATATTGCCATACGAAGTAGTTGACAAAAAAAAATGCAAAAACAAAAAAGGACAAGAAAGGAAAGTAAGGAAGAATTCGGTTAATCTTAGTTCTGCTTTTTATTCGAAGAGAATCCCCAGGGCCATATGAGATTGTAATCGATAGTACGTGAGGCTTATTAAAAATGACAAATTGTTATTTAAGTGCCCAAATTGTACCTAAAAACAGCTGAAATTGTTATTGTGCCACAATATTTTCTTATTAGTGTGTTAATTTTTTGTAATATTTGGGACATGGGTTCCTAATATTGTCAGTATACAATCTTTTTTAAAAATCAATTATATATTTTTTTGAAGCTCCTACAGATTGTTTATTTTTTACCCATTAGAATAAAGATATGTTTATGTTTAATGTAGTAAAGTTTCAGGTTATTACAAATAAATTTGAATGCAGTAAAAAACTAAATGTCTTAACATGGCAATAATAGGCTTACCCACCTTACTTAGTATCCAAATCCTTTAATAAATTTTAATAAAAATGTTGAAAACTTTGCGAATAATAGTCATAAATCGGCAATAGCTTTTGAATTACATTGCAATTTTAAATTTAAATTTTAAAGTAAGGTAGACACTTAAAATTTTATTATTGTTGAAAATTGTCAAAGACACTGATAAAACAATTTTTCACTACTAGCTTTAGAACATACCATTATTTATCATGTTTTAAGACTGTGAAATCAATTTTCTTCTCCTATAGCAATGATAATTTATTCTCTCCTAGTAGGAGTAAATTTTATACAGTGCGGTCCAAAAGTCACCTCCCCCCCTCTTAACTTTTGAACGAGTTGAGATATCGATTTCAAATTTAGAACTCCTAAATAAGACAACTTAAACTATCTTTAAGCATATATTTGATACTTTTAGCTCTTAAAATGTGGGCATGGGGCGACATTTTTTTAAATGGAAAGGCGGATCGTGTGATAGATCATTTTAAAGCTTATAAAATTCTCCATTTAACTGTATATTTTTTATTTTTTTTAAACATTTTTTTTTGGGTTTAAAATAGGGTTGAAAATGGGTTCTAAATTTGAAGTAGATATGTAAACTCGTTCAAAAGTTAAGAGGGGGGGGGGTGACTTTTGGACCGCTCTGTATGTCTCAGTTCTTTGTGTAACTTTTACTAACTAAATCCAAAAAAATAACTTTTTATTTATTAAATATAATTAATTATAATTATTGCCAATTAATACAATCAATAATTAGCTAAATATTATGAAAAAAAAAAAAAAAATAAAAAAAATAAATTTTTAAACGTCAGTTCAAAGTATTTATTTGAGCAAATGTCATTGATCAATGCTACTTGATTTTTATGAAAATTTAAAGAAATATAATTTCTGTTATTTAAAAGTTATTTATTAATTGAATAAAAATAGTTAAATAGTGCTAGTAGTGAAAAAGCTATAATATAAACCACGGTGGAGAAGACTATTATAGCCTCGCACTCGTAAATCCCTCGCTACTACGCAGCTCGAAATTTAATGCGCTCGGCTATAAAAAATGTCTTTTCTACCTTGGTATATAATTACTATTATTTGTGTAAAAAAAAAATATGGTTGAATATGGCCAATTAAATTTTATTTATGTCAAATAAACTATTTTGTTCTGATTAATAAATCATTTTAAAATTAAAATATTTGTGTACATGAACTAAATATTTATTTGACTCAAGTAAAATTTGTTACTCACAACCAAATAATTTAATTGGCCATATCCAAATAAATCCTTTTTATCAGTGTATTAATGAAATATTTCAAGACCATCTGGGAGAAAGTTTAATAATATTTTACGAGAAGAATCATAATAAATGACAGCCCCATGCACTGTTTATTAGGATGCAATCTAAGACAAAAATAAGGTTTGCAAAATTTGGGTTCCATATTAATTCATCTTAAGGTGCCACACAGTGTTGGAATTTCCCAGATTAATAGCCAAAACAGGGGGAAACAAAATTATTGTAATCGAAAATCGAATAGTAGATCGTTTATATAACACTTCAATGCATGTAGAAATCATGTTTCTAGTCTCCCTAAAGGCATAATTAATTTGCTTGTACCTTAAACTTCGTTTTATCGGCTAGCAAAAAATACTCTACTTTTAAGCTGAAAATTTAACCTCTTCCTGAAAATAATTACTAAGTGTTATTCTTCATGTTTGTTCTAGATGCTATGTTTTCATGAAAAAAAAAAAAAAAAAAGATTGATATACTTAGGGCAATTTAAATTCAGCTATGCAAATACGAAAGCCTGAACTTTTATCTAGCTTCTGATGCAAAAACTTGATCCACATATTTCCACCATTTTGAAAAAAATTGAAAAAATTGTAGATGCATTTATTGAAAAAATGTTTTTTCAACAAAAAATATTAAAAATTGACTAAATCCCAACCATAACTTCAATGTTGCTCAAAAACGATTCAATCATAAACGATATAATGTTAACACTTTAACTGCGTGCCATTTTTATGAAATTTTGCTATTTGAACCAGGTAATTTTTTAATTTTAATGTTTTATGACAAAACAAGTTATTCAACGAATAGCCACTAAATAACGTAAAAAAAACAAACGATTTTCTGTCACATAATGCATATTCGTTATTTATTACGTTTTGTGACAAATTAATACATACGGCCTGAGAATGAAATAAATTAATATACGCCATGTGTTGCATTTTGTCACACACGGCGCACACATCAAAAACACATCACACGGCAGTTAAAGTGTTAAATACTATATATAAAAACCCATGCCATGGGTTTGGATGTTAAAAGAAATTTTAAAGATCTGTAAAAAGCATAGAATAGTCGTTTCACTTTTTTTGGCACAAACTAGATGTCTCGCTAGGTTGTATTTTTTACCAACAGAACGCCCAAGTCTAAGCATTTTTTGTAGTTAGGCTAAAATTATTATCTTTACTAGTTTCCGAGATATTTAAAATTTTGGGCTGCACCTTTTTATTTTCAAGTTTCTTTTTTTTTTGTTTTGTGATACAAAAGAAAATACTATATGTGACCCTGCACAAAGAAATTTAAAATAAATAAAGGCATTTATGTAGGATTACTGAAGAATTTTTTTGGATAAATATTTAAACATCCATTTAAATAACCCCGGGAATATTATTTATATATTTTGTGACGTCACACCAGATTACAACTCTCCCCCCCCCCCCACCCCCTGTCACAGTGTCTCAACTTCTAGGACCCCTAACCCCCTTCTAAAAGTGTGACATCATTTATAAACGAGCCCCTAGAGCTACCTACCCGTTTTACGTTTTCGAAAAAGAGCTTTGTTTCTCTTCACCCTACTATTATGTGCATTTTAAAGATAGTGTTTTACAGAATAAATGCATCTTATTTCGCATAAGTGGATTTTCAGTACTTTTGCTTAGCCTTAATGCATTTAGAAGCCCCTAAAGAATGAGTCCCATTAGAGATAAAATATCGTTTGCCTAACTTTAAAAGTTTTAAACTAAAACACTGATTGGAATCTTTTTTATCAATGACTAAAATTAATATATTATTTTCCGAGAAAAGTTATTCGGTTGTGGAAAATCGTCTCTCGCCGTATAAGGAGCAGGCTTGAAGCGCAACTGAGATATATACAAAAAAACCTGAATTAGACCTGAAGCAGAGCACTTCTGGCAACCACCGAACCGGACCTGAAGTAAGACTGTTGCCAATTTGGAGCTAGTAGGTTAATAAAAGGACTGTTTCGGGTCTAGTTTGACAGTCTATAAAAATAACGAAGGAGCTTTAACTAAGAAAAAAACTTTTATAACTTTATATAAATGTACTTCCAAAAATCTACCCCAGGGGAGTTATTTTCTCCTAACATGCATCATTTTTAAAGGGTCATAGCAGCTTTAAAAGCGATTTTTCGACCTACATGTATGGAAACTTTTTTTTTTAGTTTTTGATGTGCATTTAATATTTAAGTTTTTAGTATTTTAGTTTTTAATTTTTGCTCGTTGGTACGTAAAATTTTACCATCAAATGAATTTTTATCGAAAACGGTTTATCCTACGGTATTTCAACAAGAGTGCCTTTTTTATGTATTTTTACCTGAGGAACACTATTCTAAGAATTAATCCGCAAAAAGATATACAGGAGAAACTTTGGAGTAAAAAACTAATAAGGCCCCCTCGTTTTGTACGCCCCTGATTAAAATAACTACAAGAAAATAACATAAGATAATAGGCCATATTAATAGAAAACCTTGTTACTATAGCTCAAAGCTTTCTAAATTATTAAATAAAAACCGATTTTTTAGTCTCTTTTAAATGGGCGTAGATCACTTATTTCTGGACATATATTTATAGAAACTTTTTCATATTTTCTGATGTAGAATCATCTCTAAAAATTATTGACCCTATTAAAAATACACCGCGTATGCATAGACAATATTATTTGCAAAAATGTAAGGAAATAACACATAAAAAGAGACTGCCCTTCAATATTTGAACAAACTTTATTCATTACCATTTTTTTTTTTAATTCAAAATAATTCTCCAACCCTAAATTCTACTGATCATAAATGCGATTCAAATTTAAATAATTTTCCCGCGGCACATGCATTCTGTAACGCCATCTTTAAGCTTTAAATCCAGCTATAAAACTTTTTTCTACTACGCACAGAACCCAAGATATCAGCGGTACGCGAACATTTAAGGCATTGCCTTCTGTTTGCATTCTAATTAAAAAAAAACGCGGCTGAAGCAAAAGAGATGATTTGTTCTGCTATTGGTCAAAACGCTGTATCGTACAACAAGTGCACAAAGTGGTTCCAGCGCTTTCGAGAGGGAAATTTTAACCTCAAAGATGAAGAGCGCCCTGGATAACCAAAAAATGTCGAAGACGAGGAGTTGGAGCAGTTATTAAACAAAAATCCTTGCCAAACTCAACAGGGACTCGCTAATGTACTCGGAGTGACTCACCAAGCTATTTCCTGTCTTTTAAAGAAGCTTGGAATGATTCACAAGGAGTCTCGTTGGATCCCCCATGAACTCTCTGCCGATAACAAAATCAGACGCTATAACACATCACTATCCTTGCTTTCGAGATTTAGGAGAAAGGATTTTTTGCATAAAATCTTCACTTAGATTCTTTAGGATGACCCTAAAAGGAGAAAATCATGGGTACAGGTGAACCATCAACAAGCACTCCAAAACCGAACACCCACGCAAAAAAAGTGTTACTGTGCATTTGGTGGGATTATAAATGCCTTATCTACTACGAGTAGCTTCCATCTAGTCAAACTGTAAATTCTGAGCGCTACTGTGATCAGCTGATGAGTGTGAGAACAGTGCTAGAGGATAAAAGACCTTTTACAGGCCGTGGCACGAGAACGGTAATTCTGTTGCAAAATAACGCACGGCTTCACACCGCAAAGAATACCCGAGATACCGAGATCTGAGTTAGGCTGGGAAATTCTCCCACATGCGGCGTATTCACCAGACTTGGCCCCTTCGGATTTTCACATGTTCCGATCTCTCCAGTACCATCTCGCGGATTCCCAATTTAAGACAGTCGACGAACTTTAGAAAAGCATAGATGAATTCATCGAGTCAAAACCGGTAGAATTTTTTCGATCTGAATTCGAAAACTGCCCGAAAGATAGCAAAAATGTTTAGAAAGTGAAGAAGATTACTTTGTTGATTGAGTTTGTATTTGTTTTTTTATAAATAAAATACTAATTAAGGTGAAAAAGGCCGAGAATTAATTTGCAGACCTATTAATTATAAAAATAATTATATTTATTAAAAAATATTTATTATTTAACTGAGCTATTGAAAATATATCCACATTGCATTTAAATCTACTAATAAGGATATGTTATAATTATCAATTACTAAGGCTATATTCCATTATGAGAAAAATCAACCACTTTTGATATTTTCTTCTTTGACTTTTAAAGAATTTTAGTTTTCCAAAAGTTTTAATTATGTTAATGTTGAGATTTAAATGAAAACTAATTCTAAAGTACTTATGCTGCAGTGAATAAACTTAGGTCTAAGAAATTTTAGTATTAACTATAAAGAAAAGTTTTGCTGGACATTAACTAATCCAGCATTAGAAGCTATAGCTTGTTAAATTTTAAAAAGTTTAAAAATAAAATTAAAATAATATATGATATATTATATGCTTTTACAACTTTAATAACATTGTTAACCTAGAATAATATTTTATAGTCACACACATATTTTAAAATATTATTTTTTACTTTTTAAAAAATAAGCTTTGTATTTTAACGAACTACTTAAACATTGTTTTTGGGGACATATTTCAATTCAACTCCGGTAGGCAATAATTTATAATTAATTATAAATTTTTTCGTGAAATTAATGTAGGAGTTTTTAGTGTTGCTAAAACTGAGTATAATATAAAAAAAAAATCCTAATTTGATCAGGGGTCGAAGGCAGATTACACCGTGTACTTTTTTGTTGTAATGATAGTGTAAAAAGTTACTAACCGTAAGTAAATTTAAAGTGGAAAAAGAACACAACTTTTTTATTCGATTGATTCTAAAAGCGACACTTTTTGTTCATGTTTTACGGGCGAAAAGTTGAACTTTGGGCCAAGGACCTTTACTGTAATATTTATAAAGAAATATGACCTTCTGGTCACTTTTGGTCTTAAACTAACTGTTCTTTTTACCAGATACAGTTATTATAATCATTTCATTCAAAATAAAAATTTCATTTATAACATAACTTCAAAATATCTGGTAACTGATTAATCTGTATTCGCCCACTAAAATAAATTAAAAACACCAAATTTTGATTGTAAAATCAATTTCAATATTTATAATATTCATATAACGGTTTCAGAAGTATTATTATTTTCATAACAGAGACATTTTAACAGCTATTAATCACCAAGCTATAGCTTTTTTAGTTTGAAAATGAAACTGCACCCAAAAGAAACAATTCAATTGTTTTTTTAGCGATTTGATTGGATAGCCATTTGTCATGGATAACTAGATAAGTAATAAGGCAGTAAAAAGAAATATTCTTTGCAATTTAAAATTAAGTATATTTTAATAATTTAGTATAAATCGAATAACAAATATTGTATAATACACGGGCAAAAAGTTAAATTTTGATTTAGTAGGTTTATTACCCTCGGGCCGGCCCCACCGGCCGGCCCTCGGCTTCTAAAAACCTACTCAATCGAAATCCTTAACTTTTCGCCCTTGTATTATAAATAAATATTTATTTGTGTAGTGTATTTTGATATTCGTTTCCTCTAGTTTCCTCACGGTGTATTTGAAATAGCGTCGGAAATTTTAACAAATGATTCTACATCATAAAATATGACAAAAAGTTCCTATAAACATTTGTCTAAAAATGCGTCATAAGGGAGCTACGCCCCTTTGAAAGTGGCTAAAAAAATCGGATTTTATTTAATAACTCAGGAACCCTTTGAGATATATCAACGAAGTTTTGCACGTCAACTGATCCTATCCAGGCCCGTTTGTGTGTGTTATTTTCATGTACTTATTTCAACCAGGGGTGTGCGAAACGGGGGGGGGCTTATCAGTTTTTTGTCCCAAACTTTTTTCTGTCTAACTTTTTTGCAATTTTATTTTTGAAATATGATTCCTCAGGTCAAAATACATAAAAAAAGGTACTCTTGTTGTAATACTGTAGGATTAACCGTTTTCGAGAAAAGTTCATTTGAAGGTGAAATTTCACGGTTCAAGGACGAAAAATTAAATACTAAAATGTTAAAAACTAAAATTTTAATGATGCAGGGCAAATTTACATTAAAAACTAAGAAAAAAACCTCATATACAGTTACTTGCAAAAATCAATCCTAATGGAGCTATGGTTTCCTAAATATGCACCATTTTTAAAGGGCTATGGTAGCTTTAAAAGCGTTTTTTCGACCTACATGTATGGAAACTTTTTTTCTTAGTTTTTGATGTAGAATAACATTGCATCATTAAAATTTTGGTTTTCGACATTTTAGTATTTAATTTTTCGTCCTCGAACCGTGAAATTTCACCTTAATCCTACAGTAATACAACAAGAGTACCTTTTTTTATGTATTTTGACCTGAGGAATCATATTTCAAAAATAAAATTGCAAAAAAGTTACACAGAAAAAAGTTTGGGACAAAAAACTGATAAGGCCCCCCCGTTTCGCACACCCCTGGTTTAAATAAGTACGTAAAAATGACATACAAAGATGGGCCTTATTAGGATTAATTCACGTGCAAAACCTCGTTAACATATCTCAAAGGGTTCCTGAGTTATTAAATAAAAACCGATTTTTTAGCCAATTTCAAAGGGGCGTAGCTCCCTTATGACGCATTTTTAGACATATGTTTATAGGAACTTTTTGTCATATTTTATCATGTAGAATCACCTGTTAAAATTTCCTACTCTATTTCAAATACACCCTGTATGTTGACTAGGTACCTACATAGAATTTGAATTCCAAACTGGAAATAAATTGCAGCAGTTAGGTAGGTAACTAATTATAGTTATAAGCAAAAGGTAGTTTGCAATAGCTTAAATATTTTGAGATGGGTCTCTGCGATACATGTAAATTATAAAATTAAATTCAACTATGTATAACATTGTTTAACTGCGTAAAGTTATAGCTTATTAACTTTACCATTTAGAATATGAATATGCAGGATAAATCAAGATTATACAATGTAAATATAATTTCTGTAACGTCCATAACAAATGTGTCTTCTTAACAATATATGTCAGGTCAAAATTAACAATTTTAGCATGAACCTTTGATACGTTTTGAAAAGTTATTGTCAGAATATCAAAACTGTATATTTTTTTGTTCTATTTTGCGACTCTTATAAGCTCATAATCACACGCATTTTGCTTGTTCTTATAGGCCCATAAGAGGTCTCTACTTTTTTTTCTGTTGGGTTGGCAACATACAAAAGCCTATCTCAAATGTCAATGTCGATTTAAAGTTTAATTTTTTACAAAATTTTGTGTTTGGGTTATTTTTTACCGTGTTACAATTGTGGACTGGTTAATTGCAGTGAAAAAAGAAGAGATGATATATCAAAATATCATTTATTTTTAGAATTTTAAACATAGTGTAAACTGTAAGGCCAACCCAAAACAAAAATCCCTAAATCAATTTAAATGTAAGTTTTTTAAATTTTAGAGCAAAATAGAAAAAATTGTACTAGTACTTTCTAAACTTGTACTCGTGCGCTAAAAACGTATGTTATGAAACTAGTACTTTAATATACTATTAGTGATTACTTTAGTATATTCAACTTCAAAATACAGTAAGTGTAAACAACGGATTTAGTGACAGGGTGGGACAAAATATTTCTATATAACGGTCCATTGCAATGCATCGCACGCTTCATCGGAAGTGCTCACGTACTGACCTGTTTAATTTTCAACATCCCTACACTCGCAACATTCGAGTTTTTTAACCAATGAAACCACGCTCCAGCTGCAGCGTGTGCGATTCTTTTATTTACTTCTACTGAATCTTGAAGTTGAATATACTATAATCTAAATATAAAAAGTGTTTTTTAGCCTCTTTTTCTAACATCTGTAACTTCGATTGGAATTGATAAAATGTAAAGTATAAGTGCTTAAAATTTTTTGTCTAGTCATGAAGTTGTGCAAAAAGCAAGATTTATTGTTCTAGACGCTAACATCCGCTTAAACAAAGGGTTAACTAGGGGTACTTGAATTGAATTTTATACCAAACTATCTCACATTTTATTAAACATAACCTACTGGATCCCTTTAACTCGATTTTTCTTGAGATACTTTATGATTTACTACTTTTTTTTGTGTTTGGGGGGTAGTTTAACCCTCTTTGTGGGGGTGGATTTTCATTAAGTGTTTTTTTTTATGTTTTATCTTACAGAAAAATGTGTTTTTTTTAAATATTATGCCCTTGGTTCCTAATTTATTTTTGTTTTAAGTAAGTTTTTTATTTTTTTTTTATTTTTTTTTTCATTTTTTTTTTCATTTTTTTTTCAATATAACACATAATAAAGCATTTAAAAATTTAGATCTTTAATAATAATAAAGCTGTTAAAAATATTTTATTTAATTTCTTATAAACATTTTGCTATAAAAATTGTTACAATTGTCACTACCCCTTATTACAATTGCCCCATTATCGGGGACGAAAGCAACAACAAACAGATCTAGTTGTTTGTTTATTGTTAAAATAAATTTAATTAAAATACTAGTGTATAATAAAAAAAAGATATGTTAATCCTTTCATGTATCAAGTTTGGTATCCAAAGAATAATTTTTAAAGCTGTAGTGCCTTCTAAAGCAAAATTTGTTACATCTGTCTGTCCCCGACCTTCCCTACTTATTTGTTTTCAGCAATCATACCTCTATGTGTAGTGTAACTTTGAATTGTATAATGTAGCGTTTGTTTAATATCTGGTATTGTTGTTAACGTCACGGCATCTGTTGATAAATCTGATGTTTATTTGTTGTGTTCATTGAACCATCTATGTATGCACGTATATTTGACAGGAAAGGATCCAATCGCCTAAAAGCCTAGTTGTAAATTCAGTCATATTTTACAACGTTTTACATTAGCTGTAAATAACTGTTATTATAAGTCCTATAGTAATAATTTTCACTATAGACGAGCGCGCTCTCAACTTTACGCCTTAAATTTCGTAAGGCAGGATGCGAGCAAGTGAGAGGCACAATAGTCTATAGTAATTGCGACGGCTATATATCAAAAAATTCAACAATAACTTGACATGCATTCGAAGACTTAAGAATTTTTACTTTTGAAGAGATAGAGGAATAAATGTATCACTTTAAAATTCCAAAAAAAAAAAAATATAAAAAATCGAGATAGCTTTTTTTAAAATTCATTTTTTTTATTACATTTTTTTGCAAAAAACGATTTTTTTTTGAATTTTTGTTTTTTTTTAATGACTATTTTACCAACTTATAATAGACCAATCCAATCCCTCTATTTTTTGACTTTCAACAAATCAGATTCGAATTACACTGATGTTTTCACGTGTAAAATTATCAAAATCACGGACTTCTTGATCAATTTTTAAAAATATAAAGGCCAAGTTAATTTAGGAAAAAATACCTTCCTCTAAGAATTTGAGAAGTGTAAATCCATACTTTTCCATTTTTTATTAGATAATGCAAAAAATTAATAAGCTTATTTTGTCAGTAATTTATCTTGAAAACCACATATCAACTCTTTCGTTTGAGTTTATAGCAATTGTTTTTAGCACGTGTTTTTTGAAAATTTAAAAAGATTGGCTTGATACGCAAAACTAAATAACTAACTAACACAAAATTGCATGTAATAAACATTTGTTTTAAAAATGCTTTTTTTTGTTAGATGGTTTGTAAAATAGTCAAGTCCACTTGAGGCAGTGAAATTTTCAGAAAATTTTATTATGGCATCATAAAATAATTTTGCTCTAAAGTAATTTTTTTCATTTCGGTCTCGAGCTTTTAATAACGAAATATTACTGAGAAAAATTATTTTATGGGACCATAATAAAATTATCGAAAATTTCATTACCTCTTGTAATATTACTGTTTTTTCAGTTTTTAAAAAAGTTTAACCCTTTATAACTTTTTTGTTTTTGGGAGGATTACTTTCAAAATTGTTAGAATCGATCCTTATAATAAAAATAATTTTTCGTTAAAAAGTTACGTTATTCGAGATTTTCTTTCAGCTTTTTTCGATTTTTTTTTAAAGCTTAACCCCCTATAACCCTTTTTTGTTTTTGGGGGGATTACTTTTAAAAACAACTAAAGGGATCTTCCCCTCATAGAACTTGATTTTTTCTAAAAATTTCAAGTCGATCGGATTATTCATTCTCGAGTTTCGTGTTAACAAAAATCGTCACATCGGACGGACATACGGACGGACAAAAATAAAGTTTCTTATTTTTATCCTAGCATATTTTGAAATAATAGGAAAATATTCATAAATAAAAGACAAAGCTCTAATAATTAACTTTTTTTATTCTTAAAAACAATTAAAATAAGGGTTGTGACCGCGATTTTCCTAGTATCATAGTAATAGCATCGACAGACTTAAAATAACATTAAGGAAGTTTGATATATGATACATATGAGAAAACTTTTTACATTGTAGAGCATAACTAATTAACGCAAAGGACATTGCACTATTAACAAATATAAACAGAAGATTCCAATTTTCCTTTCGAAAAACCAAATTGACCTGTTTTTTAGGGGTGAATCGTTTTCAAATAACCAATCTGTATATGCAAATATGATGATGGTCAACGATAAATTAGAACTACCTCTATTTTCTTTATTCCATAACTAATTTTAGAATAACTCAAATCGAATCAAAGGATGTTTTTAATTTCGTCACGTATCTTTTCCATTATTTCAAGAATAAAAACGTGCCAATGTTCATAAAGTGAAGTCTTTATTATTCTTTAAATATTTCTCTTCTTGATTTCTTTGAATTATTTGTTTAATACTGAAAGGCAAATTGAAATCAGAAAGTTTTATTGTATAATAAAATTTGTTTGTGTTTTCTATATGAATTGTTATCCACACTATTGTGTATACTAGGGTGTAGTAAATAAGGTACTTTTTTGAAAATGTTAAACACTTTGGTGGTACTCCATTTACAAAAAAAAATGAACATCCTGGCCCAACATCTTGTGCCCCTACCTTTCTCAAAGTTGTGGGATTTGAGTCAAATATTGAGTTCCATAATATACCATGTATTTACTGAGAGGTTCATGCGGACCCAGACTGGTGTATTCAAAACCGGTATGTATATAAAAAAAGGCCGAAAAAGACAATTTTGATACTGTGTAATTTTATAGATTTTCTGCGAAATTGAAATAAAACGTGGAATTATTTTTTAAAGGTTTGAATGATCCTGGGTTAATTTTAAGCCAATTGCGTTAATTTAAGTTGTCATTTAGATATGTGTCAAGTCATAAATCTCAATATTTGCACCTGAACAAACAAAAAAAGTCAAAACGATTAAGTCACATTTAAAACCTGATAGTTAGACGAATTTTCTAAAAAGATTAGCTTTTAAATGTGACTTATTCGTCCTGTTTAGATACAAATAATTACATTTATAAATTAACACATAACTATAGTTTATTAATTTATAAATATTTATAAATTAACGCAATTGACTTAAAATTAATCGAGGATTATTCAAAGCTTTAAAAAATAATTTCATTTGAATGCTTATTCGCAGAAAATCGATAAAATTACACAGTAACAAAAGTTTACTTTTCGGTCGTTTTATGTACAAAAAAATAAGACTTGTGATTTTAAACATGTATAAATACCAGTTTTAAATAGATCAAACTAGGTCTACATGGAACTCAATATTCACAATCACAACTCTGAAAAAGTTATGGGGGCACAAAATGTTGAGCCAGGACGCTTATTTTTTTGTGAACACCAAGATGTACAACATTTTCCGGACCCAAACATTTTTTATTTCAAAAAAGCAACTTTTTCACTAAACTCAAGTGTATACAATACATTTTTCTCTTTAAGTATGCTAAAATGTCAATTTTACTAATTATTTTATAGTTTAAGCAAGATTTTCAGAAATAGGTTAGATTAATTTGACAATTAATTGTCAGTTTTTTAAGTTTATTACAGAAAATGCATGCGAATAATGTCGAATATTAGCTACGGAATCATTGCTTGGGGTGGTGCCTTGGATACACATATAGGTGACTTAGAAATTATTCAAAAGAAATTTTTAAAAATTATTCTTGGTGTTGGTCCGCTGGAATCGTCCAACTTACTTTTTAGTGAATGTAGAGTACTAGATGTAAAGCAACTTTTCTTTTTTAGATGTGCATACGAATCTTTTTTGTTAGAATCCCATACAAGTCATAACTATCATACGCGTCAAAACAATTTGTTAAAAACTTTAAAAATGAATACTACCTCAGGTCAGCGAAGTTGGGTATTTCTAAGCTCTAGATGCTTTAACCACCTCCCAGAGCTAATAAAATCCCTTAGCAAAAACAGATTTAGATATGAACTTAAACAATGTATCTTAAATTCTGATCGAGCTGCGGTGCGTGCTTTGATTGACATTAAAAATAATTAGGTGAATTATTTAAAAGATTAGGCATTTAATGTTTTTTTTTTTTTAGTTTATTTATTTTAATTTTAATATTACGGTTCTTCTATATTCCATCTTCTCTTATATATTGATTATCTTTAACCTTTTTTTAACCCTTTTAGTGTTAGTTATAAGTAATATTTGTATTGTATGTAACGTTTATGTAACCTTTAAGTATTCTTATATATGTATATACATCACGGTCAGGTAATTTACCTTGTGATTTGTCGGTTTATTTAATTCATCTTCTAATCTTATGTATTTATTACCTTTTTTGAATAAACATTATTATTATTATTATTATATTAAAAAAATAATAATAATAAATAATAAACTGAAAAAATATTTAGAATATTTAATCAAATCAAAAATTAAAACACAATATTTAATAAATCTTATGAAAAAATAAAAATTTGAACTCTACTAACCAAACATATAATTTATGAAAATTATGGTTTTCGTTTAAAAAAAGGTTTTTCCGGAGGTTTTTTCCGCTTTTTTAATCTTGACCCAGGAAAATTTGTATTGTTTATAGCATGCACCGCTTCTTGTAAATGGTATTCGCTCAAATAATTAAGTAAATTCTCATCCTGTATTTCATTTGAGATCTTTTCTTTCCGAGTCTGCACGCCCTTTCCTCCCCCATCTATTTTTTCTTCAATCTTAACCATTATTCTTTTTTCTATGATCTTAACACAACTCTCCGAAACACATTTAATAACCTTGCCACAATCACTTCCTTACATCCTGCTTCCAATATACTAATAGTCTGAGATTTCTTAACATTTCTTAATGCATTTCTAATTACTTTATAATTATTAAAAGTAATTTTGACAAATATTGTCAACATGACAACGGCTTTGTTTGTATTGTAATTATTGAATTTACGCAACTAAATTTTCAATCTTGTTTTTTTTTTCGGATTCAACTGTACATGTATTAAATATGAAAGCACTGTATTCGAACTCAAAAATTATCATTACGGTATTTTTAATTTTTTTTGATTTTAGTAATTATTTAATTTAAAAGATTTACCTAATAATTATAATAAACATAACAATGGTATATAATGATAGAAAGAGCTTTTTATACTGTAAAGGCCTATAAAACCCAAGCCATGTTAGGATTATTTAGACGTATTTGTTTAGCTTTTAAAATATACTTCTAATTTTAAGCAAGTTTTTAATTTAGGTTAATGTATCACTGACATACCATTATGTACTAAATGTATCACTTGTGGTCAATAAATATTACTATTACTATTACTATTACTATTACTATTACTATTACTATTACTATTACTATTACATACCGAGGTGGAAACTGAGGGAAATTTACCAAACCGAGAAGCGTAGCTCCAAGGTTGGCTACTTCCCGAAGGACAAATGAAATGTTGAACCGAGGTTTATATAATTTTTTATTTACAATCATTTGCCTTCTTTCCCACTACAAAAACTGTTTGAATTTTGACGCCATATTGAAAAGTTTAGTTGCAGTGAAGTTTGTTATAAATGTTGCTTTTTGAATATAGAATAATAAATAGAAATTAATAAAATAAATTTTGTTTTTTAGATAATTAACAATCTTAAAACATTCAGTATTAAAAATGGAACCTATAATAATAAGACCTTGGTAACATAAAATATCATACATATTTCGATATAATTATGAGTGCTTTTAGACGTACAATTATAGCCTCCATTTTTCATTCAACTTTTGATAAATATTTTGAACGTCTTAATAATTTCTTCCATTTTTTTTGCCATATGAAAGCAAGTTTAGGATGCTACATACTAGATTCTTAAGCTGGTTTTCTGGGAATGTCAAACATGAATTTATTGTGTCAAAATAAATTAACATCAAATTAATTATAATTAATTTTTCATTCAAATTACCTTTGAAAATTTAAATTGTTAAAAAGTTTTTTCAAAAAATATTCCTGCAAATACACCTCCAGTTTCGGTATATTTTCGATGCCTCCGAAATTTTCACTTCGTGAAAATTTCGGATATATGAAAATTTACCTCTCTGTCGGTGCATTACATATGAATATACCAATTTTCAGGAAAATTACCCTCCGCCCCTCAGTTGGTAGTGTAAGAACTTTTTTATTCTAAGATTCAGTTTTAGCGACCTCAAAATCCCCTATAAACCGATTATAACGAACATAAAAAATATTCACCCCCCAGGGATGGAGTAAGAAAATTTTTATTATCAGATTTAGTTTCGTAGATTCCAAATACCCCCTACATACCAACCCTGACGAAAATATTGAAAACATTTAAAAATATTTCCCTACTCCAATGTTTACCAAAAACAATCCCGAGCGACAACTTTTGGCAACATACTTATATGTCAAATTTCAAGTCTCTAGCTTAAAATGTTCTTCAGTTATTGTGCCCAAATTCTATTTTCGTTCATTTTGGCCGCTAAAATAATTCTTGCCCATAGTGCATTAGATCAAGTCGATTTTACGCAGGGGTTCAAACTTTCATTATATTTTGATTAGGCAAATCTGATAAAAAATATATTCTTTGTAATCCTAGAGATCGTACAGATCTGTTTGGGGACAATTTATCTTAACATCTATCAAGCTAGATAAAAAGATAAATGTCAATTTATTTAATATATCAATCTTAAAGAAATACAAAGTATATATATATATAGCTATACCTATATAGGTATAATAATCCGTAAATGTATTGCTTTGTGTTCCATAGTATACTCTTTTTACCAATAGTCCGTTTTTGCTAAAATTTGCTATTCAGGCATTTTTTGTGAACGTGGATCAATACCTACATTTACTAAACTTAAATAACGAATTAAAAATGTCAGACCATTTTTTTTTCTGTCAAATTTAAATGAAATTTTGAATTTTTAATTTTCTACCTCAAAAACCCTTAATATAATTTTTTGTCAAAATTGTAGTTTGAAAACGTTACGTGATAGGACCGAGGAAACCAAAACGTCAATTATTGGGTACTAACTGACCTATATGACTTCATATTATGGCGTCTTGCTGTCGTCCCAGTGACGTGTATAAGTCAGAGCTCAGGGATGTAACATTACTGACGTTATAATAACGTCAGAAATATGACGTTAAAATAACGTGTTCAACATTATATATCTCTCCAATTAATAGTTATTTATGGTATGAAAGAGAAAACTAGTATTTTTCCCACAAGGCTGGAGTCGAAGTGGGTTAATTTTAGAGAGGGCAATATTATAATTTTAGATAAGGCATATGAGATCCTATGACATGATTTCATAGAACATTTCTTGCCATTACTCCCTCCACATATCTGTCCACTCTTGTCCAGTGAAAGAAATTTTAAACAGGTTTAGAAAATCTATACTAATCCGATGATGTACATCCAATTAGCAGGCGCTATAGCGACTAAACAGTACTGTTCAGTTTACGTAATTCAAAAAAAAGACTATAAAATTATCAATATTTATTCAATATATAACTTTTATTTTGTTTGTGGTAGAAAACAATATGTGGCGCCACCTAAAGCCATTAAATTGAGACGTAAATTTTGATGACGTCAAGATTTGATCAAAAACTGATATTCCTCGTATGTTCGACGTCACAAATATGACCTAAAACTGACGTCGATAGAACGTCGGGAATGTCATCTGGTTTCCTGAGGACAGAGTTTTGAAATTATCACTACGCATTCATATAAGACCACTTAACGAAATGCAAAAAGCTTTCAAATGCAGGACAGTGTAACCCAGGAAACCAGATGACCTCCTTGACGTACTATCGACGTCAGTTTTAGGTCATATTTGTGACGTCATACATACGACGCATATCAAACGTCGACAGGACGTCAGTTTCTGGTCAAATCTACTCTCCATCAAAATTATTCATCACTGGGATGTCAATTTAATGCTGAGGCTAAAGGTGGCGCCACATATTGTTTTCTGCCACTAAAAAAGTTTTAAATTTTATATATTGATTAAGGATTGATGACTTTATAAAGTATTTTTCTGAAATTATGTAAACTGAACAGTACTGTACACTCGTTATAGCGATTATAGTTAGCCTGCTAATTTGATGTACATCATCGAAATAATATAGATTTGTATGCCTGTGGAAAATTCCTTTCACTGGACAAGAGCAGATATATGGAGAGAGTAATGGCAAGAAATGTTTTATGAAACCCTGATATTATAATATTACCCTATCTAAAATTAACCCACCCCGCCTCCAGCACAAGGCTGGGCAAGAGTTAATTTTCTCATGGGCAAAACTCTAGTTTCCTCTTTCATACTATAAATAACTATTAATCGGAGAGATATAAGTATAATGTTGAACAGGATATTCTAACGTTATATTTCTGACGTTATTATAACGTGACTTATACAAGTCACTGGGGTCAGTTAGTGCCCAATAATTCAAGGAAATTAGCCAGCTCACGAGATAAAAAAACACCACGTGGGTAAGGCATCTCATAATACGTACATAGTATGTAAATTATATAATGTAATACATAACATGTTAGATGCTTCTCCAATGCTTCAAATTAATTAAAATTGACAAATTGACTGTAAATATTATAAAATTATAAAACTATGCTGAAATATTAGATCAGCTATTTCTTATTTTGTATTTTCAATAATGGATTAGGTTTTAGTATTCTACAAATACGCTAGATATCAATTTTTATCAAAATTCACCGAATTTTTCCACCATATTGGATCCACCATTTTGATTTTTTTAATTTTCAATGATGGATTCAGTTTCAAAATCCCCTTAAACTCCTAATACTAATACCAATATTTTTTGGATTTTGATGAAAATTAGTATTATAATACTAATTTTCAATAAAATCCATAATTTAACAAATTTTACCTCCATATCGGATCCGCCATTTTGAATTTTAAATTTCTAATCAAAAAAATCAAATCGATGCACTCATTCGAAGATTATTGCGTCCAAATGGTTTATATTTTAAAAATAAAATCATGATACCTTTGCTTTTTCACAAATGTATTATTTCGCAGGCGAATGAAATATGACACTTTCTTACTAATCATGTAAAATTTGTCGTTTTCATAGTGGTAGGAAATAGCATATTTCTAACCTAATAATAAAATGAAACATTTCCAACTCGAGAGGTGCTATTTATAATTAGCATCTCGAGAGTTGGAAATGTCATTTTTTTATGTGGTTAGAACAGAATTTTATTCACAAGCATTACTAAAAAACACATTACCTCGTAATATTTCTAACGTCACTATAAATTTCAACTAAATAACAATTTAAATAAGTGGCTTGTTAAGGACAGAAATTTTTAATTTTAAACAAAATTATAAAAATATTAATTTATTATTCCATCAATCTATTTTCTAATCATCGTACAGAGTGATATTGGTAGACTGACAGTTTCGGGCTGCTGGCCCTCTTCAGTACCAAGAGTCAACTCTGCACGCTGATTAAGAAAACGTTTTTAGACTTTACTCGCAAAAGGAATATAGCCATTAGATTGATGTAGACTTGTGCGCCATCTATTTCTAGATGTAGACAACTACTCATACCTCTCCTTATCTGGAGACTTTGAATGGTAGCAAGTTGAAGACTTGTATGTCTCAAGCACATAGTACCACTAACGGGTGGTTAGACGTAAAATTAGTAAGGACAGAAATTTTTAATTTTAAACAAAATTATAAAAATATTAATTTATTATTCCATCAATCTATTTTCTAATCATCGTACAGAGTGATATTAGTAGACTGACAGTTTCGGGCTGCTGGCCCTCTTCAGTACCAAGAGTCAACTCTGCACGCTGATTAAGAAAACGTTTTTAGACTTTACTCGCAAAAGGAATATAGCCATTAGATTGATGTAGACTTGTGCGCCATCTATTTCTAGATGTAGACAACTACTCATACCTCTCCTTATCTGGAGACTTTGAATGGTAGCAAGTTGAAGACTTGTGTGTCTCAAGCACATAGTACCACTAACGGGTGGTTAGACGTAAAATTAGTAAGGACAGAAATTTTTAATTTTAAACAAAATTATAAAAATATTAATTTATTATTCCATCAATCTATTTTCTAATCATCGTACAGAGTGATATTGGTAGACTGACAGTTTCGGGCTGCTGGCCCTCTTCAGTACCAAGAGTCAACTCTGCACGCTGATTAAGAAAACGTTTTTAGACTTTACTCGCAAAAGGAATATAGCCATTAGATTGATGTAGACTTGTGCGCCATCTATTTCTAGATGTAGACAACTACTCATACCTCTCCTTATCTGGAGACTTTGAATGGTAGCAAGTTGAAGACTTGTGTGTCTCAAGCACATAGTACCACTAACGGGTGGTTAGACGTAAAATTAGTAAGGACAGAAATTTTTAATTTTAAACAAAATTATAAAAATATTAATTTATTATTCCATCAATCTATTTTCTAATCATCGTACAGAGTGATATTAGTAGACTGACAGTTTCGGGCTGCTGGCCCTCTTCAGTACCAAGAGTCAACTCTGCACGCTGATTAAGAAAACGTTTTTAGACTTTACTCGCAAAAGGAATATAGCCATTAGATTGATGTAGACTTGTGCGCCATCTATTTCTAGATGTAGACAACTACTCATACCTCTCCTTATCTGGAGACTTTGAATGGTAGCAAGTTGAAGACTTGTGTGTCTCAAGCACATAGTACCACTAACGGGTGGTTAGACGTAAAATTAGTAAGGACAGAAATTTTTAATTTTAAACAAAATTATAAAAATATTAATTTATTATTCCATCAATCTATTTTCTAATCATCGTACAGAGTGATATTGGTAGACTGACAGTTTCGGGCTGCTGGCCCTCTTCAGTACCAAGAGTCAACTCTGCACGCTGATTAAGAAAACGTTTTTAGACTTTACTCGCAAAAGGAATATAGCCATTAGATTGATGTAGACTTGTGCGCCATCTATTTCTAGATGTAGACAACTACTCATACCTCTCCTTATCTGGAGACTTTGAATGGTAGCAAGTTGAAGACTTGTGTGTCTCAAGCACATAGTACCACTAACGGGTGGTTAGACGTAAAATTAGTAAGGACAGAAATTTTTAATTTTAAACAAAATTATAAAAATATTAATTTATTATTCCATCAATCTATTTTCTAATCATCGTACAGAGTGATATTGGTAGACTGACAGTTTCGGGCTGCTGGCCCTCTTCAGTACCAAGAGTCAACTCTGCACGCTGATTAAGAAAACGTTTTTTGCACAAGTCTACATCAATCTAATGGCTATATTCCTTTTGCGAGTAAAGTCTAAAAACGTTTTCTTAATCAGCGTGCAGAGTTGACTCTTGGTACTGAAGAGGGCCAGCAGCCCGAAACTGTCAGTCTACCAATATCACTCTGTACGATGATTAGAAAATAGATTGATGGAATAATAAATTAAGTGGCTTGTTATTATTTCCTATTATTAGTCTCGGTATGAACCATATAATATATAAATAAATATTATTTCTAATTGTTTTTTTTAGAAATAAACAAAAATCTAAGGTTATTTTATTCGCAAACCACAGCTGTTTACAGACAAGGCGATAGTTCGCCATCTATAAGGTATAACCAAAAGCCAACAAACAGGTTAGATATGAATTCGTTTCTAACCTTGGTTAAAAATGAAAAACTTTTTTAACTTTAAAAGAAGTAAACAAAAATGATAGATTTTGCAACTTTTTGTAATACATATAAAGGACGTTTTTCTGTATGCTAGTGAATAAAATATTTTTTCCGGCTCTCAGTTCTGAGACAGCTGTAAGTATGCCTGCGAACTTTACACTGCAAAGGGTATAAAAATCGAAAAAATCATTTTTACAAGGTTTTATTTAACTTGCAATGTTATGTATGTTTGTTTAGGTCAAATTTGCCAAAGGCTTTTTCGACCACTTAGAATATATTTAGAAAGCTAACATTTAGTACAAATGCTTAAGTCGGTTGACAAAACAATTTTGTATAAAAATTTCCCCCCAATCCCCAAATCCCTAAAATTAAAAAAATCATATTTTTACCCACATGAGATAATCCAGTGATAATAAAATTTTAAAATAAATTTTACATACCCCCTTATCTCCCCATCACCCCTATACGTGTATCAGGCTAAGTTTACCCTCTTTCTGTTTCATTCGCTTAGAATAAACGTAGAGAGCTGAAATTCGGTACACATGCCTATCTCTGATGAAAATACAATTTTATATAAAATTTACCCCCAACCTCACCACTCCTAAAATTTAAAGAGTCCCTTTTTTATTTACCCACATCTTTTTAGATGTGAGACCTTCTTCTTTAGCCATCAAAATTTCTGTCAGTCAAACCTATACATGTAAGGATTACCATGCATTGAATAATACACAAGGCCGGCCTTTGCATTTCGGCGCCCTGAAGCAAGCTTCTGGTTCGGCGCCCCTATTTGAAAAAAAGATTTCATCCTACAAAATTTTGTCGACTAAAATAAGGAAAAATAAATTAATAGTAAAAAAACATTTTTAAGAACAAGCTTTTGTTTAAGGGCACTAAAAAGAAGAAAATAAACTTTCAAGTAAATTAAACCCATCATTTTGTTACATTATACAATTTTATGTGATATAAAATTGTATAATGTAACAAAATTATGGGTTTGCTTTACTTAAAAGTTTATTTTCTTCTTTTTAGTGCACTTAAATAAAAGCTTGTTCTTAAAAATGTTTTTTTACTATTAATTTTTAACAATTTGCTGGACTCGAAGTTAACTCTACAACTAAAGAGATAAATTTTATTTTATCTCCAAAGTACACAAAAGTAGTGTAGGAAAATATTTTCAATGAAACAGCTTCTATAGAAAACGTCTCATATATAAGACGTTTTCTGAGAAATACAAACACTTATTGAAATTCTTTGTTGGATTTAATCGTTTTGTTTTAAGTTTACTGTTTATAGCTATAAATATGTTTAAATTCTGAAAGAAATAATATAGAATTATACACATAGAGTAATTTACCTAATGAGCAGAAGCGTACCGAAGACAGGGGTGACAGGGAGAGTATTCCCCTTATCCTTTCTTGAAAAGTTGTGAAATATGGATTATATTTATAAGTTGGGAATTTTTGTTTGAATAGTTGGGATATCTGTAAATTTCCGCCAGTGAAAAGCTTTTTTTATAGGTGAGATAATTGTAAAATTTAGTTTTATTAGTTCGGATTTTTTTTAGTCTTCCCCCTTCAACGATGTTTCTTTGGTAGGCCCCTGCTAATAAGGGATTCACAGCCAAGCAACAGTATACACCAGGTGATCCAACGAAAACTTTAACCTTGGATAAAATCGAAACTAATGAGTTTTCGAAAAAACGCCGAAACAGGTCAATTTTTATTTTAAGGGGGACATCTTTTGACATGTAACCAATAATTGACGTAAATACCCCTACAACTCAGGAGCTACCAGTTCGAAAATCTTAAATGGGAATGTGGGTCATGTAATACATTATTGAAAATATTTCTTTAATTCTGGTTATAACAAAGGTTTATTTTTTTAAATCGGGTTAGTAGTTCTCGAGAAAAAGTATAAAATTAAAAAACATAATTTAACCTCAGGTAGGGTAAAATTTTATTTTAATAGCATATTATAAATAAAAAAAACTTTTACTTTAACTTTTAACAAATTTCCACTTTTTAAAAACTTTCTATAATTATTTGTAAGACGTAATATGACAGTTATTTTAATCTAAATGTCAAAAATTATCAAAAGCACAATGCGTAATAAAAATATCACTAAAAGTCATTTTTAAACCACTAATCATAGCTTTATTGATCCAATTTGTTACTCTGATAGATAATGCGCCGAGTTTATCCTAGATAATATCATATATTATGTATTATGATAATTAATTTAATTAATTAATTTTTGCAGGAGTAGCTATATAATAAAAGTTATAAAAGTTTAGCTAATTAGTAACAAAATTAATGTTATTTTCATGTTCGTAAAAATAATGAATGTGCGTTTATTGTACTAGTGACCCATTAATATAATTAATTTTAAAAATTAATTATTCTAATAAGGCGCGGAAGTTTATCTACTGCTTCTAACCTCTAATGTAATTATTTCTAATGCATTTGAATAAAAAACATTGTATTTTATTGTACATTCATCACAATATTTGCAAAGAATACTGATTCCCAATAACTAACTCTAAACTAAGACCCTAACTAATGAAATGGACTAAGTCCATAACTAATGAAATGGACTAAGACCATAACTAATGATATGGGCCATAACTAATGAAATGGACTAAACTAAAACCATAACTAATGAAATGGGACGTGACAAATATATCTAATATTTCATTAATCAAAGTTAAACTTAGATTAGTGCTAATTATTGGGTAAACCAACCTTTAGAAAACCCGAATAATTAAATTAATTAAAATAAAACAGCACTATGTGGAGCGTTTTTACATTGTTTATTAAGACTTTTTATACAGAAAATAATATTTATTAAGTATTAATAAATAAGGTTTAATTACCCTATACAGTCTATTTGATTTACGTACAAAAAGTAATTTCTATTACAGGCTACCGATATGGTTTGCAAGTTTTTTATTGAAGTTTTTTTACTAAATTATTTGTATATTATTTGCAAAGAATACTGATTCCCAATAATTAACACTAAACTAAGACCGTAACTAATGAAATGGACTGAGCCCTTAACTAATGAAATGGACCATAACTAATGAAATGGACTAAACTAAAACCATAACTAATGAAATGGAATGTGACAATTATATCTAATATTTCATTGATCAAAGTTAAAGTTAGATTAGTGCTAATTATTGGGTAAACCAACCTTTAGAAAACCCGTATAATTAAATTAATTAAAATAAAACAGTGGGGCTTTTGTGTTCTAGGAGCTTTTGTTCTAGAATAATTATTCTAGAACAAAAGCTCCTAGAACAAAGCGTTAAAAAATTAATTTAATTATAATTAAACTAAGTTCCTTGATAAATTTTAAGATTTAAAAAAAAAACGATAATTTTCTGTTTAAGCTCATTTTGACCAGGTTACGCAACTTCTTAAAAATACTTGCCATACTATTATTTACAGCATTCAATTCTGATCGATTTAGGGTATTTTATACCTCTAGCAACGCTAGTCATTGAATACAAGTTGTTACAGTACAACAACGTTATATTTAACTGTTCCGTTGATTGAGTATCAGTATTTATTATGGTAACAAATTGTCACTGTAGTATATATATAGAAATAGAGGTGTCGTTTTTTACATATAAAAGGACGTATTTTTGTCACGTCTTGTGTCAAGCTAATGTTATTCATCTTCATTAGTTAATCATTTCTATCAGTTCATGCTATTTTTATTTCTCAATGGAATTGTTTTATCATACCACTGTTAGATAGTATCAGTGATATATCACTAGGGATAATATTAATTAATTAATTAATTATTAATATTGTGCATAAGATAATATCTGAAACACACAAAAAAAAAGTTTTGTTACATTTAATATACTGTAAGAAATTGTGTATTAGTACTATAGTATGTATAAAAATAGCCTACTCCAGATTTTAAGTACACATTTGGGTGGTACAAAACAAAAAAGTTGGAATTTTTTGCTGCTCATGGACTATAATGCTCATTTAAATATCCCAAAAAAAAATATATATATATATATATATATATATATATATATATATATATATATATAAATATATATATTGGAGTATATTTACCACTCCCATACGAGGGTGCAAGTTTTGGACAGGGTGGGTTCGAAGTGATTTTAACTAAAATGCTCGCTACCTTAAAAATCTCTATTAAGGGATCGAATGTTAGTAAAAATCTAAAAATATAATCGCTTGACAAATTCTTTTTGTGGGGAAATAATAAAGAAAAACTTTAAATTATGAATCAAAAAATTAAGCGTTTCCTTAAATGACCTAATATTTTCAGAATATAGTCTTTATATACTATTTAAGTTGTGGTATATAACTCAACAAAATTCCGCTTTATTAACACCTCAAGAAAGATCGTAAATCCCAAAAAATCCTGTTTTTTGCATACTCTTGATAATTTTGGCGTAACGGTAATTATTTTCCAAATTAAAATTACAAAAATTAAAGAGCACTAAATGATCTTCAGTTTTCTTTTTTAATTTTTAAAACCGGAAGAATTCTCAACGAATACTCTCTGTTGTTTTATTTTATATTTTTCTTTTTCAGTACTACACTGTAAAAAATAAATATGTAATTATACATGATTCTGCATGTAAATTTGATTTAATGCAAATACATGTAAAATTTACTAGATTTTACATGTAATTTTAAAATTTTACATGTAATTTTACTTTACATGTAATTTTACAATTGTATATACAAATTACATGTAAAATTATATGTAAAATTTAGTAAATTTTACAGAGTTCACCGTTAAAAATAAATATGTAAATTTACATGTAGAATCATAGGTAATGTGTTGCCATGCAGAGACTTTTTAAAAGTTAAAAGTTACGAGATTTTACATATAATTTTACAATTTTATATTAATATTACACCTAAACTACATGTAATATTTATATAAAATTGTAAAATTACGATTTTATATCAATATTACATCTAAATTACATGTAATATTCATATAAAATTGTAAAATTACATGTAAAATCTCGTAAATTTTACTTGTACCTGCATGGTAATAAATTACCTATTATTCCAATTATAATTTACAGTGTATACTACAAAAAAAAATGTGTCAATTTACATGCTAAATCATAGGTAATATGTTGCCAAGCAGTTTCACGTAAAATTTACTAGATTTAACTTGTAATTTTACAATTTTTTAGGAATATTACATGTACATGTACGTAATATTCCTATTATTCTTCCTACTACTAGCCTTTGTTAACTATTTAAGTTAAAAATAGTTTTTTAAGGCACCTTATTTCACCACGTTGTGAAAATAGATTAATTGAAATTTACTTTAAGACATATGTAAAATTCAGCGGGACAGAATAACTTAAAAATGTTAACTAGCTCTCTGACCTTATCGACACCGAGTACATTTCGAAAAAATATCAATCTGTTGCAATATATTGGAGAAATGTAAGCAATATGTATTCAAAATATATACCCATTTCGTTGACTGAAATGTAACAAAAACTGAAACAGCGACACAACATTGCAAGCATTTAACTTTAAAGCACATACGTTTCTTTTATTGCTATAAGCATATTATTTAAAATAGTACTATATGGTAGTAATATAATAATAATAATAATATCGCTTAAATAGATTTACTTAAACCAATTTCGGCTGACCCAGTTAAATTCTCACTCTGTTTCAGTAGGTAGCTGAAGTGTGAATCATTTCAGATGTAATGAATAGTAATTATCTTAATTTATTGTTTTAAAAAATCCTATATAAAGCCATGCAAAAATTCAGAGATTATTCAGTTTCATTCAGAGTGTTTCCATGTCCATTAAAAAGTGCTGAGTAAAAATGTAGTTCCTGTTAAGAATAATTTTAAGAATTATTCTTGAATTAAAAAAAGTTTTTAAACTTTGAAAGATTTTGGGACTTGTAATATCAGACTTAAAAATAATTTTGGACACTTATAAATATTGTTAGTATGAACACTGATAGAAAATTTGACGAATAATAATGAACTTTGAAAAATATTCTGTAAACTTATTTAAAGGACTTATACTTACCAGTTTTAATATTTACACCGAGAAAAATATGGACAATAAATTGGGCTTTGAAAATGATTGTGAATAGTTGAGATTTCAAACATAAAATGATTTAATTTAGAAGTATTTAATGGAAAACTACTAAATAATGAAAATTTGAATTTAGGGGCTTTGCATAGAAGTAGAACTTAGAAGTAAGAATTGATCTTTTATGTTCTTGAAGAATCACTTTTAATATATTATTCTTAAGTTAAGAAGCAATTGTTTTAATCTGTTTCCAAAGCACCATCTCACTAGAACCTATGGCTTCCTAATAAAGTGGTGAAAGTGGTAACTGGTGGTTAAGTATTTTCTTCTCTCGGGTATACTTTAACTATACGATAGAAGATTGGATTTTCCACTTCACAACATTAGTGGAAAAATATTTATTATTAAAAAACCACTTCACAACATTGGTTTCATATTATAAAGTACACCTTATTAACTAAAAAAAAAATCGGACCTCGTAAAATATGTATTTTGCTTATTAAAATTTCGGTATAAGTAAACTGTGGATATTTTTAGCGCATTGGATTGGTAAATTTTTTCATGTTACTCGCCCTTGCGTAGCATAAAACTTGGTTCTTAAGATTGGTGTGTCTAATAATTAACAAAGAGATCTTAGTTTAGTGTTAGAGCCTAAGGAAGATGAAAGGAACTATTTCAACTCCCTTTTAATTACATTATTAACAAAACTACTATAGTCGATTTTGCAGTGAATCTAACGAATTTCTTGTTTCTTGCTTTATTTGGATTATCCACTCACTGAATGGCGAACGATTCAGGTTTTTCACTAAATCTAATACCGTAAAATTTTCATGAATTATTTCCTCTAATAAACTAGTTATTTGTAGTAGAAATAATTGTACATTATTTCTACCACACTAAGAAAAATTACCTTATTGTGAAATTACCAGTGGTTATATTTTCAGGGGTAACATCATTAGTATAGGCCGTCGCCAAAGTATTAATTCTAGTATACCAGTCTAGTAGATACGTTACTGCAGTAACGTATTTGAGGCATCTACTTGACTGGTACTCTACAAAAAGCGATGGTTTCAATGCAATCAATACCTCGACGATGACCTATTATCATTAGGGATATCACTAATGTATCTACAAGGTTAGGTTTTTTTTGCATAAATTTTACGAATATTATTCCCAATTACGAAAATGCAACGACTGCTTTAGCAGCATATGTATTTAGTAGTTGTATTATTTACATTTAATCATCTATTTACTACAAATAGACAGTTTATTTTGTTTTTTCAGGCCCTACTAGGTTTAAATAAAACCAAACATGCGAAAAAAGTTGAAAAATAATTTACCTAATAATTAACAATACATTCTTAGTTTAGTGTTAGAGCCTAAAGCTAGGTGAAAGGAACCATGTTGAATCCTTTTTAATTTAATTAACAAAACTACTCTATAGTAATATTTTCACTATAGGCGAGTGCGCTCTCAACTTTATTTTAAAATTTGTAACGCAGGATGCGTGCAAGCGAGAGGCACAATAGTCAATAGCAATTTCTACGGCTATAGTCAAGTTTGCAGTCTAACGAATTTCTTGTTTCTTGTTTTCATTGGATCTTCCGCTGACTGAATGACGAACGTTTCAGGATTTTAACTAAATCTAATAACCTAAATTTTTCATTCATTATTTCCTCTAATAGTTATATCTAGTAGAAATTGTAAATTATTTTTACCAAACCAAAAAAAATTACTTTACTGTGAAATTACCAGTGATTGTATTTTCAGGCGTAACATTATTAGTGATACAAGGTTGGGTCTTTTTATATAAAGTTTAGGAATATTAATCCCAATGATGAAAATGCAACGACTACTTTAGTAGCATATGTATTTAATAATTTTATTATTTACAATCAATTATTTATTTACTACAAATAGACAGTTTATTTTGTTTTGTTAGACCCTACTAGGTTTATATAAAACGAAATATGGGACAAAAGTTGAACATAGGTTTACCAGTAAAAACCCTAGACAAGATAATACAAAATCTTTGTATCTATTTAAAGGTTATATGGATTTAAATTGTTGTCGTAAACTAAACATTTAATATACACCTATCACCAAAATTCTTGACCCAATTAATTTTAAACTTAAAAAAAATATTATATCAAACATTTGGGTTCAATTTTGCATTTTATTGAAATGCTTTATCGCATGTAAGGTTTTTTTCATGTCAAAGCCAGAAATTAAATTTTAAAAATTGTATCAATTAATTTTTATTGAAAAAAATCAAAGTCTTCACAAAAAAAAACAACATGTCCTCCCCTGTTCTCAAGCAAAACATTTACGCCCAAAACATTACTTAACTAGTCGTGTTCCATTACGAAACGAAATTGAAGATAATTTTATTTTTATGGATGATAACGCCACTCCCCACCACACAAGAAGGGTTACCAATTTTCTATAGCAAGATAATTTTTAAAGAATGAACTGGCCAGCAAACTTACCTGACATAAATCCTTGTGAGAACGTGTGTGATATCCTAAAAAGGATTATTTTGAATAAAGATAATCCCCCGTTCACCCTTCAGGAGCTAAATGTTGCTGCTCAAGAAGAATGGAACAACATATCGCAGGAAGCCTATAACAACCTTTTTATTGGCATGCACAACGTGATAATGTTTTGCTTGAGAACAAAGGAGGATATACTGGTTGGTGGCGTCTTTGTTTCTTACATTTTGTGACGGCTTCGATTTTTTTCAATAAAAATTTATTGATACGATTTTTTTAATTTAATTTCTAGAGGTGTACTCAATGCATTAAAATAAATGTAATAAAGCATTCCAATAAAATGTAGAACTAAACCCACATAAGTATTTAGAATATTTTTTTTTACCTTTTAAATTAACTGGAGGGGGGGGGCAAGAATTTTGGCGGTGTGAATATGTATAATATATATATACTAATAAAAATATATGTATATATTTAATATACATATAAATCTAAAGCTTCATAATAATAAAACTCAGAAATTCCAGTGAATCAGGGAAAATGCAAAATCATCAAAAGTCTACTACTAGGTTATGTGAAGTCTAGCGTTAATATTAATGTGCCGTTTGGGTCTGAATATTTCAGTCTGGAATTCTTTTTATTATTCTTCGTAAAAAAAACGTGTCTATAGCCATTTTATAGCACTTTTTATTATTCTTTTGAATATTTTTGATAACTTTATATATTAAAGTAAACAGAAAAACTACATTGTAAACGAGAGTTAATTATGCGAAAAATACCTACTTTTTATTAATAGATAAATATATAAAGTTTATCCAACACGTTCATAGAAACACTCGTTTTTAGCACTATTTTAAATATCAAAAGTTTTTTCCACAAATGACTAAAAAATGTTTTGCTTGCTCTTTTGTATATTAAGAAAACCTAATCTTTTTGTCATATTTTTTTACCTAATTATAGATTTTTATTAAAAATTAAAGGGTGGATAAAATGTAATTCTTAACTCAACTGCAGCCATATTTAATTAAGTAAGTGCCTATTCACAGGCTCGCATAAGAACATAAAACATAACAATGCTATGCTGTGATTGACTTGATGTGCCGCCATGTATCTTGTAAGCATCGCATTCTTATGTTTTATGTTCTTATGCAAGCTTCTGGATAGGCCTTTAGCCTACTGTTTATATTTTGTTATTACTTTACCACAGGTTGTTATGGACAACCTAAAATATTTGTTGTTTATTTATTTCTTTGAAGAAAACAAATAAAGGGCTCAGGGGAAAAACGATCAGAGTCCATTTTTTGTCGAAAATTCGTTAGACACGCCACCTGAAATCTTGGGTCTCGAACTACAAGAATAAAAAGTCTAACGATTTTTCGACAAAAAATGGACTATGCTCGTTTTTCTCCTGAGCCCTTCAAATATAAAAAGTTACTATACCGTTCTGTTCAGAAACTTCAAACTAGGACGTTAGAATGTCAGTTGTAAAATCCATTAGAAAATATATTTTTAGCTAAATAAGAAGGCGTTGGATTACTATCCACTCATTTGTAAGTATAGCAAATAACTTAAAAGTTGCATTAAAAGCTCATACTCCCACGCATTTTCCGTGTGCGTATGGCCCCATTAGCACACACAAAGTTTTTTATTGGGTGTGAAAACAGGACAAACAAAAATTGATTATTGTTTTCGGTACTAATAGTAAGTACGTAAGTACGTTAATTCATATTTTCCATATGGTTTGGACACGTGTCATTATAAAAAATAGTTTACACCTGTAATATTGTTTGTAATATAATATTAAAATAAGATAAAATGACTAAAATTCAATACAAGACAGGTTACAATTAAATTTAAAAGTTATTAAAATTTGATAAAAGAAATTCTTCATCACTATAGAAGGCGCCTTTTATAAGTATTTTCTTTACCGACAATTTAAAAAGTTTGAAACTTAAACCCCGCATAGCCAACGGTAATTTGTTTATTAATTTCGTAGAAATATACAAAAAACTATTTTGGCTTTTGGCCAGACGAAAATTAACTTATCTAAATTGATTTTTGTGGCGTGTATTGTGTTTATGGATACACAGTCAGTTTATTTAAGTTATTAAAAGCATATAGGAGACAATGAAATATGTACCGGGTGTCCCAACTCTATTTACCCAGCGATTTTCTCAAAAACTAAAAAAGATAATCAAGTTCTGCGAAAACCATCTTAAATTAGACAACTTAAACTATCTTTAAGCATATTTGCAATGCAATTAAAGAGAGATCGCAGCGTGTCAAAATTGGGGGAGAATTAAGTGATCCGTTAAATATTATGACAGGAATATTATGACAGGAACTGTCTTAGGACCAATTCTCTTTCTAATATATATTAACGGATAGGTTACTTCAATAAAAAACGTTAAAATTTTGTCCTATTATCACTATAGAAGGCGCCTTTTATAAGTATTTTCTTTACCGACAATTTAAAAAGTTTGAAACTTAAACCCCGCATAGCCAACGGTAATTTGTTTATTAATTTCGTAGAAATATACAAAAAACTATTTTGGCTTTTGGCCAGACGAAAATTAACTTATCTAAATTGATTTTTGTGGCGTGTATTGTGTTTATGGATACACAGTCAGTTTATTTAAGTTATTAAAAGCATATAGGAGACAATGAAATATGTACCGGGTGTCCCAACTCTATTTACCCAGCGATTTTCTCAAAAACTAAAAAAGATAATCAAGTTCTGCGAAAACCATCTTAAATTAGACAACTTAAACTATCTTTAAGCATATTTGCAATGCAATTAAAGAGAGATCGCAGCGTGTCAAAATTGGGGGAGAATTAAGTGATCCGTTAAATATTATGACAGGAATATTATGACAGGAACTGTCTTAGGACCAATTCTCTTTCTAATATATATTAACGGATAGGTTACTTCAATAAAAAACGTTAAAATTTTGTCCTATTATCAAATTCGGTAATTTCTTAACATTCAAAATAGAACCACCGTGTATTATGCCTTGGCTGAGTCTATACTAAAGTATTGCATTCCAGCATGGGGCGGGTTATGTAAAACAACCCTACAAAGTCTACAGGTCGCACAAAATACCCTTTTAAAAATTTTTTTCAATAAAGAGCGAACGCATCCCACTGCTTTGTTGTATGAGGAACTGGAACTGTTTGACATTCTTGAACTTTACGCCTACAGTACCTTAAATTTTATTATTAAAAACGACACTGTCAATATAAGATCCAGACCCCATACAACAAGATCAGTTTCCAATCAGTCGTCAGCAGTTCCTTTATGTACAAAGACATTTTCCCAAAGGTTTATTTTATATCTAGGACCTAAACTATTTAACTTATTGCCAGTTAGCATTATAACTATTCCCTATTGTTTTAGATTAAAGCGTGAGTTAAAAAAATACGTTAAAAAAATATAAATAGCATTAGACCCTTATTTCAAAATAATAGCTAATAAACATTTCCTTCTCTTTCCATATCTCTCTTTCTCGCTCTCTCTCTTTTTTCTCCATTTTTGCGCGCGCACACACACACACACTTTATTATTTCTTTCTTTTATTTCCATTAATTTCCTATTTTGTTAAGATTTTATATACTGTAATTTAAGTATCTATAATTGTTATAGTTCTTAATTTAGATATTTATTATTGTTATTATTTTTTTTTTCACTACGCGGGCTTTTGCCTACAGTGAGCAAATTGTAAAATACCATATGTAATTTATGTATTAAATAAATAAATAAATAAATAAATAAATAAATAAATAAATAAATATACCGTTTACTGTGAATAGTATATAATGGAATGCGTAGCATTACGTATTTTCACGGCTTCTTATATCTATTAATCCGAATTACATTTTTATGTGAAAAATTTTATGTTATTGCAATAAATATTGCAATAAATCACTTAAAACTGTTTTCTTTTAACAATTTAAAAGGAAACATTGTAGCAAAAAATTACATAAAATTATCTATCAGTTCTCGAGTTTTATATAACTCGAGGACTGATATCTATTTAAAATTTAAATTAAAATTTTCTCCTAGGGCAATCAATCATTTAGTTCGTTTTATATCATTTTTCCTAAGAGGTATAAATCATGGTTGATTGTCTTTTCTACAAAACAAGTAGAATTTCACATTTGCAACAATAGGAATTTTAGGGTTTCAAAGAAAAGTTCTGTTGAAGAGACCGCTAAATATTGGGTGTATCATGGTAGAAAAATAACTAAATTTTCCCTAGACAAAAGTTTTATATATTTTTTTTTTAGTTTGAGCCTTGCTTTTTTTTAAATAGGCCTCTTTAATCATTTCAATAAGGAAAGTAATTAATTTTTCTACGACTGCTTTAGAAGGTAAGCAAATACACACACTTTTCAAACACAGAAATCCATTCTAGCTCTAGATACGGTATGAATATTCGGTATCAAGTGTTAGAATGAGCACATTTAGTGCCATCTCTTGTTTATAAACTTAAAGAAAACTGTAGCAAAATTAGCAAAAATATATATATTTTACCATAAAATATTGAATAATTTAATGCAATTTAAAGATTTGCGTTAAAATTACATAAAGTTTATTAGTTTTTCTCAATGTTTGGCCACTTGTTATCAATTTAGTTCAAAAAAATAAAACTGCTCCATCTATTGTTAAATATTTAAACCTGATATATGTCACAACAATCTGACATAACCTTCAATTTTTGCATTATAATTTGTAAATATGTACTAAAGTTAAATAAAAATCTTTTTTTATTACTGATTTGCTAAAATTATTAAATAACATTAAGTTTTTTATTTAAAAATATGTTTTGTTACATTTACAATGTCGAGTCACAAAAAATATTGTTTTTAACGTTGTCCGCAGTTTAAAGCCATACAGTGTTTCATATTTGTAGTCGAAGAAAAAGTATAGTCTACAACATGTATGGAGTAGTCATTCCGCCCCCGCGGGACCGTCTTACTCGCCTTTCAGCTCGAATGACAAACTTGATACAAAGTTCAGTTATTACTTGTTTCCAATAACCAATTTATTATTAGTACTAATTTTCATTATTTTTAGTAATTTATATACTCATTATAAATATCTACTTGCTATCTTTTATTTAAGTTTCTTTAAAACTCAATATAATAAAACGTTTGATTTTAGTACTTAACATGTTTGCGGATATATAAACTTTTCATCTAAGTAATAAGTACTTGTTTTTAGTATATAATAATTTCTCTATATGCATATTTTTTCAGTCCATAAAATCAAAATCTCCAAAACAATTTTTTTTAACAATACCAAATAAAATAACAAATGTAATCCAACTATTTATTTACAAATTAAATTAAGCCAGTAAACTGGCTATTTTCTATTTTAATGCACATATTTAACTGCAGGCTATACCTTAACTGAAGTGTACAATTGGAATTTGAGGATTATAGCAATATTGAATTAACCAATATTTTAAAACCAGTTTTCTGCTTTATGAAGTATAAACAGATAAAAAAAATGTAAAATTAATGTAACACTGATAAAACACTCTCGTAATCAATAGCGCAATTAGGTTATAGAATACAACAATAAACCTATACATGTATATTATATTACATAGAATACAACAAGCAAGTAAACGCGTTCGGTGTTTTAAATGAGAGCAGTTGTTCAGATAACAACAATAAATTTTACGCATTTTATGTTTGTGCATATTAAACCAACATATCACATGTAATTACATGTACATGTTTATCGTTAGGCATACTTATGCATAAGTATACCTAACGATATACATATGTATATGCACATGAAAATTTCAGCTCAAAATGCTTACTTTCAAAATTTTGGTAAAATCATGCTGCAGCTGATTTCCGCTATATTTATTAATAATCCTTTATAATATACCGGCACTATGGTATAACAATGTTGTAAAATTAAATACTATGAAGTTGTTTAGTGTAGGTATATATGGTTTGATTGTAATTAATATAACGTTATGTTTTAGAATAATCATAAAACTTGTTTTCTATGGGTATCTAAAACTTGACACAACAACGTTTTTTATTAATATTTATGTATTTTTCTATCAGTGTAGTTGTGTTAGATACTTTTCAAATGTAAAAATACTTGATATAAACATATTTACCTAATTTTAAGAAATTCAATAATTTATTTCATTTAGAAATTGTTTCCAATAAACTAGTATATTTTTTATTTCTTTAAAACTCAATACAAGAAACGTTATTATTAAAACCATCCACTTTTATATGATTTATTTTTTAGCCTATTGTTCTAAATAAGATACGTATTCAACTTTAATCAAGCAAAATATTTGATTCAAATAGGCAGGATATAAGTATTGCAAACTAGAAGGCCGTGGAATTTTGCGCGTACCATGTTTTTACAAGGTTGGGCAGTTATTAGGATTTTTAAACAAATTGTCAATTTTGACAACCGAGTAAGGTCATAATATCACATCACATGAGACATGAATCGCTAGTCTGAAAACTACGTACTTGTTTCAGTGTATAGGTAAGTCGCCTAATTTCGGTTACTATTTACAATTTATGCAATGTTTAATAGGCAGTATTATTATTTGATATTTTTTTTATATAACAACATACAATTATTATATCAATAATAATCATAATTATGAAAACAATTTTATTTCAGTTTATTTTTTCAAAAAAAACACGGTTAAAATTTTTTTGTGCATTTGAAAAAGGGTTCCTAATTTCGGAAATATCTAAATAAAAAATTTCTAAGTAGAACTGGATCCCATTGCTTATGTTTCCTGTTATTCCTTGAAATTTTGTTATGCAAATAAGAAGTAATTTAATCTCGAATTTAATCATTAAGCTATTTGTTATGAATACAATAGGAGCCATAATTTTGCCATTTGCAATTTAATTTGTGCTGCCATTTAACGGGATAAAGCTCTACCGTTACCATATTACAGGATGGATATTTAGTTTGACTTATGGCTTCACATAAATGTTGATTTCTGTTAACCTCTGCAGATAGTATTTTAGATACACTAGTATCCGAAATTAGGAAACCGTTCGAAATTAGGCGTCTTTCCTATAATCATTTCTCTGCACAGAGACATCTATAAAAGCAATTCTTACTTGGAATAATGCCTATTTTAATTCAGAACAATCTGTACAAATAATATTTTATTATTGTTTTTTTAAAAGAAAGCATATTGTTTATTAGAATTAATATAGTTTTATCATATGAAATAGTTAACAATTGATTTAATCTATAACTAATTAGTAACTAAATTATAGAATTGCTGTTTTGGCCAAATTTCCGCAGTCCAGGCCTGTTTAACGGATTAGGTAATATGGACGTTTAATCTTATTCGGCGTATGTATATATTAAATAAACAAGCTTTTTAAATAATTTTAAATAATTTAAAATTATCGTATTGTCTGACCCTGTTGTCGTAATGAAAGTGTCAACTGGTGATAAAACTTGGTGAATTACAAATTTTAATGCATCTGTTTAATTATTCTGCAAGGTAGTGCATTATTGAAGTTAATAAAGAAACAGACTTCGTTATCTTTTATACAAGCACCCGTAGTGTAATAGAGTTTAATGCTAATGTTGTTTAATTAAAATTCTTCGAATTATTTATCAAAGTAATTGAGTAGCCTGGTTTTATTAAATCTGCACGAAAATAAATTAAAAAGAATAATAAGTAGACATCGGATTTTAGGGAGTCGTGACGTCAAAATACATACAATAAGTTAACAAATTCATATTAATTTTATAAAAATGTTTAATATGTTGCCAAACTACTATATTACCAAAGAAAATTATATAAATATTATGAAAATCCTATAACGTTTTATTTAAGTAAAAGAAAATAAAAAAAAAATAACAATTCTGAAAACTACGATTTAGTTGGGCTCTTTAATAATCCAAATTTAATTTTATAGTATTCTGGCATAGTGGCTGGATATTACTTTTACCAAGTAAAAAAAAATCTACCTGGCCAATCGTTTTTTATTCGCAATAAAAGGTCACGTGACTTTTATAACTTGTGATTAAAATTAATTTAAATTTTTTTTTACTTACTTTAAATATTAAATTGTCCTTGCTCCTCATCTTCTTTATGGGTTTTTGTGTTCACATGTCTTAAAATATTAGTTTTTCTTTCCCAGGTTAAGTCTTTTTTAGAAAATGGGCAGTGTAAAATATTGCCGTCGAACTCTAGCTCTGAATAATCTTCAATCCACGATTTAACCGTAGTAAGTAGTGGTTTTATGAACAAATGACAAATGAACGGTGACAAATGAATATTAGATTAGGCCCAAACGAAAAAGTTAGAGAAAAAAAAAGAAAATAATTCGCATTGCTAAGTCAAACGAAATTATTCAATTTTCTTGCAATAAAAACCTTGTTTCCGCAT
>OY294049.1:7165379-7395911 GCA_958510825.1 Brachypterus glaber | reverse complement strand
GCAAAAAAAAAATTGTTTCAAATTCAAACCATATTTTATGTATAAGAAAGCCCTACAATAAAATATAACTTTTTCTACAAACAAAAAAAAATAAAAAAAAGTTAAATCAACCAGAAACCCCCCTTAAGAAATCATCTAGCTGGTTTTCGTTTTTTTGCTTTCAGATTACCTAGAGTCGAGAAATCACCTGCGCCAACAAAAAAGTTCACGCCGCCATTTTGAAAAAAGTTCTAATGAAAACAAAAAATAATTACATCAAATTCAAACTATATTTTATGTATAAGAAAGCCCTACAATAAAATATAATTTTTTCTACGAACAAAAAAAAAATAAAAAAAAGGTGAAATCCACCAGAAACCCCCCTTAAGAAATCATCTCGCTGGTTTGACCAATAATATTTTACATTATTTTTTTAGCGATGATCCAAACACTAAAGAAATTAACACACAATAGTGTTCATGTATGGTTTATATCACATAAATAATAATAATTATAAATACTTAATTCTAACACTAAGTACTGAAAACTATACTTTAACGCACGGATCTGTGGCTACGGGAAATATGTTCAAATTCAAATTCATTTATTAGAAAGCAAACTATACAGTAAATTATACAGTAATTACTATCACGTCATTAGAAAAATACAAATACAAATACAATATTATAATAAAATATCATGTTTGGAATGTTTGAGCAAGTGGGAGGCCCGATGTAGGCACGCACGCTTTATAATGCTTTTGACGGAAAGAAGAGAGCGCGAGTGATTCCTCCCGCTTTCGTCGGAAACTTTCTTTCATGCGGAGAACTTTAATACACAAGCACAAATAAAAATAATAACCTAGTTCAAATGAATATGATTTAAGGCAAGTGATTGTTAACTTTAAAAACATACCCAACATGTTTTTTATAGTACCAGATTTTTATACTAAAATCCAAAATATTTATTTATATAAATTTTGTATTATACTGGCTGCAACTAAAAATCTGAAAACGACAAAACTTGTTGTGGTTACCAAAAACAAAACTTATATTTTAAGCACAAATCAGATTTCTGGTTGCAGCAACCATACAAATTGTTTAAAGTTTTTCAGTTTTAAAACATGGGTACAATATGGTACGATATTCCGCTATACCGGAGGGAAAGGGGGAAAACTAGAATTACCAAACAATGCCCTTTTTCAGCGTTAGCACATACATTTATCTAGAACAGTTTAGACACGACAGCTTTAGATGTAAGTGGTTTTCCAACCTCAGTCAATATAGAAAAAGGGAAAGGGGGAAAACTAGAATAACCAAACAATGCCCTTTTCCAGCGTTAGCACATACATTTATCTAGAACAGTTTAGACACGACAGCTTTGGATGTAAGTGGTTTTCCAACCTCAGTCAATATAGAAAAAAAAAATGTTCTCAATTCAAGAAAAAATGTATTTAAATAAAAAAAATCATTTGAACGAATTGCTCGATGATTAAGTACAAATGAAGAAATTTTACATTATGGAAAAAATATTGGTACCTACCAACAAAAACATACTTTCCTTTAGTTCATTTTTACAAAAAGATGTAGATGATATCCAAAAGGTCTGATAAAAAAACGCGAATATTGATTCCCAACACTACTACACACGTGTGTTTCAGATAAAATCGAAAAAACTACCCCTTGAAAAAAAATTAAAAAAATATTTTTTGGTATTTAGCTACACCTGCATAGTATTGTAAAGTTTCAAAAAAATTCTTACAGTCGTTTATTTATTATTCATAAAAATATGATTGCATGTTTTTTGGCGATATTGAGGAAAATTTAACCTTTACAGTGTCTAAGTTGGTTAATAATTAATATTTTTTTCTGAAATTTTGAGAATGTAGGGTAGGATCACCGGTTTTAGCCACTTCACCGGTTTTAGCCAGTCAGAGTAGTTTTTTGGGTATGGCTAAGAAATAGGAGACTTTAGATCAAAATTATCGTTTAAATCCGATTTGAATGATAAAAGTTGGGACAACAAATATGTTAAATAAGTTTTAACTGTAGCGAAACGAATACAGCGCCTATTTAAAATTTTGATTTTGAAAAAAATGTAATTTCTTATGACTTTTCTTAATAAACCGCCAGAAAAATAATTTTAAATATCTAATTCAGGTAAAATTAAATTCGTAAAACATTTATATCAAATTAAAGGTAAGTCATTAAACAGTTACTTTATTAATATTTTAATACATATTTTGCAGAATTTATTCTTAAATTTGCATGGCGATAACTGGGACACTAATATGCTTCTCTTTCTAGCTATAGCCACAGAATTGGCTAAAACTGGAACCTAAGAAGTACCAGTTATAGCCAATGTCAAAAAATATCAATATGTCAAAATTACTGTACAAATAATAAAGATTTTAGCGAAAACCACCTTTAAATATTAGCCAATAATACATTTAAATTAAAAAAAGAGGAGTAATATACAAAATATAGTCGAGAACGGGCCATCAAAATGACTCAAATGATTCAAGACTGAAGCTGAAAACTAAACATGTCACAGTGTGAAATTGTAAGATACATAAAAAGTTTTTTGTAAAACTTATAGTGTCAAATATGGTATAAACTACCAGCTGGTTCAGATCCCAAAAAGACTCTAAACAAATAAATAAAAAATAAATAAAATTAATAAATATTTATAATTATCGGATAATTATCCAAGAAAAGATGTATGTAAGAAAAAATGTAATAAAAAAACGAAATTATTTTAAATATTGATTAAGAAGTATATATTTTTAAAAAACTATAAATTTTAAATATTCTAAAACTGTTACAAAAATATAAATAATTTATTTTTAACATCTTTTTAGTTTTTTTTAATGGTGGCTATATCTGGTGAATTTTTATGGCTAAAACCGGTGCTTGGGTGGCTAAAACTAGATAATTAGTATTATTTTGTTTGTTTTTTTATTTTAAAACATATCAGCTGAAGTTATATTGTTTAAACATTTATTTTATAGTAGAGATATATTGTAAGTTTTAGAAAAACCAAAACTTGCAACCTTAACATTATAATGGAACATAATAAAAAGAAATAAAAACAGAATTTTTCTTAAGGTGGCTATAACTGGGGTATCTACCCTATATGTTTCTAATTTTACACAAATAAAAAAAAGAAAAAAAATGCTCGTTTTTTAATAAAAATATAAATTGTAAAAGCGAGTCCCCATACTTAATTTACAGCAAAGTATGTTTTTTTTTCATAATATATTTTTAAGGACAAAAATAGATATTTTGTAAAAATTAAATTAGTAAGATTATTTATCCATTTTTCGGTCCACTATCTTTATATATCGGAGAACCCAATTTAAAATATCGTATTTTCGCTGTGCTTTGGAATTTTTGTAATTAATATATAACTATAAATTATAATTTTTTCTGTTAAAACATAGAAAATATAAGATTAAATTAGGGTATATAAACAAACAAACAAACAAACAGTGTCGGCTGGACAGGTGAGTCAGTGAGAAAAATTTCACGGCCCCCCACCTTAGGGAGCCACTTATACCTGTTTAATTTTCTACATCCCTACACTCGCAACATTCGAGTGTTTTAACCAATGAAACCACGAGTCAGCTGCCGCGTGCGTGATTCTTTTGTTTACTTCCACTGCACCTTGGAATTTACTATAGCAATATGAGATTTTACAAATTTGAAATCTCTGAATTTTAAAATCAACAAAAAAGGGGGTGTACCATGGTCTTGCTACACCCGGCATATCTTCACAGCTTGTTTATATTTTTAAGTTTTTTTTTCTTTTTTAAACAGCCACATAAAAGTTTTAATTATATTATAGAGTAAAATAATTAATTATTGTATAGAATACAACAATAAATGTCCTTTTGCAATACAAGAAGTTTAAAACAACTTTTGTATTTTATTATTTTTCTTTATAGTTTATATTTCCCTTCCATTTTGTTATTGATCCGTTTAAAAAGCTTTTAAAATAAAATTTTATGGTTCTAAATCACCCCAGGCATTTAAAAATATGTAAACAAATGATCAGTTGCGAATCCAGAGACTTTAAGGGGAAGGTGAGCAGACACGAAAATGCTAAAAAAAGTTTCACCGAATATAAGTTATACAAATTTTAAGATCCTAGGTTTGGACTTTTGGATTTTATTAGCGAAGGTAAATTGAAAATACTAAAATATAAAAAATTATTTTTTTTATGGTATACTAAATTGGGTAAGCTATTAATTTATCTAAAAAAAACTTTTGCACTATCTTTTGTTTTTTAGTTACAACTATTCATAGATACATTTTATTAGCGAAGGTAAATTGAAAATACTAAATTATAAAAAAATATTTTTTTTTATGGTATACTACTTTTTCCAAATTAAAATCCACTTTTTTGTGCGAAAATTATGAAAATAAATCTTTATGTAATTGATATATTTTTCGCAGTATATTAGGTAAAAATTAATAAAATTGGCATTGACATTTCTCATATTTGACAAATACGTTTTTGACTTTTACAAATAAATAATATAAATTAATAACTATACCTAATAATTCCTCTGATAAAAAAGTTCAAATGAATTGGAATTCTTAATAAAGAGTATATAAAATTAAAGCTGAAACTTAAAAATTAAAATAGAGTAGAAACATTATTTTAATTTTTTTTTTTTTTTTTATAATTTAATTCGTTTATTAAATTATTACTAAGTATAAATAAACACTAAATTAAAAAAGAAATATAAAATTAAACAAAGGAAAATAAAATAAAATAATAATAAAAACTAAATATAAAAACTAAATATAAAAGATTTCTTCCAAACCCACTTCATCAGTAATGGTCCCCAACACACAAGCCGCATTTCCTCTTTGAACTGCCAAGCTGATCCTTTGGGTAATGAAGCTTTTCGCGGATTTATTAGGAATTTTATTACTTATTTCACTAATAAGGTTTTTGGCTTCATCACCCCAAGGACCAAACGTTTCTACTGCAAAAACAGTAAAAACAAAGCGTTCTTTCAGCTCTTCGTACTTATTGTGTTTATTATTTTCTGCAATACGTGCAGCCCCACCCACCGATTTAGATGTTTGATCAACATACGAATCGGCTAAAGTGTGCCTGCACGTAGCATCCCACAATAAAGCCTTTCCTGCTCTCCAGGGAACTAAGGTAATTCCATCCACGCGTCTTCCATCACAAAAACATAAACAAAGGTGAGATTTTTAAATGGTTCATTAAAAGTTTAAAGGTATTCACATTTTATTCTAAACACTTTAAAAGCACAGCTCTAAAGCCAAAAGCGTATCCCTCTCCCAATTGCAGTCCGTTAGATGTTTTCTAACAACACTTTCGTCTCAAAGATACAGTCACTTGTAGAAGGATTTTCTTCAATGGCATATTTAACTATTATTTTCGAATTTCCGGTTATTGGAACTCTTGCAATAACGTACACTTCCATAAAACGCTGTTATACTCTTAAAATTGTTAATATCTCTTCTTAATGTTTTATATCAATAGACGTCTGGATATCCTTCATTTAAAATAGGTTCTAATAGATAACGGCTACTTCTTCTGCCTTTCAAGTTCTAAAAAAATCTTTTTCTTTTGAATAAAATTGCTAACAGATAAGAAGGAAATTGCTAACAGATAAGAAGGAAATGCCAAAATGACTGACTGAAGTCAAATTTTCACCTATGTAAACTTTTTATCAGACCTTATTAATAGTATCTAGTATTTTTTAAAATAACTTGTTTGTTTGTCATTTTTAAAAGTTAAATTTGATAAAAAATATAAGTTATTTGGTGTAAACAAATTTTACACGATTAAGAAAAAATCGTAAATTTTTATATTTAATTGTTTCTAACCTACAGTTGCCAACAAAAATTGATTAGAAATCGCTGTGACTCAAAAACAAAAGACCAACAGTTTTCTTTGGACGGAATAATAGCTTACTGGGTGCCTATTAACTGCTATAAATTTTGTTTTGATAGCTTTAATAATAATGCCAGAAAACGCCTGGTTCGTCTTGGCTGGGACATCCGGTAGAGTTCCTCAACAAATATCCAAAAAAAACATACAAACAAAATTTGTTTGTGTTTAATACATATAAACATAAATTTTGTAACTAAAAATACCTAATTTTTAAAAAATAATTCCAAATAGAGGGTTTTATCAGCAAAGTGGCTAACTCTAATTTTGGTCAAAATTAAAATTTAAATTTAAATATAGAGTAAGGGAGCTCGACCCTCCTAAGGGTATACTGAAAAGTAGTTTTTATTTAATATCATAGGAACCCCATGAACTACAGTAACAACTTTTTGCACGTGCTTTAAAATTTATAAAGGCTATTCTTTAAGTAATTTTTAATTTGGTAATTTTAACCAGAGACGTTCAAAATGGGGGGTGTTGCTACTTTTTTGCCCCAAACTTTTTTCTATGTAGATTTTTTTGACATTTTCTCAATAAAATTTAATTCTTAAATTAAAAATATAAAAAAAAAGATAATTTTTATGTAGCGTTGTAGGGCCAACCGTTCTCTGTAAGATGACAGCCGCTTGTAGCTTGCATGCCGCCTGCGGCTGTTAATTTATTTATTTAACAGGATAAAGTCCCCTTTCCAAATTAATTTTTATAATTTACTTAAAACGTTGCCTGACAGCAAGCGACTCATGTTGTTTTAGATTCCCCATAGGAATCTTGCTTCTGCCTGTGAGCAAATGTCAATATGTGCATGCGGCAGCCAACGTGTTGATCATAAGGCGTTCTAAAATAGTCACACTGAAAAACTAATTAAAAAAAATAACTAGTATGATTTTGCGCCACCAAAGATAATTATAAAATCAAGTATTCTTTTATTTATTTATTTTAATATAAGAATGTAAATAGTAAAAATAACAATTTCTTGGTGTCTTTTTGGGCACTTAAATAAAAATCTTTTATGTGTCTAAAAATACCTATTAATTTCTTTGGGTTGAAAACAAATACACCTTAAAGCAAAGTTCCTGACATGAAAGTATGTTACCTGTGTTAGGTTTTTCTTAATTGTTAGGGTACTAGAAGCAAGTTAATTTTAGTTTGCGCTTGTCCTGTTTCCGAACAGGATCTAGATGCATCTCCAAATTCTTATCCTAAATGTCAAGTTAACAAAACACAAAGTAAGTCTAGATTTCCAGGAGAAATATTCTTTTGCTATTCCTGTCCCTTCAAAGCTTTTCTTTAATTGTGTTAATACGTTTCTTGATTTGCATTTGACAATGTCGTAATTTAACCACTCTATATCTAGGGGAGACCAGGGACCAGTTAAAGTATACTACACTAAACTATAAGTGCATGTAAGGGGCAGGGGGTAAATGGGAAAAAATACATTTTTCTAACAATAATTTGAAAATTGCTATATAAGGGTTTTTAAGGTTGCTGAAATTGAATCTGATTTTTTTTACAACTGTTAACTATTTATCCGGCTACGAGTTTATCATGAAAACAAATCACTATATGTTTTTGATTATTTATAAAATAGATAAATAGGGACAGTTGAGAGATGCGACAATTTCGGATTGAAAATGAATTAATGTTGCATTTTATACTATAACGCTTTAAGCTAAAGGCTTAAAATTTGTCATACATGTATGTTATCAAAAGTTCTTACTCGGGATTGTTTTTGGTAAACATTGGTGTGGGGCAAGGGGGTAAATGAGAAAAAATACATTTTTCTAACAAAAATTTGAAAATTGCTGTAGTTTTTAAGGTTGCTGACATTGAATCTGGTAATAAAAATATTCTAACTACCCCCGCGGGGGGAAGGGGGTAAATATTTCTAAATATTTTTAATATTTTTGTCAAAATTGGTATATAGGGGTTTTTGGGGTCGACGAAATTAAATCTAATAATATTTTTTTTTACTACACCTCCGGGAGTGGGGGGTGATTATTTTTAAATGTTTACAGTATTTTTTGGTAAACAAAGTTACTAAAAATAAATATTGGAAAACAAAAATGTAACTCTACGCCTGCGGGGTGGGGGGTAGTTTTTGTAAAAATTGGTATATAGGGGTTTTAAAGTCTCTAAAATTAAATCAGAATTAAAAAAATCAAACTTCATCCATGAGGGGTGTGGGGTATTTTTTTTAAATTGTCATATTGATACCAATATTATCACGCGGGTAGTGTTAGAATTTTTTTATTATCACGTTCAATTTCAGTAACCTTAAAAAAATGTATTTTTTCCCATTTGCCCCCTTGCCCCAACCCAATGTTTACTAAAAACAATCCCGAGCAAGAAAATTTGGTAACATACCTGTATGCCAATTTCAAGTATCTAGCTTCAAGCGTTATCGTAAAAAAATAAAAGATGCAACATTTATTCGTTTTCAGTTCTAAACTGTCAGAGATCAGTTTCAAACACTAAAGAATTAAACTAAATTAAATTGTTTGATATTTACAAATTTAAAAAATCTATATAAAACATTTTACTATTCCTTAAAACGACTTTTGTTTGATTAACGCAGTCGTCCCTCCGAAGTGACTGATCGATTTCGTGCTTTTTAGCACTCTTCAGAGCCACATATCGGTAGTAGGGACAACTACGAAAATCAAATCCTTTCCATATATCTCTATATAGAGTTTAAAAATCGTTGTAAGGAAAAGCAAAAACAGCTAGCGACATCTACTGCTAAAATCAGAGACTGGATAAACCTATCGACAGTCCAAAAATGGTAGCAGTTATTGGTTTCAAGAACCTATTGCACGCTGTCGATAGGGGGCAGATTAATCAAAGCCACGGTGGACTTTCTAAAGAATTAGTTTGCATACTAGGCGTGTAAAATACGTTTAAATAAAGAATAAGTTCATTGAAAAAAAATTGGAATAGTTGTGGTAATAAAGAAAACCGAAACTTTTTATTGCTTGAGATACACTATAGTCCAGGCAGTGGGTAGGTTCAGACTTGCAAAATGTATAGCAGTGTATAATTTAGTAGATTTGTACAGTTTGGTGTCCTCATTATTATTCCGAGTTTTCGACCTTGAGCAACTGTCGCTCGCGCCACCATATTGGAAAAATGGTACCGAAAATTAGTTTGTCGAGAATATCTGCTCTCCAGCGCCACCTAGTTATTACAAAAATTATATAGCATAAAATTTCCTGCAACATTTGTAAGAACCATTTTTCAATCAGATCAGCGAACTCAAGCTCAGAAAATTTCTACAATATTTACTGAAATATCGAGAAAATATAGGGTGATCAGGGCCAACATTTAAGAACTGATTCTACATTCAAAAATATAAAAAAAAAGTTTCTATAAAGCGTTGGTCAGAAAATGAGACCTAAGGGATAGCTCCCTTTAAAATTGCACTATCTTGACTGTAACTCGTGAATTATTTAACTGATTGAAAAATGTTTCATAAAAAAGTTAAAGGAAATTGTATGCTCTTTAATTTTCGTATTGTCTATTTTTAAACTAGGTAGCACTGGAGAGAATATATTCTAGAAAAACTGGGAATATTAATGAGGACACCAAACTGTACAAATCTACCAAATTAGAACTCTCATGTACCTTTTGCAGCAAAGCCCCTTTTTATGACTTCAGTGCCTGGCCTACTAAATGAAAATAAATTTCTAAAACCAAGACTACAATTAAAGGTAGCCTTTAGAATCTATAGTATAGGTGTATATATTTAAATTTGGGTGCATTAGGTTCTAAACAAGCAATAAAATGAAATGGAGTTTTAAAAGGACTACTCTTAAACTAATAAAAGCGTTCAATAATTGAATTATTCTACGTGTCGAGTGAATTATTCTGGTAAACGTGAGTTGAATTGTATAGAAAATTGCTTTTATATTTATTTTATTTCACTATAAAAATGCGTAGGCATATGTTCATAATAAACACGTTTTTTTACAAAGAACAATTCACACTTCATTATTATTCACGGTGTGTGGCTCGGTGGTTTAACCTTGACTTTTGACAAACTCACTTTTTTTTTCATATTCTATTTATATATGGTAAAACTAAAAAGTTAAGACCAAAAATTAAATCTTCTATAGAGCTAATTTATTTTAATTGTCAAAAGGTCTATTAAATTTAAAAAAAAAACCGACTTCGATTAGCTTATACTCTTGTATCTCAGTAACGGCTTACCAAATCAAAAATATTGTTATTATCAAAAATAGAGCTTATTAAATTTTCTATAATTTTTATTTGTTCTTTTTTTTATATCTTTAACCATTTTGTTGTAATAAAGCGTTGAAATTATATTAAAAATATTGGCATGAAAATTTTTAATCTAAGGGGCGGATATCTCAAAGGAGGGGGCCCTAGTAAAAAAAATGCATATGATCTTTTTATTTCATTTTGATGAGCTACAAACATTTTTAAAATAGTTTATAGAATTTCTAAAATAATTTAAAAATATTTGTTTACATTCCTCCTGCCTTTGGATTAAAAAAGTGCCTTTTTATCGGAAACACTTCATTTTATCGAATTTTGCGTAAAAAGTACTTTTTTGATCAAAATTGCTTACAGAATGTAAGAAAAGTAATAATAAGGTTAAAATTTGTAACCCTAAAAAACTTAGGGGTTTGGGATCATAACTGATAACTTTCGAAACTTTTGTTGAAATCATTCGATTAATTTTTTATCAAAACAACCCTAAAAAATTATTAAAAAGTTTGAAACTAACAATTTATGACAAAAAATTAAATCTTCTATCGTTCTATTTTGTTTTTATTAAATAATTAATTTTTTGACAAAATGTCTATTAAATTTCAAAAAAAAACCGACTCCGATTAGCTTATACGCTTGTATCTCAGTAAGGGCTTACCAAATCAAAAATATTGTTATTATCAAAATAGAGCTTATTAAATTTTCTATAATTCTTATTTAATCCTTTTTTATATATTTAACCGTTTTGTTGTAATAAAGCGTTGAAATTATATTAAAAATATTGGCATGAAAATTTTTTATCAAATCTAAGGGGCGAATATCTCAAAGGAGGAGGCCCTAGTAAAAAATGAATATGATATTTTTATTTTATTTTGATCAGATACAAACATTTTTAAAATATTTATAGCATTTTTAAAATAATATAAAAATATTTGTTTGCATTACTACTACTACATTAAAAAAGTGCTTTTTTTGATCAAAATTGCTTACAGAATGTAAAAACAGTAATAATAAATTTAAAATTTGCAACCCTAAAAAACCTAGGGGCTTGGGACCATAACGGAAGTCCGCCCCTGACTTTTCTGATAACTTTCGAAACTTTTGTTAAAAACATTCGATGCGCATTAATTTTCTTAAACAACCCTAAAAAAATTGTTAAAGAATATTCAAAAGTAAAACAGTTATCCAAAAATTTTTATTTTTCTATTTTATCTTTGGGAGCAGCGACCTGCTGGTGTAAAAAAAAATCTCACTGTAAACTCTATTCAGTGTTAATTTTTCTCACAGTAGCCATTTGAAAAAAGGGATCACTGCAATATTGATATATGAATCCTTCTTTACGACTAGTAAAATCCTTAAAGCCAATGATAAGCGCTTACAAGTTTAGGTGGTCAATAATCTGGGAAAGGTCCTTTTATTTCGAAAAGAAATGTAACCCCTATAGGGCATAGATATTTGCTTCTTATCTCATAAATAGAAGTTAAATTACCTTTTTTGGCAAACCCGTATTTCTTAGCTGAAATCATTTAATTTGGTAAATGGAACTAAACTTTGGTGAAAACTTTATAATTTCTTATAGAGTAATATAATATTTTCACTGAAAATATAAGGTATAAAATCACCTTTATCAAGTTACATTTGAAATGGACCATTTGTCTAAACTGCTGCTCTTGAAGTGAGAAAAATCGGAAAAATACACTGCTCAAAACAATTCTTTAAAATTGGCGAAGACAATAAAAGGGGAAAAAAGTATAAACTTAGGGCACATTTAAGGGCGCTGTTAGAGCACGTATCACTTGTGTTTGTTATTATATTATTCACAGCGCCTGTGCTAGAATAATATTATAAGATACTTTCGAGTTTTCAAAAATTTTCAAAAATCGTCCTAGACAAAAAATTCTTGAATATAAATTTGTTTCATGAAAAAATAAGCAACTTTTTTTTCGACTTGAAATTTTCATAAAAAATCAAGTTCTCTGAATGGAAGATCTCTATTGTTTTTGAAAGTAATCCCCCCCAAAACAAAAAAGTTATAGGGGGTTAAACTTAAAAAAAGATCGAAAAAAGCTGAAAGAAAATTCTGATTAACGTAACTTTTTAAGGAAGAATTACTATTTTTATAAGGATCAATTCTACCAGTTGTAAAAGTAATCCCCCCAAAAACAAAAAAAAAAATATGGTGGGTCAAACTTTTTAAAAAATCGAAAAAAAGCTGAAATAAAATTCCGATTAAAATAACTTTTTCAGAAAAAATTAATTTTATAATAAAGATCAATTCTACCAATTTCGAAAGTAATCCCCCCAACAACAAAACAGTTATGGGGGGTTAAACTTTTTTTTTTAAATAAAATCTAATTTTTTTCGTTTTTTGCAAAAAAAAATCAAAAAAGTACACATATGGTACACATGGTCGTTAACCTGTAAAGGTAAAAGCCATACACAAACATTAATATTTTGTTATAAATTATATACAGGTATTATTTAAATATAATAAATATAATAAATAAATTTTACAGCAGTTATACTAAGTATATAAAAAAACTGGAAATTCAATAAAACCTGCAACTCAGTTTATACAACTTTTATACAAATTGCTAGACGTTTGTTACTTTGTTTATCTATGATAAAATCATTTAGTTTACGACCAAATAAACTTTACAATTTCTATGATTATATAAAGTTTTGAAATAGTCGTAATATAATCGTTTTATTATCATTTAAACGGATCTCTAATCTTAATTATTTCTCTTTCGCATCTTAAAAGATCATATTATTGTTTTATTTAACTTAAATAAGATTACTTTTAAGTAAACGAAAATAAACGAAATTGAAGATTATAGTATCGTTTTTGTTGTCGTGTTTTATAGATATCGTATTTTGTCACAATTTAACACTATCGAATGGAATCGAGAAAATTAGTAAACCAACCTGTTACTGTGATTTATTTTTCCTACGACCTAGTTAGTAGTTAGTGATTATTTTCCACCCGTTGCCATGACAGCGGTCGGAAAGTGACAGTTAGCTGAATTTACATATCTGCTGTCAGAAAACAAGCGAACGTCAAACACAAAACGTCAAACACAAAACATCAAATTAATAAAATTAATTTTAAGAATTTTGCGTTTTTTGGATGTTTAGGTTTTAGGTGTATACTCGAGGTGCGTATATATACGCACCTCGACTCAAATCTATTTCAGTGCACTACGATTTTTTTTTACTTGACTCCTCCTTGTAAAAAAATAGTGCACGCGTACTCGGTGCCCAATATACTATTACAGAATTAGGTAGTTCTGTAATTTTAAACATACAGTATATCATCGGTGATACTGCATTACGCCTTTTGCAAAAAATCTAGTTTTTCTGTTTGCTATACTGCCCTACTACGCTAGAAAGCAGTAACTCCATTTGTCGCATACCAGCGTTTTCAAAATATTACATCAAAGATGACGTGCAGTAGTGCAGTCGTTTGTTAATAACTAATAACTCTTCTCTCTAGAATAGGCATTTCATTCGTTAAAACTGACACAAACGTCGGCAACATAAACATTCGTCTGTCTTACTCGCACATCTTTATTCTAACAGAGACAACAATACCAGTTACTGGTAATTGTTATTGTTCAGGCCTGAATATACCTACTATTTGTTTACAAACAAACCGAGATGTTGGCGATACTTTATGGTACTACGGTATGCATATTCTAGAAAGAAGAGTTATTAGTTCGTTTGAATAAAACCGTTCACTTCACCTACAATATTTTATGACGTCACTGTCACATGCTTATAGCTCGACGACCAAGGCAGGCCTTGAAAAAAAATTAAATCTAAAATCAAGCACCCTATTTTTTAATAATGAATTTTGTAGGACATAGCCAGACTGAGTAAAACAAGGTTAAAATTAAAATAATCCTTAGAGCAGTTTTTGATAAAATCGATTTTAAATTATTTTTATATTTTTGTTCAGTGTATGCTTAATTTTTATTGGGGGTATAGAAATAATTTATTTTTCTTAGCTAATTTACTTATTATTTTTTTAAGTATTTGGGAAAATGCAGTATACCATTTACTGTGAATAGTATATAATGGAATGCGTAGCACTACATATCTTTACGGCTTGTTATAATATAAGGTATTAAAAATTTATATTGTTACAGAAAATCATAAAAAATATTTGATGTTATAATTTATTTCAAAAATTCACTTGCACGCACAGAATAATTATACTTTCAATTAAATTTTATTTTAAATCTAGATACCACAAATTAACAGATTTTTTAAATAACAAAAAGCATACATATAGTTACTTTAGAAATAATTTCGTTTATTAAAAAATTAAAATCCATGCCAAACTTTTACATAGAAACAGGCAGGTAACTTCTTCGGTGTACTTACCGCAGATTTCCTTAGGATTGGTACGTTATTCTTCGTAGTAAAATAATACTAAGCTCGAAAACCGTATGTGTCAGGTGTACATGCAGCGTTCCTCTTTAGGAGGGCAGAATACTACTATAAGAGTACATGCTGTGTAGGTTACATTCATTGTTTTATCTTGAAACAGATTATAATTAAATTGGAAGCCATGATGTGTCGAATTGATGGAAATTAATTATATATATGCAAATAATAATTAGAAACTCTGAGCTTCTTCATTGATTTTATAAATTGTGACAGCTTGGATGTTTCGTGTATACAGATAAAATAATATCTTAATCCAAATAAATATAATTTAAGGCAAGTAAATTTTAACTTTATACTGATAATCCATCGATTTAGTAGATATAAACTTATTTATTTTTATTTATTTTGCGTAGCTGATATTTGGCCTAATCAACAATTTGATTAAAAAAATATCAGTTTTGCAAAAAAGGTCTAACTCTCACTATATTGTCTTAAAGCTTATTAGAAAACGAGAACAAGGTCAAATATAAAAATAGTCCTTATACAGGGTGATCAGTAACTGCCATGCCAAAATTCAAGAGGTGTTTTACATCCAAAAATGTGAAAAAAAGTTTCTATATGGTCCGGAAATGACCTCTAAGGGAGGTAAAATTCCCATTTTTAACCTTATTTTAAACTCCCAAAACTTGTTCCGAAAAAATAAAAAAGTATGTGAACAGATAGAGAATTTCATAAGCTTTAAAACTATGTATCACATGGACCCCCTTTCTATTTCAAAAAATTCCCCCTTTACCCCCCTGTCTCCATTGTGCCCCCTAAGATACAAAATATACACCAAAAAATTATATCGATTATGTTATTTAAGTGTTCCAAAAGTTGATATCTTAAGCCATTTAAATGTTAACGAGGGGGCAAACTTTTGACACGCTGTGTATGCACTGTATAATCACCGCCTTCGCCAAAATTGCAAATGTCCCCCCTAAGAGAAAAATTAGTTAATCATTTCAACATTTTAAATTTATAGAAAATCTATACAGTAATTAATTGTTCTACAGTGAGTATTCTCCTGTTGAAAAAAGTCCAGTGTATTTTGTTTGTTGATGTAATGTTTAATTTTTTTGTTTTAATGCATATTTAATAATTTAGCCCTGAAGAAGCCTAAATATTAGGTGAAACGTTGGCATGATTATACAGGGTGTCCCAGCTAAAATCAATCGTTTTTGACGTTATTATTAAAGCTAACGGAATTATCACCCAACAAGCTATAACTGTGCAAAACAAAAGTTTTTTACTACTACTACTACTACTACTACTAGATGAACCCACTGTATTTTTTAATCTGAATAAATTTAATTTGGGCCTCTTTTAATACTAAGTATGGTACTTTTACGTTAGCCGTTCGTTATAATTGTTTAATGTTTAAATCCTAACCTCATTTTACCTAAGTTAAAGTTTATTTAATTTTGACAATTTATATGACATTCGACCAGATATTTGTAATTTTGATATTCAATTCGCGAAACCCTATACTGTAATCAAAATAAGTGAAATTAATGGAGTTCTTGATAAAATAATGTTATTAAAAAAATTCATAGTTTTTTAAAGAAATTAATTAAAAAATGTATTTAATTTTTCGTCCTCGAACCGTGAAATTTCACCTTCAAATAAACTTTTCTCGGAAACGGTTAATCCTACAGTATTACAACAAGAGTACCTTTTTTATGTATTTTAACCTGAGGAATCATATTTCAAAAATAAAATTGTAAAAAAGTTACACAGAAAAAAGTTTGGGACAAAAAACTGATAAGCCCCCCCCCCGTTTCGCACACCCTTGGTTTAAATAAGTACGTGAAAATGACATACGTAGATGGGCCTTATTAGGATTAATTCAAGTGCAAAACCTCGTTAACATATCTCAAAGGGTTCCTAAGTTATTAAATAAAAACCGATTTTTTTAGCCAATTTCAAAGGGGCGTAGCTCCCTTTCAACGCATTTTTAGACATATGTTTATAGGAACTTTTTGTCATATTTTATCATGTAGAATCACCTGTTAAAATTTCCTACACTATTTCAAATACACCCTGTATATCTATTTTATATTTATAAATAACTTTGCTCTGTAGAGTCAAATTAATATTTATTGTGATAAATCAAAACTGTGTGAGATAAATTAACAAATCATAATTTGTGAATAATATACTGATATTAATATTAAGCAGATGCGCTGAAAATTTTTGCCATAATTCACAAGTTTTTTCAGTTAATTACTTTATCAAAGTAGTGTACAGAATATTAAATTTCTGGCTGTTAATTTTTTGTTTTATTATTTCTTATTGTCCGTTGCATTTTCAGTGGAGTATTTTTCTTTAATAAGTTTTCAGATTTATTGCCAGAAACTTAATTTAGATCCGATTATACATCAAGATAGGATATTAATTTCTCTTAAGTAATACTAGTCCAGTCAAATAACGAAAAATTCCTGTGTTAAGTTGCAATAAATGTACACTCAGAAAAACCCCATATTGTAAAATCAATAAGAAATTATTTTAATTTAAAAAAACTCCCTTTTAAAATATTATAAGTAAAAACTTTAGGTTTTAGTTATGAACAATATTAATTTAAAAAAAATATTTTTGCAACAAACCGTTTTTCACTTTAAAGTAAAAGTATTGTCCCTTACTTTCTTATTTTAATGTTTTCTTAATAAAATTATAATATTTCCCTTTATATTGTTGAAAAATATCAATATATTAAAAGAGTTCTTTTGAAAATAACCAGTTTTTAAATTCAAATCATTTACAAGTTTAAATTATTTAAGAGGAAACATTTTTCGAATTATAATAAATATTTTTATTTTTACAATGGCTTATAAAATTCAAAAATATCTTTTTGAATTAACAAAAAGTACTGTCGAAACAAAAACATATTAGTTTTCTTTTAAATCATATGACTTTTGTTTTATTTTACAACGATGGGCTGATATTTTAAAGAGTAGTAGTGGATAGTAACAGAACACTCCTGTTAGTTTTTACCGGTTGATTTGCGTAAGGGATGTCCGCTATCTTAAACTTTAGGCGTGTGTAAGGTTATCTCGCTAAATATGCATCTTACGATAAATATAACTAATTTTGTTAAGAAGAAAATTTCCAACAAGTTTTGTTTGGATCATTTTTTTTATTATATTTTATTAAAATAACAATGTTGGGGGTAAAACTGTTTTTTTCGACTTTTCAGCCAAATTATTTATAGGAGGATAAAAGGTTATGGTTATGCACACTTGTAGCACACTTGTAGCACACTTGAAATTATCTATAAGTTTTATGTATTGTGAATTTTCAAAAGTATTTTGTAACGGTTACAGTGGGCGGTGAATGTCGAGTTGCGCCCTATGTAACCGTAATAAGTATGAAAATTTATAATATATGAAACTTATAGAAAATTTCAAGGGCTACAAGTTTTGTAATAATCACTTTTATCGTCCGATGAATAATTTGGCCAAAAAATGGAAAAAACCAATTTCGCCTCCAACATGACTATTTTTAAATTAACTCGATTGATATTAATATATTAAAAAAATCATCCAAACAAAAATTGTTGAAAATTTCCTTCTTGGAATTGGTTATATGCATTTTAATCGTAAGCTGTATATTAAGAAACTCACCCCTGAAACTCAAGATAGTGGACACCCCTTAGGCAAATCACCCGGTGAACAACTAACAGGAGTGTTCTGTTACTATCCACTACTAACCTTTAAAATATCAGCCCGTGTACATTTTTTGCAATTACATTTATTATTTGACTGGACTATACTCTATTACCGCTTTATAGCTGTCCTATAATTATAAAAGATACCAAAAATAAAGAAGTTTAATACTGCTGGGATTTTATACAAGGTGGACAATATAACCAGTACCCGGCGTATTTCTAGTTATAGTTCAGTTTTTAAGCTAATAAAAGAGGCCTTACCTGGAAATAATTAATTTTTTAACGTATCTTTCACAAAAAAAACGGACTTTTTAAAATTTCTGAAGATCGGTGCATCCTGGGACAAAAAACTATTGATATGAAAATAAAGTGGACCAAATCTACAACATTTTTTGTGCCATGCATTTTTTATACGACTTATAGCTAATTCACCGCACCGCCTTACGCGTTACGTTACGTTTTAGATTTTTCTTTATAACTTGGTTAGGAAGGTTTTTTATGCTTAATATAATTCAATCAAAAATCGGTTTACTCGAGATAATGGGGCACAAATGTGTGAATTATAAAAAAAAAAAATAATTTTACGTAAATTAAAAAGAAAGTGCTAGATAGATTTTTTTAATTTTTACCCAAAATGTGTTAATAGCCATGCCTTACCGATGATTAAGAACAATTTTGGTTTTTCGAAAAAAAAAAGCAATAAAAATCTAAAAACGTATAGTGTAACGTTTAAGAGATATTTTAAAAATCCGTTTTTTGCGAAACACTCACAACTAGAAATATGCCGGGTACTGATGATAACCACTAACTTTTTAACAGATAAAATGAGCGAAATAACGGCGTGTTTGTCCATCCAGTCTTAAAAGAATTTTTTTATCATATTTTAAATAGACAAAAGTTATATTTATGTATTTTTTGTTTCAGCCCCATCTGGGTATTTAATAAAGCTAGATTTTCGAGACTGGTTTTATATCGAGGACAGTGCCGGCTGCAAAAACGACTTTCTTGAGGTCCGTGATGGCCCCCGTGGGTACAACACTCAGCTAGAGACTCCTTTTTGTGGAAACAAGTTTCCGCCAATGCTGACATCATCTGATAGACATCTGTGGATACATTTCAAGTCGGATGAAAATATTGAATATAAAGGATTTAAGGCTGTTTTTGATTTTATTCCTAGACCTGCTTCACGTAAGTAAATTAATTTATTAAATGATATTTACTTTAAATTCGGAAGCTATCTTATTTATGTGTTCCAAATTTGAAGTCGATATCTTCACTTGTTCAAAAGTTAAGACGGGGTTGACTTTGGACCGCCTCGTATGTATTCATACATTACATACATTACATATATTACATTACATTACATTACATTTTGTTTAACCTCGTACTATTCTACTTAATTAAGCATCCCCTAAGTCCAGGACTTGTGTGGGCTAGTAGTAGAGGGAACCCCCGGCTTTAATTGACTTTCGAACCAATTTATAGAGAGTGTCCGCTTCACTTACGCCTTTTCCAAATTTCAATTATTAATTAACTGAAAAAAGCAAATCGGCGACGGTGAGAAACGAAATCTCGCTATTTTGGGTAGTAAACTCGTCAAGTACTACGCAGTAGTCCACTACACCAATCCTCCCACATGTATTAATAACATTTGGGAAGCACATGATTTTATGTCCTATACATTACATATATTACATGTATTATAACATTTGGGAAGCATGATATCAGGTATTAATAGGTAATATATTCATAGATGCAACATTAAAATAATATTATACAGATTATCTATTATCTATATCTGTTCAGGATACACTTTAAAGTGGAATTTGTATCCTTGTATGACAAGCTGATCTAGTCTCGGATGAACTTGGGATTTATCGTTCTGCATTTAGGACGCTCGTCGCGACTTATAATTCAGTTAAGTAAAAGGTATACAGGAGTACATTAATATCTTAAACAGTTTGAAAGTTAAAAGGGGGCGATCTTTAGATACGCACTGTATAATATTATGATAAGAGATGAGTGTGTAAATTTTTAAATGAATGTTTTTACTTGAATAAGCGACAACTTTTTCTGTGTACAATCATTGTTTTGTTCACGATTTATGCAAATATATAGCATACATAACAATATATGGAGTCTAATTAGGTAGCGTATATGCGCTGCTGAATTGAAATGTTTAAGAATTGAAATTAATTGGGATTGTTAGAATAAGTGCTACGATATATGTTTTAGTTTATTTTAAAATCGTTATTTCAGTATTAACCCTTTGGTGGTCACACGGTGGTATTTTGCCTGATATTTATTTTTTTATTATTTTTTACATCTTTGATATAAACCAAGATGAAATATTCATTTTTTAAGTACGGCGTCAATTGATGTAACAGGATTTGTATACTTTTTATTTTTTTATTCACCACCGGTTATCCTAAATAAAATGTGGTCTTATCGATTAACAATTTTGAAACTTGAAATAGTTATATTAGTAAATATAATAATATTATTATTAAGTATATATTATACCTAATTAATTATTAACAGTTTGACTTTGGTATGTCAAATAAAAATGTCTGTGTGTCTGTAGATATCTATCCCAATGTCCGAGTTAGAACATTTTATATTGGCTATAATTTACCTATAGATCTTTGCCTTGGGTAATATCAATTTTTTTTTGTGGTATGGCATCCTTGCATATAGAGAAAGTTACCTAACTTCAAATAATGTTAGGAGGCTGTGTTCTGTGGAGGCTACTTCTGCTTGAATCTCAGCGGTAACAAACAATAATTAGTATATGTCTGATGATGTATTCAAAAAACATTTTTAACCTTAAATTCTAGCAATAATTTTGGGGCCCTTTTTTCTACATGTCTGTGGAACATAAAATTTGAGAATAGTTTCGTTCGTCCAAATTCGTCCATCAGATATACCTACGTAAAACTATTCTTAAATATGTAATATATGGTAATACTGTTTAAATATTAGATGCCTATGTGGTAGCTCATTCGCTTTGTAATTCAGAGGTCGCGGGTTCGAATCCCGCCTCGGACATGGATGTGAAGTGATGTTTATAAAAATTACTTAATTACTACTTGATTGACTACATATAAATAATATAAATAGGCCATAACCGACATGGTTGATGGTCGGGGAGTACCTACCCAAGGGTAGGTACAACCTTAAAAAAAATACTGTATAAATATTAGACATATAAACATTTCTTTTGCAATATTTTTGACGCTTTTGACATTTTTTAAAAAATTATATCAATCATTTTCAGCCGGCTTTTTAAGCTTAGGTACTCATTTTTTAAAAACTATTGGGCCGGGGAAGCTAAAATTTGCTATGCAGGTAGTTCTTGCCCTAAATAAACGAAATATTATTATTTAGAAAGGGTGGTCGGTAGTAAATGCATAATCTCAGTATTGTCCCAAACATTTTTGCAGTAGTTGCCCTTTATATTATTTTTGCCTATCATATGCCCACAACTTTCCCAATGGACCTGTGCATTATTTTGGCCATTTGGCCTACATGACACCATATATTTTCCATTATTGACACAATACTAGGTCTTCATATGTGGATACATGCTTATTTCTACCCACAGAAAACCCGTTAAACCTGCGAAATTTTAACTATTCAATCTAGGAACTTTCAAGAGGTTTGTGAAATATCTTAAATTGACAGGCGTTTATAATAAATTACCCACGAGATCCTATGACAGGATTTCATAGAAAATTTCTTGCCATTCACATAACTGTTCTTGTTTAGTGAAAGGAATTTTCCACAGGCTTAGAAAATCCATACTAATCCGATGGTGTACATCAAATTAGCAGGTTAACTAGCGACTGAACAGTACTGTTCAGTTTACGTAATTCCAGAAAAAGACTATATAAATTCATCAATCATCAATCAATATATTGATTTTAAAACTTTTTTTGGTGGTAGAAAACAATATGTGGCGCCACCTCAACATTTACATTTAAATCTGCATATGAACTTGTCGTGGCCTACCAATTGGCTTTTAAATGTTACCCATCACAATTATTAGTGGTGGCTTACATCTGAGCCACAACAAGTTCACGTTGCGATGGTTAAGTAACAAAAAAAGGCGTTAGGCCAGTGTCAATGTATTGTAATCGTCACTTTGCCACCACTGCCGGCAAAGGGCCGAACTTTTCCCGCTAATGCAAGTTTTGTTGGTTGCCTATTATCTTTCTTAACTTTAAATTTTGTGCTCACCCGTGGCCACCGGAGGGTGGTTAATCATTAAAGGTATATGAGCTTATAATTAGAAAGCTTGCTATAAACTTCACTTTAACTAGGTAGTGATACTAATTTTAAAATAAACGTTACGTTAATTAGTCTAATTGTTTAACTTAAAAAGCCTTTATTTAATTGATGTATTTATTTTTTATTTACCAGGCGTAATGAGTTTATTCAGAATTTACTTTATTATAAGTATAAAAATTTAGAAATGTTATCAAATAAAAATAAAAAACGAGAAAAGAATAGATCTGAAATATTTAAAATTTCATTTGTAAACTCAGAGATACTCCAGCTATTAAAAATTAATGCCACTTAGGCCCGGCCTTTTAGAAAACTGTAAGCATTTTTCATGCTTAAGTAAGTATTTTATGTTCCATTTACAAATATAAAAGAATACATACACTTTTATGTTTATTTTTTTAGTTAGTTGGTTTACAATAATTATTAAATTTATTTAAGCATGTAATTCTGTTGTATAAAAATACAGTCTAAAAATTAATTTTGCTAGAATATACAATTAATTTTTTTTTGCCGGCGGCGGGGCTGGAACTGCGATACTGCGATACCGATGAGCAATCGTCTACTGCTTTTATGTTCTAAATATTTTTTTTATTCGATTGATTTTAAAAGCGATACTTTTTGTTTATGTTTTACGGGCGAAAAGTTGAACTTTGTGGCCCTAGGACGGAAAAGTTTTTTTCGCCCGCTAACTAAAACTTGTTATTTATGAGCTTTTTAAAAGAAGATGCTTTACCTTTACTATAATATTTATAAAGAAATATGACCTTTTGGTCACTTTTGGTCTTAAACTATATGTTTTTTTTTGACCAGATACAGTTATTATAATCATTTCATACAAAATATAATTTTTTTCCATACGATAACCTCAAAATATAAGTTAACCGATTAATCTGCATTCATACACTAAAACAAATTACAAACACAAAATTTCAATTGTAAAATTAATTTCAATATTTATAATATTCATAGAACGGTTTCAGAAGTAATAATATTTTCATAACAGACACATTTTAACAGAAATTAATCAAAACACCAACCAACCTAATTTGAAAATGAAACCGCACGCAAAATAAACGATTCAATTGTTTTTTGGCGATTTGATTGGATAGAAATTTGTCATGGATTGCTAAATAATTAATAAGACAGGAGAAAGAAATATTTTTGGCAATTTAAAATTATGTATATTTTAATAATTTATTATAATTAGTAAAAATCGAATAAAAAATATTGTATAATATACGGGCAAAAAGTTAAAATTTGATTTCGTAGGTTTATTACACTTGGACCGCCCCATCGGCAAGCCCTCGGCTTCTAAAAACTTACTCAATCGAAAAATTTAACTTTTCGACTTTGTATTTTAAATAACTATTTCTTTCCTTTTTTCCGTGACTCAGACAGCTAAAAATAGTGATAACAATTAAACTATTCAATTTTACTCTTATTTTTTTAAGATAAACTCAAAAAAAAACTAACCTCTTTTTTTATTGGTTAAAAAACCGTTTCATTAAAATTAAACAAAGGCTTAATTGAAGAGGACACTCCCTATAAAAACTGGTTCGGTGGTTCCCTCTACTACTAGACCACACAAGTCCTGGAGTTAAGAGATGCTTAATTAAGTAGAATAGTACGAGGTTAAATAAACATCTTTGTATGTAATTAATTTATTATTAAATAATTAATTATTAATCATTAATTATTAAATTTTGTAAGTAATCATCTTGTAAGTTTGTCTAATTCTTCTCAATCAGTGTCGCTATATTTCGGAATTCCAAATGGGCCTGTCAGTCAAATATTGCTTTAATGGCTTTAAAAAGATTTTTGGAATAAAGCTTTGTATTTTTAGCAATGTTGTTAATCTGGTTTTATATTTATCGACAAATATTTTAAATATCATTTAATAATAACTAGTCATAATATTCTGAACATTTGGAATGAAGCAACTTCAAGCAAAAAACATAGAGCAAATATAGTAGTGGCATACAACATAAAATTAAGCCCCTATATTTAATATCCCTAGGCCCTAGTCTTAAAAAATATGTATTTTTTTATTTTTTAGTTTCTATACATAAAAAAATATGTGTTAAAGTAGTTTATTCAATACAAGCTTTATAACGTACAATGTGTCCACATAACCACTATTTTTGTATAACCTGACAAATAGCTGCTAAGTTTGATTTTCATGCATCGTTCCTGAAAATATTATGTAACTACTATGTATATTAAACTAAATGTATAAAAATGGTCAACAATAATAAAGAAAAGTCTAAAGAATATAATGACAAAGTTTTCTTGCCCTAAATCACAAAAATTATTATAAGATTCAGTTTTAGCCACCTCAAAAACCTCAATATTCAAATTTTTAAGAAAACTACCCCTTCCCCTCAGGGGTGGATTTAGATTTTTTTCATTATCAGATTCACTTTCAGCAACCTGAAAAATCCCAATATACCAATTTTCACGAAAACAACCCCCCGCCCCTTTGGGGGTGGATTTAGATTTTTTTTATAATCACTTTCAGCAATCTCAAAAACCCCAATACCAGTTTTCACGAAAACTACCCCCCACCCCCCTTGCCACAACCCAATGTTCACCAAAAACAATCACGAGTGAGTACTTTTGGTTACATACCTGTATGCCCAATTTTAAGTCTCTAGCTTAAAGCGTTCTTAAGTTATCGTACCCACAAGATTTCCCTGACAGACCAATCGACCGACAATTTTTTGTTTTTTGCTTGAAATTGATTTATATATGCAGTTTTCTCGAAAAGAACTTTAATGGACATAACCCTCTTTTAAAACTCAACGATTTAATTACAAATGTTAACTTTTTGAAGCAAAACGGATTCTATTTTGGGTTTTTCAATAATATTTTGTAAATTTGATAATATTAAGTTTAAAAGGCTTCGCGATTAATTTTCTTTTGAAATCAATTCATTATTAAAGTAAAAATCTTATCAAAGCACTATTATAACAGATATATTAATTTGGTTCGATCTCTTTGTAGTTTAACAATGAAACCTTGGAAATAAGCCCTTATCAGTTTTTCGAAGAAAAGAAAATTTATTGAGTCTTAAAATATTTAATCAGTTTTTATTTATTTTAAAATTGATATTAGGGTGTGAGCAAAAAAGACTTTTTTTAGATTTTAATGGGAACTCCGCAAAATATTATTCTTTGAGATCCTTTTAAATACCCCCTTAAAAGTTTGCGATTGGTTAAAACATTTTTAAATTTTTTTTTTTCTGTTTTTTATTTTTCTCCCGTTCTTAATATATAAATTATATGTGAAATCTTCTTAATAGAACAGTATATAGCAAAAATTTAAATTTAAAAAACTATATTTCTTCCAACGTTTCGAGTATTATTGTGTACTCTTCTTCAGGGAGATTAAAAATTACAAAATGTCTATAATTTTTAATTTATAATTTTGTAATTTTTAATCTCCCTGAAGAAGAGTACACAATAATACTCGAAACGTTGGAAGAAATATAGTTTTTTAAATTTAGATTTTTGCTATATACTGTTCTATTAAGAAGATTTCACATATAATTTTTAAAAATTATAATTAACCTAGCTAATAATCAAGAAGTTTTTAAGGTCGCTGAGGTTAATTCTTTTTTATACAAAATGGCGAAACCAATATTGCGGGCGTAAATATCAAGATTCGGATTTTTTGCAAAAATTGGTATATGACGGCTTTTGAAGTGGATGAAAACAGATATATAGTCAACCTTATTTTTTACAGTATGACTCATATAATATGGCGCACCTAAATATCAAATTTCTTATTATATTTTACAAAAATTCCCTACTGAAAATGACGGGTCTGGGCGGGTATAAATGGTGCACAAACCGTACTTGAGCGGGTGAATTTCATCCGCTCAAGTATGGTTTGTGCACCATTTATACCCGCCCAGACCCGTCATTTTCAACAGGGTTGATAAATAGAAGTTTCTAGTTACAAATTTAAAGTTTAAATTATTTTTTAGAGTAGCGAATCAAATATGGCGAACATAAACATCGATATTTTGATCTTTATTTTGTCACTAGTTTTTTTAATTTTTTTATTAAATCCTGAAAGAATATAAAAACTTCATATCAGGTACATTGCAAATTATAACAGTATTAAGTTACAATATGGCCGACATAAATAATAATTTTTTGTCTGTATTGAAGCTTTTCATCATAAAAATGAGAAAAGCAAAATGCATAAAATATTGTTTTTAAAGTCAACTAACGCTTAACACTATAGGTTTTTAGCGTTTCAAATATTTCGACAAACCAACATTTTTCTTTATGAATCGATTAGGAATACCCCTAGGAACATTTTGAGTGAAAATTAAAAAAATCTCCCTAATGCTATTTTTAATTTGATTTTTTGTACGTTGGATTATATATGCTGGCGCGTTTAAGAATCCTAGAAAACAGGACATGTTATAAGTCATTTTAAAGGTTTTTTCATGTCTAATACAATGATGATTTGCAATCGAAAATCGTTGTACTGAATTTTGAGATAATTGGGAACAAATAGTAGAATTATTTTAAAATTTGTAATTTTAAAAAAATAGGCATTTAGAAGAAAGTAATATAGGACATGTAATGACTCATTTTAAAGCTCCTTTTATGCTAATTATGAGAATGTTAAATTATTAAAAAACGGTCCAAACATTCTTGAAATATTTGACTTTAAATAATTGTAATTAGGATCATATATTTAATTTTTTGATAAAAACTACTATTGGTAAAATCTGAGATAGGTCTCTTTAAAAATCGTTTTAGATGACATTTAATGAAAATTAATAGAAACTTTTACTTTTTAGAATAGGATGTTGTAATTCTCATTAAATGTAGTTTAAAATATGTAATAAGACGTATCTCAGATTTTAACAATAGTTGTTTTTACCAAAAAATTAAATATATGACCATAATTGTAAATTGTAAAATAATACAAATAGACGAAAGAGCAATATTAAATGAATTGTCTTACTTTAAAATAAAACAAAACAAGAATTACATAACAATAATACTGTATTTTTGTTACTTTAAATACAATTGATTTGGCGTTTTATGAAATTATTTTGTTTTCCTTAATGCGGAACTGTTAAAAAATACAAAGTCCGATCACTGTAGATAATCCGAATTTATAGGTTAAAAACGTACAAAAAATCAAATAAAAAAAAAGAGCCAGATAGGTTTCTTTTAATTTTCGCCCAAAATTTTCGTTCGTCAAAAAAAAATAAATAAAACGCTAAAAGCCTAAAGTATTATGTAAAACTACTATATATATATAAAAAAGAAAATTTTATATTTTTGTTCCTTTGTTCCGAAATGTGCTTAAAAATATAATTTTATAAAAGAATTAAGCTTTTGAGTTAGTTGGAGGCGTAATTTTCATTATATTTAAATAAAAAACTTACTTTAAGTCAAATTTTAAAGACTTTTGCCTCGTTTTTTTAGACAAAAATCTTTTTTTTTGTTTGTAAAAAATTAAGGTCTCCTGTCAAAATCCTAATTCCCACCCTAATAGATATAGAATAAGTAACGTACCTAAATTGTTATAGAAATTAAAACCCTCAATGAAGTATAAACTCAGCGGGAAAAATTAGATTAGTTAAAATTAATGTTTCAAAACTGTTTAAAAAATCCAGATAAAACGTAAACAAAAATTCATTAATTACTGAACAAACATTTTGCTTTTAAAACTCTAGCTATAAAAAAATTACAGTTGTTTTTTTTTATTTGTACAATAATATTTTTTTTTATTTTTGTTTGTTTATCATCTCGTAATTAATTCGTTTTATTACACAGGCACACAAAAAAAAATCTCGAGGACGGCAGACCAAAATAGTCAATTCTTACGTATTTTGGGTCGCTGAATCTGTATCTGAGGTCAGAATTTAAAAGTTAGCTTTCAAAATGGCGGATCCAATATGGCGGATTAGATTTTTTAAAAAGTTGCTCGGATTTGCTTAAAACTTGGTACTCCGAGAAACTTTAAAAAATCTAATCCGCCATATTGGATCTGCCATTTTGAATTTTGAAAAACTGGCACCAGATTCATAATCAGTGACAAACCCCCCGAGTACCAAGTTTCAAGAAAATCCGAGCATCTTCAAAAAATCTAATGCGCCATATTGGATCCTCCATTTTGAATTTTGGAAAACTGTTACCAGATTTGTAATCAGGGACCCCAACACCCCGGGTACCAAGTTTCAAGCAAATCTTAACAAATTTAAAAAATTTAATCCGTCATTTTGAAAGCTAACTTTTAAATTCTGAACTCGGATTCAGATTCAGCGATCCAAAATACCTAAGAATTGACTAGTCTGGTCTGTCGCACTCCAGATTATTTTTTTTGTGTGCCGGTGTTTTCGTTTTATTATATTATACTTTTTACAGTAAGCAGTATAAATGTGTTTTATGAAAAAAAGCAACTATGAAAACGTCTGTCTGACCATACGTCCGCTTGTCCCTCCGTCCGTCTGTCTGATGTCATGTTTCTGGTAAACACGATAACTCAAGAACGAATCCGTCCCATTGTTTTTAAAACTTATCTCCTCGAAAACAAAAAAGTGTTAAACTGTTTAAAAAGTGGAAAAAATCTGAAGGGAAAGTTAAATTGACGTATTTTTGTTTAGGAAAAATTACTTTTATTGTAATGTTCAATCATGCCAACTTTGAAAAAATCGTTTACAATATTTTCCAGAAAACTGAGCAAATTTATATTGGTGATTGAGTATATTGAATTAGTCTATAGGTACTGAAACATTTGTTTCTTATTGACCTGTTGGGTCAGTGGTAACATGTCGGCCTGGTGAGCTAGAGGTCTCAGTTCGACTACCACTACCATTTTAATTTTTTTATATACATAGGTATACAGGGTGATTCAGAAATAAGTTACAACATTTTAAGGGGCGATTCTAGGTCCAAAAATATGAAAAAAAGTTCATATCAAGGTTGGTCCGTAAACGAGCCCTAAGGGAGCTACGACCCTCCTAAGGGTACATCTGAAAAGTAGGTTTTACTTAATATCTCAGTAAAGAGTTTTTGCACTTGTCTTAACATTGATAAAGGTTATCATTTGATGTAATTTTTATTTGGTAATTTTAAACAGGCGCGTGAAAGATGGGGGGATTTCACTTTTTTGCCACAAACTTTTTTATCTGTAGATTTTTTGAGATTTTCTAAATAGCATATTAACCTTTAATTAAAAATACATAAAAAAGCTACTCTTTGTGTAACATCGTAGGGCCAACCGTTTACAAGAAGATTGCAATAAAAGAGGCAATTTCACATTCTGAGCATCAAAAAAAGGAACTAAAAAATGCAACAATAAAAATTTCAATACTGTAGGGCGATTCTACATCAAAAATTAGAAAAAAAAGTTCTCATACACAAATATCCACAAATCGTTCTTAAGGGAGCTACGGTCCCTTAAAAAGTGTTATTCTTTAAGAGGCCGTAGTACACTTAAAACTGTTTTTAGAACCTAGATGTATAGGAGCTGTTTTCCATAGTTTTTAATGTTGAATCACCCAACAGCATTGAAATTTTTATTGGTGCATTATTTCCGACTGTTGATGCACAGAACGTAAAATTGTCTCTTTAATTGCAATTTTCTCGAAAACGGTTTGGTCTGTTGTTACATAAAAGTGCATTTTTTATGTATTTTTAATCAAAGATTAATATTTTATTAAAAAAATTATAAAAAAATACAGATTAAAAAGTTTGGGGCAAAAAGGTGACATTGCCCCCATTTTGCAGGTTCCTGTTTAAAATTACCAAATAAAAATTACATAAAATGATACCCTTTATCAATGTTAAGGCTTGTGCAAAAATTGGTTCATAGGGTTCCAGATACATTAAATAAAAACTGCTTTTCAGATGTACACTTAGGAGGGTCGTAACTCCCTTAGGGCTCATTTCCGGACCAACCTTTATAGGAACTTTTTTTCATATTTTTGAACCTAGAATCGCCCCTTAAAATTTTGTAACTTATTTCTGAATCACCCTGTATACATTTAACTTTATTTTGCGTTTTAAATAGTTCTGACAGTTCAGAGTCATATAGGTATTGCTAACTTTCAAACGCCTTAAAGAAAACCGTATCCTGGGAAGAGAAAACGCAATATACTATTTACTGCGACATTATACTATGACATGTGAAGTATTACATACTACATATCTTCACGGCTTCTTTATTTATTTTTTGTTTTCATGAAAATCAGTTTGGACTTTCCACGATTCTTCCGTGGAAATTTGTATATAGGGTTTTTTGAGGTTTTTAGTTTCTTAAACTGAATCTTGAAATATTTTTTTTCTAAATCCACCCACTTAGGGGTGCGGGGTGATTTTTTTGAAAATTGGTATATTGGGGTTTTTGAGGTTGCTGAAAGTATATCTGATAATAAAAATGGTCCAACTCCACCCCCAGGGGGTGAGTGTGATTTTCGTGAAAATTTGTATAAAGCGGGTTTCGTGGTTGCTAAAAGTGAATCTTATTCTAAGAAATCAAATCCATCCCCTAAGGGGTGAAGGGATTTTTTTCTAAAAATTGGTATATTGGGGTTTTTGGGGTTGCTAAAAGTGAATTTGATAATAAAAAATACATTATACGCGCGGGGTGGAAAAATGGGAAACCTTTTTTACTGGGCAGTGTTTATAGTGTTTTTACAACAATTATAAGAGCATTGCTGCGTAATTAAACCATAAAAAGCATGCAACAATTTTTTTTAAATTTCCTAAAATCTCTTTAATTTCAAAGCTCCCGCGGGAAATCAAGACGATTTCCAAAAAATCTTGAAAAAATTACAGGTTATATGCTATAATTTAGGCAACTTTTGGTACATAGTGCTACTTGATTGGGCAAACAAATCGAGACTTCACATTGTCGAGTCATTACAACCGAAACCAAAAGTTTGGACTTACAACTTTTGTGAAGCTCTATGCATAGGGATTGCAATCCGGAAAACTTGACACTTGACTTTTGGACCGCACGCGTGCGCACTTGAGCACGGTATAGCAAATAACATATGTTTAATTTAGAGTATCTTATACACCTTTACTCAAAGTCCAAACACGTGACTTGCTTAATAATTCCTTTAGGACCTTATTTAACAATATTTTGTTACTGGATAAAACACTAACATGGAAAACATTATAAATTAAATAAAATAGAATATAACACATTTTTTATTAAAGAATTACTTACCCATATGTTTTTACATATTTTAAAAATATAAAGACTCTACTAGCACTGTCAAATATTAGTGAATAAATTAATTTATTTATTCACGGCCGTGATTAATAGGCTTATTAATCACGGGTCTGTAAAAATAAACCATTTAAAATTTAAATCAATTATTATACGCTCATTTTAAAAATGGCGCGCCATGGCGATTTCAAAGGCTACTTGTTTTTTCGCGGTTAATTAGGATCTAGCAAATATTATACTTTATTATTGAAATAAAAATGTTTAAATAATAAGAATAAATGTATAAACCACGGTAGAGAAAACTATTATAGCCTTGTACTTTTATATTCCTCGATGCTACACATCTCGGGATTTAATACGCCCGGCTATAAAAAATGTCTTCTCTACCTTGCCATAAAATTATTAATAATTATTAGTAATTGGCCTCGGCTGTTGGGTGGTGTATCGAAATAAATAAATAAATAAATAAATTATTACGGTTTTGTGCAAATTTATTTATTAGACATATTCTAACCTGATATTAACATTAAATGTTAATATCAAATTTTGACGAAACTGATTAGTAGGTAACCATGTTTGTAACCATATATCGATGGTCTAGCATACAAGTGTGCTAAGTACATAAGGTTACCCTATGTACTTAGCACATTTGATTGATTTGATATAGTAATTCTAATAACATGGCCACAAACTATTTTGTTTTAATTAATTATCAATAATAATTATATTATGGTGAAGTGAAAATAACAATACCCTGACCATTGGTCAGTGACCAAACTGTAATAGGAACAAAATTTGCATTTTGATTTTTAATTAGCCTGCTTGTAATTTCTTGAAATAAGTTAATATTATACATGTATATCCTGCTACCGAATGTTTAAAATCATCAACAGTGTTTCCTAAAATTTTAAATTACTGTTTTAATATATATTTTATTGGTATCTGCAAGGTAAAAAATAAATATGTAATTATATTACACATGATTCTGTTTTTAATGTGATTTTAAATGTAATTTTACAATTTTGCATCTAATTTTACATTTTTATTTAAACATTACATATACAAATTGTAAGAGATTTAGTATTAAAAGAAACGATCGCTACCATACCTAACTTTATAAACTCCAAACATTTAGATTTTACATGAAAACAAAATGGATGTATCGATTTTTCATGTAAACGACGAACTTATTTTATGAATTGCCACATTTTTAGATTAAAGTGACGCAGGGCAGACGCAATCGTTCAAATAAATCAAGTGAGAACGTACTAACGTGATCTGCCGATCGTCGCGACCACATGCTCCAGTGGTAAGGAGAGTGATAAGCGGCTTACTTGTGTGGAAGTTAGGTTAAGTAGAATTTAAAATGAAACGTCAAAATAAGTAAGATGGCTTACTATAAACTTAGTTCTTAGTTGAATGGAAAATAGCTCTAAAAATTAAAATAAAAAGATTATAGGTTCTGTACCACCTTTGTTTTATCTTGCATCTTTACAGTATGCATTATTCAGGGTTGAATTATCTCCAATCTCTGCAAAAAAATAACTAAAATCGTCTGGAGATAACAGAGTTCATCTATAATAACTTATAACATATGATACAGCCATTAACTTTTTCCCGCGTGGCTATATCCTTATCAAATAAAACATTTAATGCTTGTATAAAACATTCAGACTCCACTGCATTTGTTGAAGGTTAGTACATTAGGAAAGGGCCCATTTTTCTTAAAACTTTTTATTAATTAATTAAAGTGGGATAACAGGCGCACAAAGGGTGGGGGGTGTCGGGCGCCAGCCCCTACCCTCCCAAGCTCTGAAATTTAAACTATTTTAAATAATTTTTTAGCTATTTTGCTTATAACCTTTTCAAAAAATGTCGCCTGCGGCTCTAATTTTTGGGTTTGTGTTAATAGATTTTATAAAATAGTATGATCTTTTCGAAAATGTGAAGTATCAATATTTCTAAAGATTTTCGCCTGAGGTGTTAAACATGATAAGTTGTATTTCAAGACGTTTCCCCTACCCATTTAAAGTTTTTTAAAACAATTTGTTTATCCAGAAAAACTGTTAAAATTTTCGTTAGCATTAATGTGATATCAAAATTTTAATTAATAGATTTTATAAAATTTTTTACATGTCAACTTTTGAGTTGTTTGGGAAATGCAAAAACTAAAGGTTTCTAAAAAATTTCGTTTGCGGCGCTTAGCATAATAAGTTATGTTTTAAGAGGTTTCACCTACTTATTTTAAGTTTTATAAAAATTATTATTAAATTATTTGCTTTTCGAATTGTTAGAAACTGTCAGTCGTAAAAACTATAAACTGTAGAAATTTTCGCTTGCGGCGCTAAACTTGATTGTCAATACTGTCATATTACAATTTAATTTATAAATTTTATTTCCTCTGTCTGTTTGGAAGTTTGGAAGTTTTTTACTAGACATCCTGTATACTATAATAGCGCCTTCGCCAAAATTGTAAATAATTGAAATTAAGACACAAAATAAAAGTTTGTTCGGAACTTATTTGCTTATAAGTATGATGATTTAGCACACCATAAAGTTTTTTTGGGCCAATTTTGAAGGTCCTACGTATACTTTAAGTATCCGTAAAAAAAATCCCAAAAAAACTCAATTTTTCTACCCATTTTTTGTGATTTTTACTATTTTTGCAATAATAATAATTATTTTTTCGATTTGCAACTACTTTTAACATATATAAAATTCAATTACAAAACTTTTTTTCCTCTTCAATATTTGTCTGAAATGAACAGTTCCAGATATATATGCACGAAAAAAGAATGAAATTTTTCTCGATTTTGCAACATTTTGTTAAATAAAAGTGAAGCACACGGTTTATTTTATGCGCATTGTAAAATTATCATTTCTAGTGATATTCTGGACCCATTCATCCAAAAATATGGAATCATATGCGATTCACCCATCCTAAAACAGATACCGCCTGGCCTATAAGTAAATCTTGAACGTCCCCCACGTGAAATCTAGTTTTAATAATATTTGGTTTAATACTGTAAGCTGGTAGTAAAAATATATTTTAATTTATGTTCTGGTTCTGGTATGCTCATTGCAATAAAATTATTGCGAATTTTTAAAGGGTCCTATCTCACTAAATAAAGCTAGCTTTGCGAGTGGGTTTTTTAGATGTATATCTTTTTCTATTTAAGTTACATTATAAGCTCATAATCACACGAATTTTGCTTGCTTCTGCTTAATTAGGGTCTCTGCATTTCGGTTTGACGTTTGGGTTGGCAATGGGACATATGAATTTTGCATTTTTTTACAAAACAACAAGCGCCTTGTTTTTGAAACTTGGACGCGTTCACCAAAAATAACATATTAGTGGGAAGCACTTCTTTGCATCTATGGGCCCTTTTCGAATGGACGGTAACACAGATTTGCAAGCTACTGAAAACGTGTTTGTATTTTTTATTGTTTCATTATGACGTAATTAATGAAGTGTTTAAAAGCAAGTCTAAAATAAAGCATTTTTCACTATAAAATATTGGAAAAAATGTCACCTACAATATTTTTAAATTTAAAAAGGGGCATTCAACATTAATCTTTTTCATGAACGTTTTTATATTTTAGTAATTATATATTAGAGTTCTTATTGTATCAAATTAATTATTATTTTCTTGAGTTTCTTAAATTTTAGGTTCCAATATAGAAATTTTATACAAAAATTGGTTTGTATGTACAGTGCGGTCCAAAAGTCACCCCCCCCCCTTTTAACTTTTGAACGAGTTGAGATATCGATTTCAAATTTGACTCGTAAATAAGATAACTTAAACTATCTTTTAGCATATATTTAATATTTTTAGCTCTTAAAATGTGGGAAGGGGGGCATGGGGGACTTTTTTTTTAATGGAAAGAGGGGTCGTGTGATACATCATTTTAAAGCTTATAAAATTATCTATTTAACCATATATTTTTATTATATTTTTTAATGTTTTTTCAGGTTTTGATTTTTCATTTTTTTGTGCTAAAAAATGAGATTTTTAAGTTTTTTTTTTTGTAAATTTTTATTTATGTCAACTAAAATTAGTTTAGAAGTATAATTTACTTTTTTTCATCATGACTATAGGCATTTTTAAAAAATTGTTTTTTTAGAGAAATTTTGACAAAAATACCCATTTTCGACCCTATTTTAAACCCAAAAAAAAAATGTTTTAAAAAAAATGTTTTAAAAAAAATAAAAAATATACAGTTAAATGGAGAATTTTATAAGCTTTAAAATGATGTATCACACGACACCCCTTTCGATTTAAAAAAATGTCCCCCCATGCCCCCCTGCCCACATTTTAAGAGATAAAAGTATCAAATATACGCTAAAAGATAGTTTAAGTTGTCTTATTTAAGATTTTTAAATTTGAAGTCGATATCTCAACTCGTTCAAAAGTTAAGAGGGGGGGGGGGTGACTTTTGGACCGCTCTGTATGCAACAACATATAAGTTGAAAAAAAACTACCATGGTAGTTCGACAACTATAATTTAACGAAATCAAAAATAAACCAAATTAATGGCAAAGAAATAACTTTGTTATATTAAAAGAAAACAAGCTATATTTTTGAAAAAAAATCTAATTTTCTTTTAAAACAAAAATTTTAACGCATACAATGCAATTCCTTTAATTAGAGGTGGGTTATACCAGCCCAAAAAAGTAAACTTTTTTGGATTCATCAGGCGACAAATTTAAATCGTGGGCTAGTGCGTGGGGATTACGTAAATGCCATGTGTGTATTATATACAAAATGTTGTCATACTAACATAGAGACCGTGCTGGTACATTTGGATCCCCACGCAACATGTGTTTGGACTTTTGGAGGAAAATTAACAATCGGTAAATAATATCAAAATTTTGATTAGTAATAATACAGAGGAAAGTAAAAAAGGGTCGATTATTTTATCAGTGTGTAATTGTGTGTCGTTGCAATCTTTATATTATTTCTAATCAAAATATTGATATTATTAACCGATTGTTAATTTTCCTGAATACTGTAACATACTTTAAACTAGATCAGTAACATAACTTAAAAATTACTCAAAGTATACCATACTATAAGTGTGATATACTTTACCAAATGTTACAGTAATTTTTATAACATGCTAGTATTAATTAACACATGTTGCGTGGGGATTCAAATGTACCAGTACGGTCTCTATGTTAGTATGACAACATTTTGTATACAATACACACATTGCAGTATTTAATATCACAAGTAAAGTATTAAATACCAATGGTGGCGATATAAATAACAAATATGTATTTACAAATAAAATTTAGCATTAAAATTAGAAATACATTTTGTGAGTTATATCACAACGCTGTTGAAAACCGAATTTATTTTTGTGAGCTGTGTAAAGTACTATTTTTATTCCAACAATTTTATGTGTATTTTTGTTTCAGTTACGACTCCAGAAATCATGCCCTGTGAGTTGGAGATATCAGACCTAGATGAAGGAGTTTTTGGAAAAGAAAACATAACCAAAAATATACTCGATTTTGTAGTCCAATATAATATGCCCATTGATTGCCTGTGGAAGATAACAGTTCAAGAGAATTGGAGGGTAAGTCTGATACTGATACCGGGTGCTTTTTTATGGATATTTACCTTTTCAAGGTAATTTCAAGGTCAACTTTGTTCTTTAATAAAAACATATATTTTTTTGCTGCTATTTAATTCTCCTCAAAAAAATAAAAATCTTTTTTAAAAAACTTTTTTTTTCGGACTTTTAGCATCAAATATAACACAGGCATACAAAATTAAAAAAAGTTGGATCTCCGACGGACTCGACTATTCAATTCCTATGTATTTTGAGCCGCTGAATCCGAATCTAAAGTCGGAATTTGAAAGTTAGCTTACATTTTCAACATAACCACAAAAAAAAACAAACTTTTCGAAATATGATATGTTTTTTGAGGCTGTGTTGAAAATAGAAGCTATCTTTCAAATTACGACCCGAGCGGCTCAAAATACATAGGAATTGACTAGTTGAGTCCGTCGGAGATACAACTTTTTTAATTTTGTGGAGCTGTGCTATCTTTGCAACTAAAAGTTCAAATAAGTTTTTTACAAAAGATATTTTCTAGGAGAATTAAACAGCAGTAAAAAAGTATATGTTCTATTTAAAAAAAAAAGATGACCTTGAAAACGTAGATATCCGTAAAAAATAAATACGCCATTTTGTTTCCCCCATTAACGTAAACAACTTTTGACTTTAATTTTTTTTTAAATGCATAGTATTCGAGATATATCAGTTTCAGGTTAAAAAAATACCCGGTATTTTACTTTATCTATAATGCTTTAAAATCACGTTGATTTTTTTTTTAATTCAAATTAAAAATATTTTATCCAACATCTTATTTAAATACATCCATTTTAAATTACTTAGTAAAAACAGTTATTACTTTAATGTTTAAGAGCAACGTAGTGTATTTTTTAAAACGACTGATTCAGACCATAACAATTCAAAAAGAATTTAATAAACAAAAAATAAGCATTAAAATAAGCAGTTGAATAAAATACGCGTAAATTAAGTATAAATTACCCACTCAAAAATATTATTTTTTGTAGTATATAATTTTATCGGTGCACTGATAAAAATATCAAAAAATATTAATACAAAAAGTTGTTGTGTCAACTTTAAGGTATAGAATACAATTTTTACGATTATTCTACAACATTATGACTTTATATTAATTACAATCAAACCATATACACACTAAACAACTTCATAGTATTTAATTTTACAACAACATTGTTGTACTATAGTGCCGGTATATTAAGAAGGATGATTAATAAAAATCTAAAAATTGCACTCGTTTCTAAATACCGAAGGCGTTTGCTTGTTTTTTGATGTATTCTATGCAATATAAATAGTATAGTAGTTGGCGCATATACAACTATTTATTGTTGTATTCTATAACCTAATTACGCTATTGATTACGATAGTGTTCTATCAGTGTGCAGTGTATTTTAATCTGTAATAAAGTTAAGTACCAATAATTTAATAGTAAGAACCTTAAGGACTAAATGTCCTATTTTCTCCAAAATCCTCAATTTATTTCTCATATTATTAGATATAAAATTAAATTTCTATTGCACATTAAGTAAAATATATAGTTTCTAATAAAACTTGAAAGTGTAATTTTAAAGAAATTCCAAAATAGTTAAACTTAAATTATGAAATTGCTCTTAAAATTTCCAGTTTTCATTATTTCCTAGTGATTATTAATTTCAATAATAATTATAAATGGTTTAATTTAAAATATTTTAAATTATAGTTTCCTACGATCCCTTATGAAAATGACATTTAGCACACTCTTTTGTTCTTCAGAAAACGCCTAGTTTGATATTTATTTATGTAGGTTTGCCTAAATTCACGTATGTAGGGTGTACGTTGTAGATTCTACGAATTTAGCTCACCTCGTTTTATATGCCATTTTCCACCTTTTATCACAGCCTTTTATGTTTTTCAATCCAAATATTCCTATTTTTCATGTCAAAAATAGAAACTAGAGGTTATAACCTTACTAGATTGGCCAAGATATAACTTGGGATGTTTTATTTATGTCTAGATTTTATAAAAATTAATTAATTTTTGATTTAGTTACCTTACAGTTTATAATAAAAAACATTAAAATACACGTTCTTTTTCTTATGAAATCGTAAAACAGTACAATTTTACTGGGAAGAAATCTAATTTAATTAGCAAACTTTCTTGCATTGATTTACACAAGATGCTTGTGTTATAGGCAACCTATTAAATAGCTAGGTATTGTATAATATTTATTAAATTTAAAACCAAGAAAACTAAAAGTAAAAGAATATCATATTTCCTGTTTAAAATACATAAATTTGTATAATATTCTTACTTTGTATGCTTTGCTTTTCTCAAAAATTCTTTGAAAAAGTAATAAAAATTAGAAAATATTAAATTAAGAAACTTTATATTATTTCAGGATCGTAGGAAAAATAGTGTACATAACTCGTTGGAAAGTGTCTGAGGGCTCGTTCGTAAACCTTCCCACTCTCGTGAAATATGTCACTTTCCACACTAGTTATTTAATATACTATTTTCTTACTTTTGCAAATAAAAAATTAATTGAAATCTAAGAATAATTACCGTCCAATAAATTACTATACAGTTAACATTTTTATTATAAAAATAAACATATTTTTATTAGATGAAGTTTTCACTTTATAGAATAATGACTTTAACTTTTTTATATATATTTTAATTAAATACACACAAAAAAAAAACAAACTTGAGAAATATAATATTATCATTAAACCGCGTTAAAAAAAATTGTTTCCCAATGACCAATTTTTTTATTTTTTTTTTTAATCGGTGAACTGCTATTAAAATATTTTTTTAATCTAAGCTAAGCTAAACCATTTTGTAGTGAAAATTAAATGCCAAACCATGTCCCTATATTATAAACTTTTTTTATTTAAGTTGCATCATAAGCAGTAGTCGGCGAATTTTCAGTACTCGCATAAGCGCCGCGTCGACTCTAGCGTTGAGGCGAGGTTTTAAATATTTAAATTTTTATTTCTTTTTGTCTTGATTTTTTTTACTGATTCCATTTAAACGAGTAAGGTGGGAAAAAAAGTTATCGACAAATAAAAATTAAAAACTCTCGTATTCTACTTAATATCTACAAAAAGGTAGCCAAAAATAAAGTTCACCCCTTAAACCTGCCCCCTAACTTACCACTAACTTTATTTTTTTAAATAGCACTCCTATAATATTTTGGTTGTTTTGGATAGAACTTGAGCTTGTAAATACATGGGTATATTATAATTGCCATTTTGTAGTTTAAAAAGTGGTAAAAAATGTTTAAAAACCCCCTGATTTTAACTACATTTGTCAAAGATTTTCCCAAAAAACTAAAAGAGATTTTCAATTTTTCCTAAAATCAATGGTATTATTTTTTCTTTATGGAGTAAATGCATATAAGAAATACACTATAAGAGAAAGTCAAATACGTGACCGTGAAAAGTATCCAGGACCCGAACCTGTGTTTTGGCTTCTAGGTACGACTGAGCGATGGCGCCAGCTGTATATGAACTTGATTGTTTAGTGGGAGTGGGGTGAGGGGTAGTATATCTGTCAAAACAATTGAAATTTTACTCGTGAAATTTTACTCGTGATTTGCAATTTATTGTGCTTTTATACCGAACTTTTATTGTGATGTAATACAAAATGTGTATTGTACCGTTTTGCAAGGATCAGTTAAGTAAACGTCACCGATTTCCTAGTGATGCAAACTTATTTAATGTGTGGGTCAAAAACATTAATAGTGCCAAGTTAAATAAAATGACTAAAGGCAGGGACTGACCCTGTCTTGAAAAGCTTCTTATTATTTTGACTGAGCTATTTAGGGCAGGGACAGCCCCTACACAAAAAAACTTATCGATTTGACTGAGCTGTTTAGGGCTGGGACAAATGCCCTAAAAAGCTTCTTACCATTTTTACTGATATGTTTAGGGCAGGGATGGCCCCTATCGAAAAGAGCTTATCAGTTTGACTGAGCTAGCCTTAAACAGCTGTTTAGGGCTGGGATAGCCCCTGGCCAGAGAAGCTTATCGGTTTAACTGATTCATATTGTTTATCTGTTAAATGTAGGAATACTAATTATAAAAACTTTGCAAATGTGCTCTGCCTTTAGGCAGTATATTCTGTATGACACTCAATTATATATGAAGGCAAATGTTTACTCCTCATATATATTTATTTATAATAAAAAGTTAACTGTTAAAAGTACGACATAATTGTTTTAATTTCCCATTTACGTTTAAAATAAAATATATAAAAATCAAAGCCAAGTGTTTTTTTTTTAATTATATAGGTTTATTTAGCAAAAGATAAAATTTCATATTTTTAAAGTTTAACAAATTTTACATTTAATTAAAATTTCGATTCATATATTGTTATTTTTAATTAATGTGCGGGTTAGATAACCCACTTGTTAGACTTTAAAAATTTGTTTTATCTTTTGGTGAATAAACTTAGTTTTAAATAAAAATACAGAGCTTTTCCCAATTTTTACAAAATTGATTTGGGAAAGCAATAGTAATCTTTATTACCGACTTCCGTAGGTTATCTGTATTATCGGCTGTCGTTGACCGTGAATTTAGTGAATTTTAAAAAACAACGGCTAATGGCGGTACAATAGTTTTCTATCTCTATCATTTGACTTTCTCTTATAGTGTATTTCTTATATGAGTAAATGTAAGTGTACAATGGTAGGCATATTTCTTATGGACTCTTGGCTTGGAGCCATTCTACTATAAACGACCGAATTTTTAAGTTACAAAGAAGAGCTATTAGAGTTGTAACTAAAATAGGATATCGTGATGATTGTGAACCATTTTTTATTTCACTTAACATCCTAACCCTGCCTTGTCTCTATATTCTGGAAAATCTCATATTCATTAAAACTAATGAATATAAATATAAAACTTATGAAGCCTCACACAATCAAAACACCAGAAATAGAATTAATTTGTGTCAAAATTTTATAAGATTGTCCAGAAATCAAACTGGTATAAACTACTATGCGATAAAATTCTTTAATATTTTACCTAGTAAAATAAGGCAACTAAAACTAGAAACTTTTAAAACCAAAATTAAACGCTATCTTGCAAACAAGGCCTTCTATAGCTTTGAGGAGTTTTTATCAAATAATTTTAATTACTTTGTTTTTTAATATTTGTGCAAAAATTTTTATGTATTGTTTTTTGTATTTTTATTTATTTTTTTACTATTATTTGTATCTTTTTAAATATTGTATTTAAAAATACCTTGAGTACCTAGTGCTTATAATTCTTATGTTTGACTTGTGTAACTACTGTATAACACGAATAAATGATTTGATTTGATTTGATTTGACATTGGTATATAACAAAAAGTTTCTTATTCCTTAATCCTTAATCTCATATTCTCTATTAAAACACTTGTCTATTAACCCATTGGTGCCCCGGCTCTTTTTGGATTTTTTTTTAATTTTTTTTGTATAAAATCGGTGGTATCACTGAGCGTTAATTGTTTAATTGGTTTATTTTCGGGATGACTTCTACGTGATTTTCAGTCATATCTTGCTTGACCCATTAACTCCCAGAATTTTTTTTTTATTTCTCTGGAGCCCTTTGAGGTATAGGGACAAGGTTAGGGATGTGGTTTAGTATTATTAACTTAATAATATTAAGGTCAATTATTTTAAGTAATTTTTTTATAACTTTTACTGAAAGCGCGCCTAGGCGTGCGAAATGGCTGTGGCTTACCACATTTTTGCCTTAAACTTTTTTTAGTGTATTTTTTTCTCATTATTTTTACAAATTATGGATTCTTTAAGTGAAAATAAACGAAAAGATTCGTTTAGTGTAATACCGTAAAAGCAACTGTTTTCGAGGAAAATCGATTTAAAAACATGTCCCTAAAAAGTGTTACTACTTTCAAGAGTCCACTTAATATTTATTTTTGGGCCAAGGTGTAACGAACTTTTTTTCTTGGTTTTTAATGTGGAATCGCTCTGAAGTTTCAAATTATTTTATTAGAGTTTTTTTTTGGGCCCTATTTATTAATTATAGGTCCCCTATATTCAATGGGCCGTAACTCCATTAGGATGGACGTGCCCCTGTAAGGATGGACGTGAGCTCTAGGACACCCTGTATAACCCCTTAAAAACGTGACTAAAGTGGGTGTTCTTTTTTTTAATTGGACGCGTGCCCTGTAACGTTTATAATGAAACTAGTATTTTAATATACTAAACTTTAAATCTTTAAATAGTTTTTAAATAAAATCAAATTTATCTATATTTACATTTACAATAATTTTAAATAAACAATATCATATTAACTAAATAATATTATTATACATATATCAATCACAATACAATATTAAAATTCATTTTTTAAATATCTTTTGTTCCTATGGCATAAAAGTCATAATTTTAGACACGATTGAACAAAAATGTATATTTTCTACTATGTAACCCCTTTATCCTTAGAAATAGAATAGAAATGGGACTATTTACATGAACTGAAATTAAATGTATTGTGAGAGAAAATTCTACAATATAAAAGCGACAATATGCAATATTAGAAAATTACAGTTTAGTAACTGAATGTTTATTTCCAGACAGCACTGTTATGTCCAATAGACGAACAAATTACTTACAAACTGGATGTTACTGAAGTATACTTCACCTCACCCTCAAATATGCTTTTATTGAATCAAGGTAATTCGTAGTTAAAAGGTTAACTTCTTCTTCTTCTTCTGGAGTTTTTGGCCTTTGCCACAAGGACCGCTGGCCAGGTTCGCGTTTTTGTTGTCTTCTAGTGGTTTTCCGGATTGAGTTTACCTGTCTGATTATGATTTATTTTATTATATGAATTGGGTAATGAAGTGAAAGCCTAATGATCTATGAGGGTTTATGAAAAATTATAGGTTTATGTTATGTTTTTGAAGGAAGTTGGACACTATTAAAGCTATTACTGGTGAGGGAAAAGCGCAAATACCTTGTATTGTGAGATTTGTCAAGCCTGCTTTTGTTAGTTCATCTTTCAGTTGGTCAATTTCATTCTTCCTGTTGAGACACTAAAAAATTATGTGTTGAATACTTTCTTCTAGACCACATTCGCATAGGCTGCTATCTTTGAGGTGTACTTTACTTCTGCAATGTCCTGTGGTAATTCTTGTGAATGTTGATATTGTAAATTTGTTCAGTTTTAGGTTGTGGAACCAAGGTCTTGTTGGGAGGGTATTGTTGATTAACATTTTATAATTCTGTCTTTTGTCAACATCATTCCATTCTAATTTCCATTCTTCTGCGATAATTTTCTTAAGACTGGATTGGATTTCTGAGAAGTTATTTTTGTCTGATCTGGTCGTTTTATTTCTTCCTTGATTGGCTAGGTTGTCCGCTACTTCATTTCCCTTTATATTTGAATGGCTGGGGATCCAACATAGTTCTATGATGTAGTTATTTTCTAGGAGTTCGCTTAAAGTGTTTTTGCATTTTATAATTGTATGATCAGTTTTGTAGGAACTGCATGAGTTGCATATTTTTTGGAGAGCTGACATAGAATCTGAAAAAATTCTAATTCTAAAGCTTTTAGGATTGAGTTTGTCTCAGCTCTACAAATACTTGTATTTTTAGCCATATTTGTTGCCATACTAATGTAAAAGGTTAACAAGTTTTTCAAGTCTTCGGTATAAAAAGTACAGTTGTGCTTCGGATAAAGAAACAAGCTGTGAAGATATGTAATGCTACGCATTCCATTAAATACTATTCACAGTAAATGGTATATTGCATTTTTCCAAATACTTAAAAAAAAATCAAGCGGTTGCTGAAAGTGAATCTGATAATACAAAATCCATTTAATGCGCCGAGGTGAAAAATAGGAAAGCGATTTTACTGGGCAGTGTATGCAAGGGAAGACCTCCAAAGCCGTTGCGGAATGCTGTGATAAATGTGCCTAGCGCATCTGAGATAAACTTGCACAAGCGCACTACTATTGTTGTTTTTGACAAGTATTTTTAAGCTTAGTTTTATTTGTCAAATAAAAATTGTAAAAAATTCAACAAAAAACAATAAATATCTACGAAGAAATGTCGAAATAGTTTTTTAAAATTATTTTATAAGAATTATTCGAGGTGTGTTTGAATTTTGGGATTTTGTACATCTACTTTGAGTACACCAGGGATTGATCCTTTGCTCTTCATAACGCAACAATACAGGTCATGTTTAAAGTTATAAACAAATGCAGCAAAAAAACAATTAAAACATAGTAGAAGTCGAAAAATGAACAGAAACAAACGACGATCTGATAGTATAAACTACTAATAATTCGTCACCCCAGTATTGGTTTGCCATATATCTATTTTCGGACATTTTAAGATTTTTACTGGGGGATTTTCGGAGATAAGACAAATGAATACTGGGATGACGAATTGTTTTACGACCGACAGCATTTCACAGCTGATAGAGATGCGTACTGCGCAAGGTCAGATCTATTGCGTTACGTCATTTCGCTGCCCCGTTCTGTCACAAAATAATCTTGCCCAGGCTGGACTTTTAGTCCTCTTTTCTTCTCTATGGTATTTATACTTTTACTCGTACTCATATTACTGAACTTGTATAGCAATTATTTGGTCCCAATTAAAAAAAAAACTATTTTTTAAAAATAAAGTATGTATTATAATTGTTTGTTTTTTGTTCTAGGTACAGCTGCAATTTCAAAAATTCTCATTGGAAAAGCCAAACGACTGTGACAGCAATTTTGTAGAAGTTTTTTCTGAAAAGACAGAAATGTCTTCGCAGGAGAAGAAATTCTGCGGATCTATAGCTGACACGGTTTTATCAAAAGGTAGCCTTATGTATGTCCGATTTTTTTCCGATTCCAAAGGAGAGAAAACCACATTTGAGGCTAACTTCACTGCGTTTAGAGATGCTGAAAAAAGCACAAGTGAGTAAATAATGTTATTTGACTTTTTAGGCGGAAAGTGAAGGGTGTAAAGGTATAAAATAAAATTTAATAAAACAGAAAAGAAAAAAAATAAGAGGATTTATTGACAACCTATAACAGCAAACAAGGGAAAGATGTTAAGTTTGGCGTGGCCAAAAATGGTTAAACCTAACATATCAATATTATATATTTTCGCATTCAGCTTGAACATTTCTGTAACAAATTCTAACTTAGAATATATAAAATGTACAGGGCCTTAAAAAAAACTAACTATTAAAAGTTTATGGAGAACTAATAATTTGATATTTTGGACTTTAGGGTTTTTGAATATAGCCAATAGATTAAAAATACTGTCATACTTTCGGTTGTACCGAAAGTGACACTCAACTTTGATTTTTTAAATGGAACGCCTCATATATTTTTTAATTTTTAAAATCTGCATTAAAATTGCTTTATTTTGATTTGTAACACTTTATCTCTGGTAGTTTTTGAGTCATTCAAGTTTTTAGCGAAGAATTAGCTAATTCAAGCACCCCTAAAAAAAATATTTCTCTTTTTAAATTGGAGAAAAGTTTTTTTGTGGTTTACTCAATAATACTTAACCGAATTATCCTAAGATGAAAAAGAACCCAAAATATATACAGGGTATCTTAGAAAGCGGGTCGAATCTAACAAATTTAAAATAGTCATAACTCATTTTTTTTTTAAATGGCATCCTATAGTTTTTTTTATTTACTAAAATAGAAAATTCTATTTTCGTTTTCGAGTTATTTACAAATTATTGTGAAAAAGGGGTATTTCTGTAAATTTATAAAGTTGTATTTAATCAAGTCGGCCAGTAAATTACATTTCGTTTTTATTTCTTTAACTTAAATGTCATCGTGATAAATTAGAGTAAAATAATGGCAGATGCTTATTCTTACCCTGTTATTTTGGATCTGTTTGCTATTTTTAGTAAAAATAATTAAATAATTAGTAAAACCTGCAGAAAATTTGATACAAAATATCCTGATTTACGAAGACTGTCATGTAAAAAATTTAGAAGAATTCGCACAATTTTTTTCCAATTTGGAAAAGAAAACGCAGTGAAATTGCTTACAAAACCAATATAGAAACAACAAAGATAATGAAGTCTATGTTTTGGATTACTTTTATGCTCATCCACATGACTAATTTCTTGCAGCTAGTTACGACTTGGGAATTTCCTATCAAGCATCCAAAGAATCTTAAAAAAATACAAAATTCACCATTACAAAAAGAAAAAAGTACAGGTCTTAAAACCTAATGATTTTCAAAAATATTTTAGCTAACGTCAAAAAGGACTTTACTTTTAAGGTTAATATTAATGGCCCTTAAGGTAAATACCTAAATAACAATCGATTAATTTTACTGGCCTACTTAATTAACAAATTTTAACAGAAATACGGCTTTTTCACAATAATTTGCAAATAACTCGAAAACGGTGAATATTAGGTGTAGGGTATCTTATTCATTTTAAAGCAAATTTAATTCTTTATTTAACTAAACAAAAAAAATATATAGGATGTCATTTAAAAAAAATTAGTTATGCCTATTTTAAATTTGTTAAAATTGACCTGCTTTTTGAGACACCTCGTATAAGTTTTGGATTCTGCTTTGGCTTAGGATAATTCGTTTAAGTGTTACTGAGTAAACTAGAAAACAACTTTTCTCCAATTTAAAAAATCAAGGAGAAATTAATTTTTGGCTAAGAACTTGAATAACTCAAAAACTACCAGAGATAGACATAAAGGATTGATGTCAGGTGAGTTTGCTGGCCATTTCATTCTTTAAACATTCCCTTGCTGTAGTGTGGTGTTATCGTCCATAAAAATAAAATTATCTTTTTTTTAATACAATTGGGGTTTGTAGGTTATAGGACTCAACGCAAAAAAAAAAAGAGATATTTTGTGTAATTTTCGCCGACGTTTCGAGGGCATATGCTGCCGCTCTTCCTCAGGGCTGTAATTTAATAAAGAAAAACTGAATTAACAATTTGCTTACTCATTATCAAAAAAGGGGGGGGGTCACAATTTGAGGTTAGGTTACTTACCAAATTTACAAAATTTAAGTGTGCATTACACGTGTCAGAAAAAACTTGTTGCCTTGCAACTTATCATAACATAACATAATTAACATTAAAAACAATTACTACAATAATTAAATAGAGACATTTGACATTTCTTACAATAAATAAATTTTGGTTATATTTGAACTACTATTTAGTGAGAAATAGTTCCTGTGATCTTATATAGTTAAAGGCCTATCTACACATACACCGCAAACCGCAACGCTCTCACGTCGCACCTTCACACAGGCCCAAACCCCCCCCCCCCCACACACAGTATCGTATTAGTAACCCACGCTGCCCAGCGATATATTTTATTTATTTATTTATTTATTCCCTTTCTTTAAGCAATGCGGGTTACCCTACCCTAAGATTGAAATCTTTTTTTCTCGCATTTTGTGACGCCTTAAAATAACAATTAAAATTAATTGATACAATTTTTTAAATTTAGTTTCATGAAAACACCTTACATGTGATAAAACATTTCAATAATTTACAGAACTGAATCCACATATTTGTTAGAATAATTTTTTTTAAGTTTCAAATTAATTGGGGGGCCAAGAATTTTGGCGATGTGTGTATTACAAATACCTTTATGAAAAAACTTTTAAAAAATAGAGAATAAAGTAGTTAAAAAATAACATTTTAGATTTTTTATTTTATTGGCTTAATTTATGGGCTAAAGATGACAGGTACTCACTTTAGGCCAAAGTATCGACATTTAATTCACCTAGCAACAAGATAACGTTCGGCTGGTAGAAATGAGATAGATCCACAGGCTCGCATAACATAATGCATAGGCCTGATCATAGCAGATACAACGATACCGTAATAACTAGCATAGCACATAACATACGATGCCTTGATTGGCATGATGTGCCATCATGTATCTTGTGCTCATGCTTATTTTAATGGGAGGATTGGTGTAGTGGACTACCGCGTCGTACTTGACGAGTTTACTACCCAAAATAGCGTGAGTTCGATTCCCACCGGCGCCGATTTGCCTTTTTCAGTTAATTAATAATTGAAATTTGGCGAAGGCGTAAGTAAAGCGGACACTCCCTATAAATTGGTTCGAAAGTCAATTAATGCCGGTGGTTCCCTCTACTACTAGCCCACACAAGTCCTGGACTTAGGGGATGCTTAATTAACTAGAATAGTACGAGGTTAAACAAAAAAATGTTATACAGTTACGTTAGGCTCGCATTAGAGCCTTTGGACAGCGCCTTAATGGTTTACAATTAATAATAATACATAGATACATTCTGAATTTATTGACAATGAAAAATATTTTTAATTTTGGTGATAAAATAAACCTTTGCCACAGTTAAGTACTTTATTCTGGTTCTTCCGATTTCGGTTTTGATTTTTTATTTTGACCACCAGTTTCTTTACGAGTAAAGTATCCAGTTTCCACTTGGAGACTAAGGTCCGCATAGGCGCCTTGATTTACTGAGTGTATGGCCCCTTCAGTGCTTGGTAGGTCCATTTCTTCTGCTTCTTCATCAGTATCAGCAAGGGACACTCCCTGGGTAAAAATAATAATAAAAATACGATAATAAAAATATGCAATCTCTAAAATCTCGGTCCAGTAGTTTTGGTGATTTTACGTGACATAAAAATTAGGATCACCTGATCTGGTTTCAATTTGTTATTTGGTCCCTTGTCTGTTTTTGATTTTTTGATCTCTTTTTCGCGAGATAAATCAAACCAAGTTAAAGCCTTAACAGACAAACAAAAAAGCCGTGTTTAAATATAGGATTTTACCTGGACACAAATAAACCCAATAATCACCAAGAATGTTCCAAAATACTTCATATTTTTTCTACTTGCCGCTTGCACAAAACTGACTCAAGTACTTAATATAATATTATTCCATATTATATTAATATATATATAAATATTTCTATAAATATTATTGGAAGGAGAAAAAATTAAGCTATTAATTTTAGCCAAATCTAATTAGTGGTAATAATAATCTTCAAAAATGCTTTTTAAATTATTTTATACTCCTCACAAATCTTTTTTATGACTTACATAGATAGATATATTTTATTTGTTTTAAAATATTTCAAATTATTTTTTTATACGTCTTCAATGCAACGTACAGGGTCTATTCTTGACCATTCGCAAAAATAATTCGCATATGCATATGCTTCAACCAATCACATATTAGCGACCGTAGCATCAGCTTATGTGAGTTATTTTTGGTCATTGGTCAAGAATGGAGCTGCAGCTCCTTTAATCTCATAATCCAAATCACATATTTTTCGTGTAATTTTCATACCATGGTATACCTAGAGAGCCTTAAGGTGACGTTATTCTTGATAGAAAATTTTACATTAAGGCCAACCAACTATAGTCGTGCCATTTTAAGAATGCGAATAGTAGGAATTATCACGGACAAACTTAATATACTCTTTTATTACTACGGCGTATCACGAAGCGAGCGCTAAAACGTTGGTTGAAGTAAGATACACCGTACGTCCATAGGAAATTGCGCTCACTCTAAAGGAATTCAACAAGAATATCAGCAAACGGCGCGTCGTAACTTAAAATGTGTACAGTTTTTCTATGATTTACAAGTGGTTTTATAAATATTAGTATGGCACTGGTCGAATCCACACTCCAGTCGGTATATGGCACTACTTGGTACGGACCGCATTCGCATTCTTAAAATAACACGACTTTAATAACTCTTCTCTCTAGAATACGCAAACCAATAATATAAAATATCGCCAACATCTCAAGACACATCCACAGGCTCGCATAACAAACATAGTACATAAGAATGAGATACCGTGATTGGCTAACAAGATACATGACGGCACATCAAGCCAATCACCCCATCGCATTCTTATGTACTATGCTTGTTATGCGAGTCCGTGAATATGCCCTTAGCTTACTTGTTAACAAATAGTAGGTATATTCAGGCCTGTACCGGTACATTGTTATTGTTATATTGATTTATCAGACGAATCTTTATGTTGCTGACGTTTTTGTCAGTTTTTATGAATGAAATGCCTATTCTAGAGAGAAGAGTTATTAGTTCGTTGCTTTAAGGTATACCAACCAAGATAAATTTTTAGGCTAATAAATTAATATTCTTCGTAAAAACGAAGTGTGGAATTACTAACTATTTTATTTAATTGGTTTTATGGTGGTTAAAAGTTTCATTAAATATAATATAAAATAATTTAAAAAAAATAAAACAAAAACTTAAAGTCTTCTCCACAATTTTTTTTAAATAATTATATTTTTATTTCGACTGGCTACATATGTTTCATCCCTAAACAATATGGGACATCTTCAGGCCGCATACTAAAAATAGTGAAAAGAAAGTCAACCTGATAGTAAAAACATGGATAATAATTTAATATTTTGAGGTTATGTTTACCTACCTCAAAATCGTCAACAAATTGTAATATCCGTCGTAAAATAATTAAAATAACGTTCACAGTACAATACTAACATATTAAATTAACACTAATAAATAAATTAAATAATTTTTTTTTTTTTTTTTAATTTATTTATTTTAATTTATTTATTAGTGTTAATTTAATATGTTAGTATTGTACTGTGAACGTTATTTTAATTATTTTACGACGGATATTACAATTTGTTGACGATTTTGAGGTAGGTAAACATAACCTCAAAATATTAAATTATTATCCATGTTTTTACTATCAGGTTGACTTTCTTTTCACTATTTTTAGTATGTGGCCTGAAGATGTCCCATATTGTTTAGGGATGAAACATATGTAGCCAGTCGAAATAAAAATATAATTATTTAAAAAAAATTGTGGAGAAGACTTTAAGTTTTTGTTTTTTTTTTGAAATATTTTACTCCACTTCAAGAATGGACAATACATTATTTAAAATAATTTAGTTAATTTGCTGTTTTAATTCAGTGAATTTTGGAATTCATAAAATTTTAATAAAATTGTACGTATTTAGTGTGGAATTTTCAAAACGAATAAAATCATTTATTCTGTAAATAATATATTTTAGAAAAAATCTTCGGACAGGACGTCATAACCAGGGCTGCTCTGATACATATTTTTGGGAGGACAGGACAACTATTTCCCAAATAAAGATTGAGAAATCTACCAACTCAGAAAAGAGCTTAACCCTTGATGGAAAATTTGGATGACTAAAAAAAAGCTTTAATAATAAATTTACTGACCAAAAAAATAAAAAAAAGGTTTCGCCTCTACTAATTTCCCAACTCTGCCAAACAATTTTCCCAGTTCCACAGTGAATTTTTCCAACTTGAAGGTGGTTCGAGAGCTTCATCAAAGACCTGAATTTGAAAGAAATAAAGGTGGAATAACTCGAGAACCTCTGATGCAGTTTTCTAAAACAAAATACGGTGAAACCAGAAAAAAAAAACTTTGATCAATGGAGATCTCTACAACTAGAATTATGAAACAAAAGACGTCTACCCTATCTCTATCTCATTTGTGCTACACTTTCCAGCCAACCAAATAAATACTGTACTTGTTTTTCATACAACAAATACAGTATTTATTTGGTTGGCCGGAAAGTGTAGCAGTGAGCTGCACGAACGAACATAGCTAATGTGAATCCGTAGAATAAGATAATTCTACTAAAATTTAGATGGCGCCAGTAATTTCTTTAATATAGTTACACTTTTCGCCCGGCCAAGTAAATATTGTATTTGTTCAACAAAGAACAAATACAGAATTTGTTTGGTTGGGTGGAAGTGGGAGTGTATGTATGTATTCTATCCTTTTTGGGTAGAACTTTTGTCCCCGTCTAATCTAACGGGAGAAATCTCCATTGACGGCAATAAGTTTTGACGAACCCCCTGCTGCAGGGCGCCAGCCTAGAGGTATTACAAAAAGTCCAGGGGCATTTTTTTCTTTTTATTCGCTTGTATGCCAAAGTGACATTTTTCGGTTAGAAATGTTAAGTTTAAGTTTGTTAGGAGTTTGTCTTTTGTTTTACTTTGGCAAAGTCTTTTGCTGTCCCTTATGGAAAATTGCATAGCGGTTGTGTTTCTCTTTTGTTTTACTTTGGCGGGCTGCAGCCCTCCAAATATACCTTTGCGGTCCCTTATGGAAAATTGTCAGATAACTGACAGAACGAAAACAAAACTAGTTTTACTTATTATTTTTATCTTTTTTTGTTAAAAATATGTTTACAAACAAATAAAAAATAGCGTATAATACACAGACGAGAAATATATGTCGGTCTTACATATATTTCCGAAACATTATTTCTCGTCCTTGGATGATAATATTCTATTTTACTCGCTTGTGTTCCAAAGTGTAATTTTTCGGTTAGAAATGTTTAATTAAAAGTGACACTTCAGGGCGCCGACATGCTAAGGCCGGCCCTATATGCCGGGCTTAAAATAAGAATAAACCTGTCGGAGGATTTTTTTTTTAATATTATTTTCACATTTATAATAAATGATTTATTGAATTTTATTTATTTTGAAAATTCACGCTGTATAATAAAAAACGTACAAAATATTTTTTGTTTTGATACCACCACATAAAACATTCTAATTTAGTAAAATTTTATGTTTGCACACTAAAAAATAATATATTAATAAATTCGAAACTAATTATAGAGTAATAGAGGATCCCAAATAAAGGATCTCCATTAGAATGGGTCGAAATACAAAAAAGGGTTTAGATTAACATCTAATAGCAAAAAAAAAAGTTATAACACATAAAAAAACAAGTTAGAAAGAAAATTGGAAAAAATTCATTGCAGGATCCTCCTAGGAGTGAGGAACAAACACAAAAACACAAAGCTATTTTTTTTTACTTAAAATGTAAAACTTTTAAGCACGATAACTTGAGGACGGTTTAAGATTAAGACTGATTGAGACTCGATTAAGACCTAAAATTTTAAACAAAAATTTTTAAACTTAAAATTTCATTAGGAAGTGGGTCAAAATTTACTTTTTTTGAAATAACTTTCCTAGTCTTTAATTAAGGTATATAAAATGGAGCTCTCTACAACTAGAATTATGAAACAAAAGACGTCTACCCTATCTCTATCTCATTTGTGCTACACTTTCCTGCCAACCAAATAAATACTGTATTTGTTTTTCATACAACAAATACAGTATTTATTTGGTTGGCCGGAAAGTGTAGCACTGAGTGGCACGAACGAACATAGCTAATGTGAATCTGCAGAATAAGATAATTCTACTAAAATTCAGATGGCGCCAGTAATTTCTTTAATAAAAATAAATATAGTTACACTTTTCGCCCGGCCAAGTAAATATTGTATTTGTTCAACAAAGAACAAATACAGAATTTGTTTGGTTGTGTGGAAGTGGGAGTGTATGTATGTCTTCTATCCTTTTTGGGTAGAACTTTTGTCCCTGTCTAATCTAACGGGAGAAATCTCCATTGTATATCAATAAAAAGGTCTTTTTATGTTCTACAAAAATGATTATATTAATTTTTTGTGTAAATGTTACCGTTTTTGAAATAATAAAAAATAAATAAAAACTGAAAAAACAAGCCGTGAAAATACATATTGTTTCGCATTCCATAATATAATCCTCGCAGTTGTAAGTAGCTTTTTCCTGGTGAAGTTTTACTTAAAACTTAAACTTAACTAAAAAATATTGCCATATTTCCAGTTTCTTAGCGCTCCCTATTACTTGTTTGCATTTAAAATTATTATTTTTATTTGGTTCAATTGACTCTTATAATAAAATAATTTTTTACTGAAAAAAATATGTTAATAACAAGTTTCCTTTTTTTTTTTTAAGTTTTTGTTTTGGAGGGGATTTTTTATTTAATTTTGTACCATAGATTTTTTAACAAAAGTAATTTTTCCAAAATAATTGATCAGTTTTTTTTTCCACTATTTTTGATTTTTTTATTATATTTAGCCCCAACAACTTTCTTATTTTTGTTGAAAATTCTTTTTAATTTCAATAGACTTCGAGTGCTTACCATGGTACCAAGATCATTTTTTCCTAAAAATTTGAAGTCGATTGGAGTTTTCCTTCTTGAGTTTTTTTCCTATTTACAATTTTTTAATTTTTTTTTGGAAATATCTCGAAAATAGTAATATTAACACTACACATAAAATGAATAAAAACATTTTTGTAAAGCATAAAAATACCTTTCTATTAAAATACAACTTTATATACAGAGCGATCCAAAAGTCACCCCCCCCTCTTAACTTTTGAACGAGATGGGATATCGACTTCAAATTTAAAATTCTTAAATAAGACAACTTAAACTATCTTTTAGCATATAGTTGATACTTAAAATGTGGGCAAGGGGCATGGGGGGAATTTTTTTAATGGAAAGAGGGATCGTGTGATATGTCAAATTAAAGGTTATAAAATTCTCCATTTAGCTGTATATTTTTTAGTTTTTTTAAACATTTTTTTTTGGGTTTTAAATAGGATTGAAGATGGATATTTTTGTCAAAATTTCTCTAAAAAAAATCAAACAATTTTTTAAAATTTACTAATTTCATGATAAAAAAACGTAAATTATACTTATAAATCAATTTTAATTGGCATAAATAAAAACTTAAAAAATCGCATTTTTAGCACAAAAAATTAAAAAATTAAAACCTTAAAACAACTGTTAGAAAAATTAAAAAATATACTTTCTAATAGAGAATTATATAATAATGTATTACACGACCCCCTTTTCCGTTAAAAAATCCCTGTCATGCACCCGCTGTCCACATTTTAAGAGCTGAAAGTATCAAATATATGCTAAAAGATAGTTTAAGTTGTCTTATTTAAGTGTTCTAAATTTGAAGTCTATACCTTAACTCGTTCAAAAGTTAAGAGGTGGGGGTGACGTTTGGACCGCACTGTATAGTTTAAGTTTATTGTTCACTTGATTGTTATACATATTATTTAAGTTGATATTTAACAATTTAACAATAAATATTCAATTTCGTTTTAGGGTTAAATATATTTATTTTATTGTTTTTTTTTTCAGTTTTTATGAATTTTTATGAATTTCGTTACCATTAAAAAAAAGGACGACAAAATATTTCAATTAAAAGTGTTTTTGTATACCAATTAGTTTTATGATCAAAATTTACTTTACTAAATACTTGAACATTCCCATTAATAAATAATTTTGAAATTAAAATATTTGTTTACATGAACTAAATATTTATTTGACTCAAATAAAATTTGTTACTCACAACTAAATAATTTAATTGGCCATATCCACATAAATCCTTTCCATAAGTGTAGCTAGTTAAAAATAAAAACTGATAAAATATGAATATTACTAGTTTCGGTATAATTTATTTGCATTTTCAGTGTTGCTTATTTTAATTATTTTTTTTTCAGGTGCTTTAAAACAGGGTTGCCAAGATGGCGAATTTGACTGTGAGGATGCAACGTGCATATCTGATAAATTAAAATGCAATGGCAGATACAATTGTAGATTTAGGTGGGATGAAGACGATTGCCAGGTCAGTAGATATTTATATATCGCCTTGTCTATTTCAAAACGTCGCACAGTGCTGTGATTAGTAAGGGAATAGTGACAAAATCTATAACTCCTGTGTTTTTTTAGTTATTGATTTATTTTAAACTTTTACTAGTATATTTGTAGAGCGGGCACGCAAATCGCGTGGGCACGCAAATTGCGTTAAATCCACTTTTAGAACATTTTTCTTTTATGACGATTTTTATATTTTTTGTATAAGTTACATCCATGGGTGAACTCAGAAGCCAGCCATCTTTGTTAAATCCTATATAAATAGTGCCCTGACATCTGTCAAATCAAACAAAGCGTGTTAAATCCAACGATGCAGCTATACTCGAGCAAACCATACTAAATTCTCATTACCACTGCAACAATGCATTTTTCTTTTAATATTTCTCATCATGTTGTTTTTTATTAAACTAGATAGTTTTAAACTAATTTTAATTGATATAAATAAAAATTTACAAAAAAAAAAACTTAAAAAGTCGCACTTTTTAGCAATTAGCAGTTAAATAGAGAATTTTATAAGCTTTAAAATAATGTATCACACGACCCCCCTTTCTACTTAAAAAGATGTCCCCTCATGCCCCCTGTCCACAAAATATCAACTATAGGCGAAAAGATATTTTGGGTTGTCTTATTTAAGTATTTTAAATTTAAAGTGGATATATCAACTCGTTCAAAGTTAAGAGAAGGGGGGTTATTTTTGGACCGCACGGTATAATATTTTAAATTATACCCTCCTTTTTTTAGGTTCCCTTAAGTTAAGAAGTTCCGTTCTGTTTTCTTTCAAGATATATTGTTACAGTACTAAATAAAATAAATTAAAAAATATAATAATACCACTGTTTCCAAATAAACTGACATCCGTACATAAATCAAGCAAATTGTGATAATTTTAAATTGATCAATAATAACGAGTTAAATCCAAAATAGTTTTTTGTATAAAATACAAATGGCTTACAGTAAAATCACAAAAACTAGAATATTATAACTTCTTAAAAATGTCATCACCTAGATGTTATCTTTCCCATGCAATTTTAAAGGGACCTAACGTGACAACATTTTCACGATTTACTCCAATTTGGTGTATATGGATTTAACCCGATTTGCGTGCCCCTCTACATTTAAAGTAAATCTATGACATTAACCCTTAACTGGCCAGTAGGGCCAAAAAGACCTCAGCCATACTTTAAAATATAGAAAACATTTAAATACCTAACATTTTTAAAAATGTTACTCCTAAATAATTATTTCTTATGCCTAAATTCCTTATTTTTATTGTTAACAGTACATCAGTTATACAATAATACAGGTATATTCTTAGTTTTTACTAATTTAAAATATTAATTTGATAAGCCTGTTAAGTTAGCATATTTGAGATACAACGTTTTGAAAGACAAGACGATATATTTTTAATCAGTAAAACAAGAAAAATGCTTCCCCCTTTGTACGTAAGGGGGACGCTTAATGGCAAAAAAATTGGTTGTTATTAATTTTAAGTGAGATAACGTTATTATTCTAATTTAATAATTATAAATTCATTTATATTACTACTACTAGGGGGGGCTGGGGGATTTTTTTAATAGAATGGGGGTCGTGTGATACATACTTTTAAAGATTATAAAATTATCTATCTAACACGTTAAGCGCCACAGCAGACACCGGTGTTTGTTTCAAATTTTTCTCCCTGGACCAAGCAGACAGGAGATATAGCAGTAACTAATAGATATGTGACCGCTGTGGCTACGGCAGAGGCTCCAATACGTGGGTGTGGGTTGCATATCTGTTAAATATTTTATGAGGTGTGTTTGCTTTTTGTGTCTGGTAGAACGTTACATATTTTGCGCATCACATAGGTCTGTTGTGGTCCCGACGACAGAAATACATGAAATATATACTAGGAGGCCATGGCAGACACCGGTGTCTGTTTCAGTGTTTTAGTCTTGGCCCTAGGGACCAAATGCCAAAATTTGGCTTGGCGCTTAACGTGTTCACACTTTTTTTAAACATTTTTTGGGGTTTTAAAATAAAGTTGAAAATGGGTATGTTTATCAAAATTTCTCAAAAAAAATCAATCAATTTTTGAAAAATGAATGTTTTATGTTGCAAAAACGTAAATTATACTTTTAAACTAATTTTAAATAAAAAAATCTTATAGTCTTTAGCAAAAAATAAATAAAAAATTAAAACCTTAAAAAAAAAGTTTAAAAAAATAAAATATTTATTAGATAATTTTTTAAGCTTTAAAATGATATATCACACGACCATCCTTTCCAATAAAAAAAAATTCTTCCCATGCCCCCCTGTCCAAGAACTGAAAATATCAAATATATGCGAAAAAATAGATTTGGTTGTTGTATTTAAGCCTTCTAAATTTAAAGTCGATATCTCAACTCGTTCAAAAGTTAAGAGGGCGGGTACTTTTGGACCGCAAGGTATAAAAAAAATTGCGTTGTCTTGTTCTTTTACCATAAATATATGATATTATTATTGCTTTACTGTAAGTATATCTTTACAATGTATAATGTACAATGTATATTATACAGGTTTGAAATAAAAATTCTCCAATTAAATAAAAGTTAAACGACTCAATGTGATACATTTTGTAGGGTATATGTTTAATTCATGTATACCATTCCAATTCATTAATCCTAATTTATTAGGGGAAAGTATTATTTTCTTTTTAATGTTTAAATTTTTATTTGCTTAATAATTATTATTTCCATTTTAGGGTGACATGGTTAGTCAAAAAGCTAAGTTTATTTTGCGTGTTTTTCGTAAAACCCTCATAGCTATAAATTTTGAATAATTATAATTATTTGCTTAGTGTACCATATAAAAAATCCCTTAGATCCTTTTTACATTTACAGTTTCATAGAAAAAATTGCTTAGACCCTTTTTTCCTACGCCTTGATTAAAATCCCTTTTACCCTGATCAAGTAAAAAGTCACAACCGAAAAACGCATGCAAATTTAACAAACATTAAAAAAAAACTTTTAAATTAAACCCTCCAAGCCACCAAAATTTGTGTTATTGCTACACCCACACACAGAAAAACAATATCTTTTTCTATTTTGCGACTCTTATAAGCTCATAATCACACGCATTTTGCGTGTTCTTATATGCCCATAAGAGGTCTCTACTTTTTTTTCTTTTGGGTTGGCAACAGACAAAAGTCTATCTCTTGACGTTTGCCGTGCAGTTGTGAACGTCGGTTTAAAGTTTAATTTTCTAAAAAAAATTGTGTTTAGGTTATGTTTTACCGTGTTAAAATTGTGGCTTGGTTACTTGTAGTGGAAAAGAGAAGAAATGACTATAAAATTTATCAAAAGAATTTTAAACATGGCAAAAACTGTAATGCCAATTCGAAACAAAAATCCCTTAATCAGTCATCAATTTAAATGTAAGTTTTTTAAAATTTTAGAGCAAAATAGAAAAAATTGTATAAAACACTCGTTTCATAACACGTTTTTAGCACACTAGTACTTTAGAAAACTCACCGCAAGCGGCTCGTTTTCTAAACTTGTACTCGTGCGCTAAAAACGTATGTTATGAAACTAGTACTTTAATATACTATTATCCAATACATCAATATAAATACCCAGTTTACTGTCGTGAATTTAACTAAGGAAATTTGAATTTTATTCATTGTTTATAAATTGTCTCACGTCTTTCCTAGCAACTTGAATAGGTAATATTTTAACATCACCCTTTTAGGGAAGCCAGTTTTTTTATACTTACTTTTTAGGGATTGGGGTGTGTGGGTTTATCCCGAGATCCCATTTAATTGAACTTAAGAGTAACACAGTTAAAATTAACGGTAACAATTTCATTTTAAAAGCCATTAAGTCGCAATCTTAACCTCAAAATTAAAATTTCTCCAATTATCAAATAAAATTATACTCACATTCGTATTTTTCTTTTGATTTGGGTGGTATAGTACTTAATAAAAGTAGCCACTTTTGCTTCTTCCAGAATGTTCTCAGGGATAAAAATACTATTTTTATCTTCAAAGACCATTTTTAATTTGAAAACGATGCCACGCGGTAAAATATTTCTTGATTTTAAACAATTGTTTTTTTTTGTACCGTAGGCGTCTATAATTAAATAAAACATTATGTGTACATAAAAAAGCATTATTAAAAATCGCATTTTCTTATGATTACAAATGTATTGGATAATATTTTCTATAGCACACGTGGGTAAATAGATATTGTCCACTCAAGAATATTGACCCTCGGCCTACTGCCGTCGTGAGTGAAACATTCAGATTAAGATATAATTTTTACCTGTGTAGGTATATAAAATAATGGCAGTATTTTCAAAAAGGATATTTTTTATTGGTGGTTTTCACGTACATAATAAATTATTCGATTAAATTTTTGGCAACGCGCTCTATTTTATATTATCATCGGAACTAACGAACTGTTGGGCATTTATCAATCTTTTTTAATGTGCGTTGTAAATATTGTACAAAATATTATTTAAAATCAGTGTTAACATTTATTTTACAACACAACTACACAGAAAAAAATCATTTATGCTAACGTTATAACGTCAATACACAAATAATTATAATTATCAAAAATCAACCAATAATGATTATCGAAAATGTACATTTAGTTTTAAGATTTACAAGATAAATACCGAATATTTACAAATTTAATGTCATTTTAAGTTATGACTCGCGTTATTTTACAATTCATTCTGTAAATATATTTTTTTTACATTTAAAATGTAAAAATACCTACATTTCGTAGATCATTTTTATCATTTTAAATGACAGTTTTCCGGTATAATATTCACGCACTATATTATATTGTGTAAAACCTCACATTAAATAAAATTTTACAGAATATTCTTTTAATTTTCATGAGATTTTTCGTGTTTTCATATATAAAAATTACGTTGGCAAGAAATAATGCCAAAAAATAACATAATTTATCATGTTATAATAATTTAAATACCTATACATTTATGTATTTATTTATTTATTTTATTTTGGATAAAACAAAATCTTAACAGTATCAGGAGTTTATATTTATGAGGTGTTGATTTTTATGTTTAAAAACAGACATCTTTTTAATAGAACAACCAGTAACCGGAATTCTGACTATACATCTACAAAATGCCATGCTTTTGGAAATATCTAAGCCTTGCCCAAATCACTCCAGTTTTGCAGAGGATATAAATAATAGTTTACAACATTGATAAATTTCATTATTTATAAATCTTATTCTTTGCGAGTCTTCAGAACAATCTATCAGATTTGACATTTAATGTCATATTTTATGAAAATCGTATTTGAAAATTATAATTTCACAGAAAACTATTTTTTTTTTGCGGAAGCGTCATTCCAAAATGCAAGTTACAAAAAACAAAAAACAGTACAAAAGTTTTGTCTAGGCGAAATGGTAGGTAATTAGGTCCAAGATAACTGGTAAAATTTTTATTTTCATAAATTTATTAATAACGTCAGAAATGCGTGATTTGTGTTAGGTGAATCATCCTGTATTTGTATATAAGTAAGTCCAATATCGTGTAAAATACCTAGAAATAGGTCTGAGAACGACTAAAAACTAAATAAATAAGTACATAAATAAAATAAAAGATTTTTTCTTTTAACCCTCCGTTAACCAGGTAGGGATCTAACAAACCCCAATGAGTTTATTTTAAATAAAAAACTTATTTAGTCTAATTCTATGCACACGTCCGTTCGTCCATCTTCCTAAAACACTTCAAATGCTCATTCCGTGTATTGAGCTCAGTTGTGAGAAAACCCGTTGCGAAATAGGAGTGAGTGAAAGTTAGTGAATGTCTGTGGGACACCACATTTTTAATTTGTTTAAGTTAAAATATGCTAGATATTGTTCATAATTTATTACCAAGTTACTATTTTATACATATTTTGCTGGCTGAAACTTATTTCAGCCAGCTTATTGACATATTATGGGAGTTTTATAGTCATATTATGAGAGTCTTAAAGGCACATTATGGGAGTCTTATGGGACTAGCGACCGAAAGCTCTATAAGGTTAATGGAGATATTTCGCATTCGCTGAAAGCTTACAGGGGATGAATATGGGACATTCCATGGAAGCTCTCTGGAAACTCCCTGGGGGTTATTTGTATGGATTACTTCAAACCTTTATGTAAAAACTGCTTATGTTTGAATTAATATAATACCAACAATTTTTTTTTCCGCAATGAAATTTGTTTAAAGTTGCATTTTTTGGTAACGTTTTTAATAAAGTTTCTCAGAATATTCAAAAAATGAGTTTTTTTATATAATTATCCAAGTAAACTTTATTACATATTTAATTATTATATAAACATTTTTATTGAAATATATTGTGTTTGTTATTTTTTTCTGTGTATTTTATATTGGGGTTTAATAAATCCCACGTGGTTAATAAGGTTATTTTTTTTTCACCTGGTTAACGGAGGGATAAATTAAGGTTAATTATTATTTAGAAGCATTCTATATTCTGAAATATTTGTTTCCCAAATAATAAAAAAAAAACATTTTTGGCTATGTATACCAACATTAAACTATCAGTAAATCGTTATGTTTTTGATTGAATATCGCTTTTAATTAAACAACACAATTAATTAGCTTTGAAATTTAAATGACATCTATAGGTATATCATTTCTTTATATTTCGTTATTCTCTGTATTAAAATCAAAATAATTACAATTTTAATTATGATTTTCTTTTACAAAGTAACTGCTTCAAAATTTAATTTTACTCTTTAATTAATCTTTTTTTTAATTAATTATTATATTTAATTTTGCGAATAAGAACCCATTCAAGTTATATACAGGGCGATTAAAAATAATACATTGTGATATCAAATTTCAAACCTATTTTTCTCATAACTTTTTTTATATATTTTTTTTAATATAATTATAATTAATATAATTATTATCGACCTATAAAATTATCCTGTTTATTTTTGAACAATAATTTTTTTTTGATCTTTTTTTTTGTATGTAGCTTACTTTAAGGTAACTGTTTTAAAATATAGGTATACATCTCTAAAATCGGCATAAATTACAAAAAAAAAACGCAGAAAAATTCTACATTCTAAACTAAACATAGAGGAAAGTCTAATTTCGGATACCATTTACAATGTATTCAATATTTAATACTCGGTATTACTTTTTGATATTTTTTTTATATAACCAGATACAACTTATTATAGCGAACCATGATTCATTATAAAAGCAATTTTATTACAAAAAGTCCAAAAAACACGGTCATTTTTGTGCATTTGAAAAAGGGCTCCTAATTTCGGACATATCCGAAAATTTTTTTTCAAGAGTAGATCTGTATCCCATTGCTTATGTTTCTTGTTATTCCTTCACATTTAAGACGTAATTTAATCATTAAGCGATTTTCTACGAAATACTATAGGAACTATAATTTTAGATTCCCAATTTCGAATATCTTAGTATCTTAGGTAATTTTCGTTTTTTCAAAATTGTTTATCTTAGTTTGTTGTATCATTATAAAAATAATAATTAATGGTTGGTTATCCTGAATAATAATTACCTTGCGGATATCCGAAATTGGGAATCAAATGCACAAAAATGGTCTATCCGAAATTAGGCAACTTTCTGCTTTTTAGATTAGAAATTTGTAGAATGTTTACGTTTTCAAATTGCTTAAGTATGAATAGTGGGTCAAGTTAACTAACTTCATAACTTACCCAAGACAGAATCACGAACTTTTATAACGATTATTTATAAAATAAACAAGCATAATAATGCAACTGAGCACAAAACTGCCATTTGCAATATGAACGATTTGTGCTGCCATTTAAAGGGGAGAAGCTCTACCGTTATCATATTACAGGACGGATTTAGTTTGACTTTTGGCTTCATATAAAAGTAGGTTTCTGTTTACCTTTGCAGACAGTATCTTAAATACACTACTATCCGAAATTTGGAAACCATCCGAAATTAGGCGCATTTCCTCTACTTAGAATGTAGCTAATATAATATGACCGATAAAAATGAAATAAAATCCTACCCTGATTATCATGTATTTACTTTTGTTCTTGTTGTTTTTCATTTATTTTTAGTATACTTAGGCCCTTGTTTATTCCATAAAGTCAAGTACAAACTAACCCATTTTACCGAGTGGATAAATTATCTTACTCATGTGTGTCGTGCAATGTTTTATCCAAAAACCGTACTAAAAAAATATTTTTTTAGATTTTATGATAAGTTAATATCTATACATGCAAAGTTACTATATCCGCACAAAAAATTTTGACTATTTTTTTTTTGAGGTATCAAAAACCGAAAAAAAATATTAATTTTGTTTGTCCCTTTACTAATTATTTTATTTTATTCTTTTTCAGAGTGCAAAATCTTTAGCCCTGACTGATGACCATATAATCATAATTATGGTAATTTTTTCCTTAATTTTGACTGGAATGTGTGTTACATTTGTAGTCAGCTGTGTTAAGAAACTTATAAGGGACCACCGTACAATACAGGTAGGTCCTTGTATTTAATTTTTACAAATTTTGTTTATATTAATATTTAAAATCTATCGGTTCCAGAATTAAAAAAAAATTGTAAAATTTTGCCATAATTCATACCGTAATTTTAAAATAATATTGTATTTTAAAACTTGATTCTAGGATATCGCGTCGTCATCGTAAGTATAAAGGGTTAATTTAAATATTTAGTTAAATTTCCTTAAAGGATGGTTTTTCTACGATCTAATAGAAAAGTTGACATAAAAAAAAACAAATGAAGTTTTCAAACGTCAAAATAACCTATTTCTTAGTATTTTACTTTTCTACTAGTTACCATGACAGCAAGCAGAACAGTGATTTTTTCGCGCGCACAGTGTAGGCAACCGGCATGTCAATCGTAAAACAGCTGTCAGTTATATGCGATAAGATGTTGGTCCGCCATTTTTTTAACATGAAATTATTATTTATTTTGAATTAAATCTCAATTTCGTGTGCTAAATATTTGTGTGCTATATATTTGTTGTTGCAAAGGCATTATAGAGAGTTACTATGATTAGGATTTTACTTTTACACCAACAGATTTGCAAAAAAATGGTACGCAAGTGCTGCGACCTTGTAAGGTATCTTACTGTCTGAAATTTATTTATTTATTTATTTTTGATCGTAGAAAAAATTAGGTTCGTATTATGAGCGCAAAATGTGATTTCTGTTTTCGCATGACTGTTGATCTCGGCTAGACGCCTCGATCAGCAAATTCCACGTTCAAGCAGAAATCAGTCATTTTGCGCTCTTAATACAAAAATAACTATTTCCTATGACCTAGCTAGTAGTTAGTGCTTATTTTCTATCCGTTGCCTATTACAACGGTTGGGAAGTGACAATCAACTGATTTTACATATCTACTGTCAGAATATTAGTAAACCTCAAACACATAATTTTAAGATAATTTTTGCGTTTATTGGGATGTTTAGATGTTAGGTTGTAAGAAAAATTCGCGTACTCGTATTCGTACTCGTAATACATGGAAAAAACGGATTCCTTGAACCAAGGACACGTGTCTTTGTATATGTTCAAAGCCATATTCTCTTGTTTCAAGGCTGGCATTTTCTTGAACCAAAGTCAATGTCCTTGAATGAATTATTAAAGGACATTGCTTTGGTTCAAGAATATGGCTTTGAACATATCCAAAGACACGTGTCCTTGGTTCAAGGAATCCGTTTTTTCTATGTATACTATTAAATCATGGACTTTGTAATCTTAATATTCTATACTCTCTAATATAAGTAGTCCAGTCAAGTAACGAAAAATTCCTGTGTTAAATTGCAATAAATGTACACGGTCTGATATTTTAAAGGGTAGTAGTGGATGGTAACATAACACTCCTGTTAGTTTTTTACCAGGTGATTTGCGTAAGGGATATCCGCTATCTTAAATTTTAGGGGCGAGTGCGGTTATCTCGTTAAATATGCATCTTACGATAAAAATGTATATTTTGTAAAGGAAAAAATTTCCAACAAGTTTGGTTTCGATCATTTTTTATTATATTATTAACAATCGAGTTATAAATTTTCAAATATGGCCATGTGGGGGGTAAAATTGGTTTTTACGATTTTTCAGCCAAATTATTATTTTGTTACGGTTACAGTGGGCGGTGAAACTCAAGTTGCGCCCTCTGTAACCGTACCAAAGTACCCATGAAAATTTATAATACATGAACTTATAGAGAATTTGAAGAGCTAAAAGTTTGCTTTTAACCACTTTTATCGTCCGTGGAACAATTTGGCAAAACAATAGAAGAAAACAATTTCACAACATGGCTATTTTTTTAAATTAACTCGATTGTTATTAATGTATTAAAAAAAATCATCCAAACAAAATTATAAAGAACTTTCACTTTCGGGTTTAGACCGTGTTAATGGATTTTCACTTTCCGACGTTTCGTCTCTTACTACTAGAGACATCTTCAGGGATTAATCTGAAACAGTTTCAGATTAATCCCTGAGAGGGTTTAGACCGTGTTAATGGATTTTCACTTTCCGACGTTTCGTCTCTTACTACTAGAGACATCTTCAGGGATTAATCTGAAACAGTTTCAGATTAATCCCTGAAGATGTCTCTAGTAGTAAGAGACGAAACGTCGGAAAGTGAAAATCCATTAACACGGTCTAAACCCGAAAGTGAAAGTTCTTTATAATTTTGTTTGGATGATTTTTTTTAATACATTAATAACAATCGAGTTAATTTAAAAAAATAGCCATGTTGTGAAATTGTTTTCTTCTATTGTTTTGCCAAATTGTTCCACGGACGATAACACGGTCTAAACCCGAAAGTGAAAGTTCTTTATATCTTAATGGCCGTGAAAGCTTAAAATCAAACAAAATTGTTGGAAATTTCCTCCTTAACAAAATTGGTTATATGAATTTTTATCGTAAGGTGCATATAAAGCAACCCACCCCTAAAATTCAACATAGCAGACACCCCTTAGACAAATCACCCGGTGAAAAACTAACAGGAGTGTTCTGTAACCACCACTACTACCCTTTAAAATATCAGCGAGTGTACATTTATTCCAATTTACATTTATTATTTGACTGGACTATACTCCCATTTTTAACTGTGTAGAGAAAACCAAGCCATAAGTTTTAATCCTTTTCATTTAGTTTTTAGACATGATTTTTCGCGAACTAATTAATCCTTTTCACAATTCCTTAACTTTTATTACATTATTTTTCAAACATTCGGTAATATGAAAAATTAACCCTAGTATAATATATCATCTATTAACTTTTGAAAGGGGAATTAACTTCTTAATTATAAGTTACAACAACATATTACAAAAACGTTTATCATGTGTAAAAATGCTAAGCTCGATCGCATTTATCAATGTCATGTCCAGCGTCCTATCAAATTTATCATATCTCGTAAACATACGCATTAGGGTGCCCAGTCAAAATTAATAAATGTTTTTTTTGGGTTCCACCCCCTATAAATGTTCATTTAGGTCAAGAACCAACCCTCAATTTTTTTCATATTTTTAAAAAATATATTTAGAGGTCGCGCGCGGCGGTTTTTTGAGAGAGAAAACATGTTAAGCCTTTTTATTATTATTTAAATATAAAAACGTTAAAATCAGGCGATTTAAGGAGGGGAAATTATTTTTGAATAATAAGAGAATATTCAAAAAAAAATACCATTTTACATGAAAAAATGGCTTTACCAGGGTAAAAATATTGCAAAAATTGACTTTGCTTATTTATGCTACAAAAAAGGTTACTTAAAAATTTTTTTTCTCATGGGCCATTTTTTTAAGAAATTCATTTATAAGTACCAATTAACGCCCATATTTATTTTTGTAAGAAAAAGAACAGGATGTAAAAAAAAATCACAAATCCCATAAAATGTAAAAAAAAATACTTTATTTCGATAAAAGAGATTATATTTGGCCGAAAAGCATAATAGTATGTACAAATTGTTTTGAAATGTGTTTATTTTTATAACTGGGTGTTGCGGATTTTTTTTTCAAATTTTTAAAAATAAACGTCCTAAAGTTTTTTTTGAAAAAAAACTTTATTAAATGTGTTTTATTACATAATGTACAAGGCATTTTAAAATCATTTTTTATTTATTTGCTACAAAATTGATATTTTATTGAAATTTAATGCATTTTTTTAACTTTTATTGAGATATTTAATTATTTTTTGGACAGGGTGTACTTTTTTTCAAAAAAGTAAATATAAATCCTGAATTTGAAAATATTGAAGAATACCCTAGAAAAAAAGGACTATTTGGAAAAAATTCTAAGTGCATTTTTTTTTAGCCTTTATTAACCTCATGTGTTAATTTTTATCATTTTTACCCTATAAAAAAATCCCTTTTATTTTTGTAGAGGGGCATAAAAATTGAGAATATTCCTTTATTATCCAGAAACACTTTTTTGTTCCATAAACGTTCAATATGAAAGTTTTTATACCCTTAAAAAAACAAGAACCCACTAAATATTTTTTTAAAAATCTAAAAAAAATGAGGGTTGTTTTTTTTACCTAAAGGGACAATTTTATGTGGTGGGACCCAAATAATTCCGTAGGTACTGGGCACCCTAATACGCATTTTTTTTAAATGACACCAAAGAAAACATACTCCTAGGAACTGCCCAATTATAATATACTTGTTCTATAGTTAATAACCTAAGACATTTTTTAGCGTTGTGCTACGTCAAACATTCAATATCGCTAAAATGACAAATTTTCAAAACTGACATCATGCTGTCAGTAATATAACCTCAAAACAATATAAAATCTAAAATAATATATTATATTAATCAATAATTACAATTGGGATCCGATTGTTGAGTCACAGAACACAGATCGGAGAACAACATCTGTCTGCTGTCAAATATCTGTCGAATATCAATTTTAAAACCAGATAGCTTACGGTTTTAAAAACTACGAATATTTAAAAAAAAATCGTTATGACACTAAAAAATTAAATTTTAGAATATTTTTTAAAAATATTCAACGCTAAAAAATGTCTCTGATATAAAGTAATACAAACTAAAGAATTTTGTAAATTCCAATAGTATATTAAAGTACTAGTTTCATAACATACGTTTTTAGCGCACGAGTACAAGTTTAGAAAACAAGCCGCTTGCGGCAAGTTTTCTAAAGTACTAGTGCTCTAAAAACGTGTTATGAAACGAGTGCTTTATACATTTTTTTCTATTTTGCTCTAAAATTTAAAAAACTTACATTTAAATTGATGACTGATTTAGGGATTTTTGTTTTGGGTTGGCATTACAGTTTAGACTATGTTTAAAATTCTAAGAACAAATGATATTTTGATATATTTTACAGTCATCTCTTCTTTTTTCACTGCGATTAACCAGTCCACAATTTAAACACGGTAAAAAATAACCCAAACACAAAATTTTGTAAAAAATTAAACTTTAAATCGACATTGACATTTGCACGCAAAACGTCAAGAGATAGGCTTTTGTATGTTGCCAACCCAACAGAAAAAAAAGTAAAGACCTCTTATGGGCCTATAAGAACACGCAAAATGCGTGTGACTATGAGCTTATAAGAGTCGCAAAATAGAAAATAGTTATTACTCACCGAGTACGCGAACATAGTTTTTAGTGCACGAGAGTTCGTTTTTTTTACAAGGCGCAGCCGAGTAAAAACAGCACTCGATGTGCACTGAAATGATTTGCGTATACTATTTTTCCTTCGACCTTACACCTAGACATCAAAAAAACGCAAAAATTATTTTAAAATTTGTCAGTTTGACTTTTACTAATTTTCTGACAGCATATGTAAACTCAGCAGATCGCCACTTTCCATCCGTTGTCATAGGCAAAGGATAGGAAATACGCACTGACAACTAACTAGGTCGTAGGAAAATCTTATTATTATAATAACGCCCTAAAGTTAAGGGTTGTTCCAAAAAAAAAACAACGCACCGCTACCGAGTATTTTCTTATGTAAAAAGTTGTTTGACTGGACATAAAGAACACATATACAAAGTCTCAACGGTGAGGTAATAAGAAAAATTCTACTGGGTGTGGCGAAAAGGAGGAAATCTTTAAAGATTTCCTCGTAATCTTCAAAGATTTTCTCCAGATTTCCTCCAATTTGTACACCTGAATTCCTCTGCGGTTTACCCCTCGGTGTATCTCTTTCATTATGTAATTTTTTAAACTATTTTTGGCAGGATTTTAAAAGGATTTTTTTTATCTGTACTATTATTTTTTTCTGTTTGGAAACATTCTACAGCTAATTATCCCTACAGTAAAAAAAAGAAACTTTTACAATTTAACCTAACCTTAACCTTTAATATAAGGTGATATACTTACTTTAACTTTAGACTTGGTCTAACTTTAATTTTTAATTTAATAGACATGGTCTAAGAATACTAAATACTAAAATAAGTGAGCTTCAGTAAGAATTGCGGCTATAGTGGGTATACCAACCTAATAACTTACAATAATATATCAGAATACTATTTGTTTTGGCTAAATTTTGACAGAAAACATAGAATTACTGTATACAAGGGCGTTACTTTGTTTTTTTCGTGAAGGTAAAATTTTTCGACTACCAAAATTATATTATCTATTTTGGTTGTTATCCCAAAATACGATACACCCCTTTATAAACTTTACACCCCTTTATAAACTTCATTGTTATTGAAAGGTTTTAATATAAATATCACTGGTAAAAAATGATACCGCGTTGTTGTAATAATTACAGTAACATATACTTAGTATATATTTATTTACTTCACTACTAATATTTAGTATTTAAAATGGGATTTGTGGTTTATAATATTAAATTATTTTTTGCAAGTTTACAGTTCTATTTTAAACAACTGTATAATGTATAAAATAATTTTTGTAGTATGTATGCCATATCAAAAAAATATATACATTTAATACGTAAATATCGAAATAACAAAAATGTGTGTTAAAATTTTTAGAATTCTTTATTCGTGTGTATTAGACGGTAATAATGTTTTACGATAGCGAAAATTTATGATCAAGGAAGAATCTAATCTACCCAGTTTTATATCTAAAACAAATTTATTTTTATATATTATGGCATTTTATTTCGATCATATATTTACGTAAAGCAAAACTTCGGCTTAAAGTATGTCAAGCACTTAACAATGTCTACTCAATTATTTCTAAATTTAAAGTTTTCAATTTAACCTTCTTAAATAAAATAGTATTTTTTGATGTTTTATTGAAAATTGTTCGGCTGTTTTTTATTTAATTACAACGCGTCTTCCAAACTTGTATGTGTAGTAAGTATAAAGGTATAATTATCACTAACTAAACTTTTGATTGGCCCAAAAAGAAAGATGGCTACTTACCTGGCCAATCAAAAGGCCAGAATGCCTTAGTTTAGTTATTGATAATTATGCCTGAATCGAACTTAAGAAAATATTAATTTTAGTTAACTACTGTTAACAGTTGTTCTAGGTATCTAAGTTTAAAGTTGCTAACTTAAAATAGTTGGTGGACATATTTTAAGGTTTTTTTGCTTCTATAACAATCAATCTTGGACACTCTGTATTGAGCAATTAAACTTTTCAAATTACAGAAGATTATTTTTTAATTACCTAACGATGTAGAAAATAAAATAAACAAAGTAAATTAAATTAAAATATTAAGAAACTGTTTAATGTTTTACTACTGTTTAAGATATTCTTCTAGGATTTTTTTTGTGCTTTTTTATTGTGTGAACGAAACTAATTATTTTGTTAAATATACTGGTTTGGACTTTATTTTTAAACAAAATTAAATTTCAAAAAAAACTATCAGACGATGCAGAACTTAGAACAAACTTAAAAGGGGCTTTCCGCTTTAAATCAAACAAAAATCTTGATTTAAGATTCTTAAAATGTCAAAAAATGTCGTATGCTCTTATAGGTTGAGTTATAGCGACCGTCACAATTTGTCGTAAATAAAATTTGTTTATTTATTTATTTATTTATTTATTAAGCAATATATTACAAAGTCATGGGGAGTCCCAAATAAGCTTTAAGCTTGTTCTAGGGACTCCCCATTGATTTAGGCATACAAAATTAACCAAAATTATAATTATTATGTTTCTGACAGTAAATTTTAAATTTTCTTCTTTTTTCTTTAGTTCTTAATAAATCATTATGTTTTCCATATTATTTATCTTCTTATTAAGCAACTGCACTCATTTTCTTTATTTATTGTTCTTTTATTCATTAAAAAACTTTACAGAAAAATTATATTATTATTCACAATCATATTACAATAACCACATTACTTGCAGTGTAAGTGTTTAAGAAAGTAGTGTATTGTTATTAAAAAGCAGTTAACAATTTTTATTACTGACCAAGAGAAAACAAACCCGGTCTGCCCTGATATTTAAATTCATTGAAAAGCTATTATCTTATAAATCTTCCTTGGCTATTATGAAAATACATCTACTCGTTTATAGATGTCGCGGCGTCGTAAGATATTAGCAGAGTACAAAGGTATTAGTAAAAAATTAATTTTTAGGTTATGTTTATATAAAGCCAGTTTATGCGCCGTTTTAAGGAGTACTTAATTTTATGAAAAATAGACTTAAACATTAATTAAATAAATGCAAGGACTGGAATCATGCTTATGTAATTTATTCTCGTTGCTAGATGGTGCCACACGCAGTTCAGAGAGTGTTTCATTTATTTATCCTCTATGGTTTCATATTCCAATTGATAAAATAAAGAAATATTGTATTTTCAACTATGTTGTTATTTGAAATTGTCATAACAGTAAATGTAGTGTTCTTTGTAAGATTATGTGTGAATTCTAAGCAAAAATGTAAGTCAACAATCGGTAATTGTCACTCATGGCATGATCAACAATGAATTAACCATTTTAGATTTCAAAATTCAAAAACTTGGTCTTTATTTTTAATACAATATAATTGTGAATAAAATATATACATATTTTGTTAATAAAACTCATTTCAAGGCTTGAGTTCTATATTTGACCTCGGCCTTCGGCCATCGGTCAAATATAATCTCTCGCCTTGAAATGTGGAGTTTTTTTAACATGATATGTAATATACTATTATTTGATGTTGTTTATTTAATATATGACAGCTACCCTATACAAAAACAAGAAAAGTTCTTTTCTAGGGCTGCTACTCATACTTACTGTCTACTAGAGAGTGTCTAGCACGTACTGCTTATGAGAAACCATTGACGCTATAGATTAAGGGCCACTTGGACTAACAATAGTTTAAATTGATGGTCGTCCAATCAGAATGCAGCATTTTTAATTAGTCAAGCTAATCACAGTTTTAAAGTTGGCGCAGTTTTAAAGTTTCCGCAGTGCCTGAATTTTCGAAAGTGTGCTAAAAAGCGAGGATCATACGAATTCGGGTGCGGTTCGCGTAACTCCGTCTGAGGAAAATCCCTTATACGAGAGCATCATAATACGTTTTAGATATTAGTCACTGCGTTCTATTTCAGACACGTAGAATAAATAACCTTAAAAACGTTTCGTAAAATTGGATTCATTTATATAACTTATATTTTAGTGTATACATTGGTGGTTATATTTTGGATTTTTGTTAGAGTGAAATAAAATAAGCTTATTGGTATCCTCATTTTTTATTCCTCATTTGTTAAGGTATTTTTTTATACGATTAATTAGTGGCGCAAACTGGATTTTTTTTGAGGGGACAAAAATTAAAAAAAAATAATTTTATTTTCTTTTTAAGAAAAATTGTTGAAACTAATATAAAACAAATTAAAGAGCTTTGAGGGGCTACAGATCGCCAGCCTCTCCTCCAAATAATAATAAAGTAACTTCATGTATTTAAAGATTATTTTATCACAATTTGCTCGATAAGTCAATTTGTCAATTTATGTATCGCGATGAGAATTTTTGATTTAATAGTTATATCAAGAAATAGGAAACATTACTCTTAGCTCTTGCCAATAAATGAGACAATGTCTTACAAAATCGTCGTGATGGGACGAATCTAGGTATGAGGGGGTAATTTTGAGCGGATATTTTTTTTAATCATACAGAATAATGAAAAACTTGTTTAAATTCTTGCATTTTATACTATACTTGAAAGAGTTTTAAAATTTATAACAAAAAACATGCATTTGAAAATACTTGCTAACTGAAAATGATATTCTGCACATGCGAATTGAAACGAATTTAAAAACGCATTTGCAAATAGTATCTAATTAAAAATAAAATTCCGCATATGTAAATAGAAATGAATTAAATCAGATACGCATTTGCAAATAGTTGCTAATAAAAAATGTTATTCCGCATATGCGAATAGAAACGATTTAAAACATGTTACGCCTTTGCAAATAGACGTTAATTAAAAATCATATTCCGCATGTATAAATAGAAACGAATTAAAATATGAAACGAATTTGCAAATAGCCGCTAATTAAAAATGATATTCCGCATGTACAAATAGAAACGAATTAAAATATTTTACGCATTTGCAAATAGAAACGAATTAAACATGATATCCCGCATATCGCCTTGTAAATTCCGAAACATCGTATCTGAAAAATGGGAACTTGCCAGAGACTAGAAATTATTCTTTTTTATTGAATTAGTAGGGTAGTAATTTAATAATTGACTAATTTATAAGAATAAGAACTTATTCTTGTTTATATGTGATTAATAAACTTCTAAATAAATACCTTATTAATTGTTAAAAAAGGATAATTTGATTTGTTATACTTGTCAAGTTGTCATTTTTCAGATACGAGGTTTCGGAATTTACAAGGCGATATGCAAATTAAAATGAATTAAATTTAAATAGCAAATGCAAATTTGCAAGTTAACTAATTGAAATTAATTAAAACAAATTGATATTGATAATTGCTGCAAATAGAAATAATTGAAACTAATTCAAACGGGTAAAATTATTTTATTTTGAATCCGTTTGAATCTGAAATTTTTTATAGGATCCCCCCCCCCCGCTTATAAGTTTTTTTATTGTTAGTAAACAGTAATAATAGAGTAAAAGGAGGAGTTATTGCCTTTACCAATTTAATTATAACATAATGCCTTTTATTTAATTTAGAGTTGTAATAATTACAATTATTGTACTTTATACATGTACATATAAAGAAAGCTCACTTTTTTTGCTACATTAATTTTTATTAATTATATATTATATATTAAATAATTATTAATTATTCGTGAGGTGATATTATCCACAAAATACATTAAAGATAATAATAACAACCCCAAAGCTTACTGGGATGTTTTGAATAGAAATAGAAAGCAGAAAAATATGTCCAAACCTATTAAAATTGAAGCTCAAGAATTTAACGATTTTTTTCTCAATGTACCGCATGAAACAGTAAAAGGCATATCAAGGTCCAGCTCAACTTATGATCGGTATCTGCCTGACAGTGCCGGGTCTCCTAATTTTCGCTTTAATGAAATATCATTTATTAAAATGCGCGACACCATTTGCTCCATTAAAAGTAAAAAAGCCAGAGACCCGTACGAATTATCTACTGAGCTTATCAAGTTGGTTAAAAACAGCTTATATATACCTTTAACTAAATTATTTAATGAGTGCTTAAGGAATGGTGTGTACCCAGATGAGCTCAAAATAGCAAAAATTTGTCCTATCCACAAAAAGGGTCCCACTGATTCTCCGAATAATTTTAGCCCTATTGCTCTTTTGCCAGTTATCTCTAAAATTTTTGAAACCGTATTTTAGAGCATATTGAATTGCACAATCTCCTTTACAAGCATCAATACGGTTTCAGAAAAAATAAAACAACGGTTAACGCATTGGAACACATATTAGAATTCATCGTGAATGGAATGGAGAGTGGGGACATTGTCTGTGCCAGGCTCTATGACTTGCAGAAGGCCTTTGACTGTGTGCCACATGACGTTCTTCTGAATAAGCTTGGTTTATTCTACAATTTTGATGAACTGAGTTTATCTTTGTTGAAGTCATTTTTGGAAAACAGGCGTCAGTTTACTACCATTAATGGTTCTCAGTCAAGAGAAGGCTTTGTTGGTGTGGGCGTGCCACAGGGTAGTGTCCTCGGTCCCATTCTATTCCTCCTGTTCATTAATGACCTAATAAACTCTGTGCCCAATGAGGATCTTACTTTATTTGCTGACGATACCATCTTCCTTAAGTCATTAAATAATTTAAACACCCTAAAGACAGAGGTTCTAAGAAACGAAGCTAAGTTACTTGATTGGTTCTCAGCCAACTCACTTAGCTTAAACACAAATAAGACGTCAACAATTTATGTTTCTCATAGAGATATATCTGACGAAAACGTTGAAAACCCAAAACTGTTGGGCATATATCTTGATCAGAAGTTAAGCTGGGAACCTCATATCGATCAATTGGCTACGACATTAAATAAATCACTTTTCCTATTACGATACCTTCGTGATATAGTGCCATTTAAGGTTTTATAGTGCTTACTACGCTTTGTTTGTCTCACCTAAGGTACGGGTTAACCATTTGGGGATTTAGTTGTCACGCGGGTCGTATTTTTGGTGTTCAAAGGCGTGCATTGAGAATCATAACTGGAAGCAGGTATCGTGATGATGTTAGGGACAAATTTAAATCCCTAAACATACTAACGATGCCTTCTTTACTGGTCTATGAGTCAATATGTGCCACTAGAGCTAGACTTTCTCACTACACGACGCGTGCCAATGACGGCCCTACTACACGTAATAGAGATAAAATTAAACTTCCGTTTTTAAGACTGCATTCTAGTAGACATTGCTTTAATTATTTTGGTCCCTCTTTTTACAACAGTTTACCCATTGAAATAACTCAATTGGGTGACAATACGTTCAAAAAAAGGCTGAAACATTACCTTTTGGTTCATGCATTTTATTCCACGGACGAATTCACTAATTCTCTTAGAAATGTTAATATAAACGAATTCTAATTTTTGTGATATCTGTGTTTGTTATGTTGTTATTTATTTTATTATGTTTAGTTATTTAGTTACATTTTCAAATACCATCCTGACGATTGCAAACTTGTAAAAACTTGTATTTACCATAAATAAAATCTATTCTGATATAGTCGATGTATATTATAGAATGAAACTAGTAGATATTGTCAAACACCGACATATTTAAAAAGTACTAAGCTAATTTCGAAATGCATCAGGCATTTCATTCAATTATTAATTAATTATATATTATTATATTAATTAATAAACCCAATTAGCAATAAAAAAATATATAAAAAATATTTCTTCTTCTTCTTCTTATTATGGGTTAACTTAAATGGCCCGCATGACGCACATGATGTGGGTTACATTTATTTTTCCAACACATCTTAAATAACTATTTTGTACATTATAAATTCAATAGTTAAATGTTTCTTAACTTTTTATCTTTTGATTTTTTTTATTTTTAGCTATCTCGGAGAGAAGAAAGTATAGTTATGGAAAAAAAAGTTTTCCAAATTCTAATGTATTTACTCGGCCATATAAGTGTAGTTTACTGAAAAAAATAAAAAATACAATTTTATCAAAAATAGATCTAACGATTTTGCTTAAATAGTATACGATAATAGCAAACATAACAACGTTCTAGTATCCCCCGATTAAATCGCATAGGTGCGGAAAATATTTTTTTTGCAAGTTGGAGAAGGCGAATTAAAATTTATATTTGCAGATAACTATTTCATGATTAAAAATAAATGAAAACTGGTTATAACAATAACAACAAAATAATACTTATTATTATAACTTATTACTTAAGTATTCCATCAATCTATTTTCTAATCATCGTACAGAGTGATATTGGTAGACTGACAATTTCGGGCTACTGGCCCTGTTCAGCACCAAGAGTCAACCCTGTACGCTGATCTAAAAATCATTTTTCAACTTTATTCACGAGATAAATAAAGTCATGAGATTAATTTATCCTTGTGCGCCATCTATTGCTAGATGTAGACAACTACTCATTTATTTTTCTAATCCTGGAGACTTAAAATTGTAGCAAGTTGAAAACAACTTACTTGTTTCAAGCACTAATACCCACTGAAAAATGTGGTTATTACTTATTATTAAAACTTATCCGAACCATAACGCGATAGAGTAAGTGCGGTGGAACCGTATATTTTCCAGTTTATTTTATTGGCCTTGTTTCTTTCTCTGAAAAGAAAACTATCCATCGCATATCATTTTATATATTCACAGTTTGTTTAAAACTTGCTTAACTCCTTTATGTATTATTTTTTACATTTTATTAACATTTAAAGTTTTAATGGTGTTAAAAATTAAAATTTGCTTTATTATGGTAATTTATTCTTTGTAAAGTTAAATTTATTATACTGTATTAGGGGAAGTTGGGATAAAACGGCATTATGGGTAAAAAGAAGACGTTTGACCATTTCCATTAGGTGCGCAACTGATTTGGTCGACTGTGACTTCACCACATATTCGTCTTACTTGGCGCGTGGGACTGGCTTTGGTAATCCTTACCAGAAATTTAGCATGTTTCGTAGTTGAGTGACACACTGTAAAAAATAATGGAAAAAATACCATACATAAGTAATGTTTTTTAATTTTTCTGTACATGTGTATAATGACGTCAGTATAGTCAAACTTCTATACCTTTTTCAAAAACTCTAAGTTGGGTGAGCTAATTATTGCCATGTTCCTAATATTGCCACCCCCTCTTAAACTTATTAGTTCGTCCTCTGTGTCAAAGATGGCACAGCCAGTATATCTGTATACCGAAAAGATGCCTGTAAATATGAGGTGTCTGTATTCAGTTGGTAATGGCGTACACAAAAACCCAGTTCGTTTTTCGTGCTCTTCCACTATAAAAACTTGTAAAATTGTGCTGACTGGTGCTAGCTGGGTAGCAACGTTTATTGTAGGGCAAGAACGTAATAAGGTAGGCACAAACATAAACTTTCTTGGCCCATATTGTGTTTTATTCAATAAAGAAGCGAACAGGTAATTTTTTGTCTATAAGTAGCTGTGTTCTTAATATTGCCATGCGAAGTGTTAACAACCAAAAAATTAAAAGAACAGAAAAACAATAAGATAATAAGGTAACGAAGAAATCAAAGTATTCTGAATCTTGGTTGTTCTTTATTCAAAGAAAATATCCAGGCCAATATGAGATTGTAATCGATATATGTAAGAGTACATGTGGCTTACTAAAAACGACAAATTTTTATTTAAGTGCCTAAATTGTATCTTAAAACAGCTAAAGTTGTTACTGTGCCACAATATTTTCTTGTTAGTTTTTTAATTTTTTGTAAGTTTGTTCTTTATTACCAGTACCCTGGCAATATTTGGGACATGGGTTCCTAATATTGTCAGTGTGCAATCTTTTTAAAAAGCAATATTGTTTTTGAAGCTCCTGCAGTTTGTTTATGTTTTACCCATTAGAATAAAGATATGTTTATTGTTAATGTAGTAAAGTTTCAAGTAATTACAATTTATTTGAATGCATTAAAAAATAAAATGTCTTAAGGGGTCTTTCTACCTTCAAATTTTAAAAACATTCGTTTTTAAACATTTTTTTATATAAAAAGACAAAAAGATATCATTGTAAAATTTTGTAGGTATGTTATACTTGGAATACAAAAAAATAGATTTTCAAAGTGCCATTTTTTTGCCTTATTTTTTTTTGTTTAAAAAAAAACATCAAAAAACGGTGGTCGCCGTGATTCCTGCCGTTTGGATCGACTGAAAAAAAAAATAAACGGTATATTATTCAGTATTAAAGTTGCTATAGCTCTATCTAGAAGAATTTTTTTTGGCCAAAAAAATAACAAAATGGCAGAGGTTTTTCTTGAAAATTATTTAAATTATTTTGAAAATTGTCCCCCATTTTGTTATTTTTGGCCAAAAAAAATCTTGTAGATAGGGCTATAGCGACTTTAATACTGAACAATTTCCCATTTTTATTTTTTTTTTCAGTCTAATCAAACGGCCGGAATCATGGCGACCACGGGTTTTTTCAAAACTATTTTATGGCAAAAAAATGTCACTTCAAAATTCTAAAAAAAAAAATTGAATTCTTTAAATATAAATAAACATACCTAAAAAATTTCACAATGATATCTTTTTTCTTTCTACATATATAATGTCTATAAAAAAATGTTTAAAAACTAAATATATTTAAAATTTGAAGGTAGAAAGACCCCAAGACACCAAGGCAATAAATAGCTACCCACCTTACTATAATATAGTACACATGAGTGATTATTTTTTTTCATACCACTTATTGAAAAATTACCACGCATGTATGGGCAGGCAGTGGTCGTGGCGGTTAAGACTTTTTTCAGTATTTAATTCGTCTGGACAAAAGCGTGGGTCTTCGGTGGAAGACAATTTTTTATTCCTACGATGTGGTATCCCGTTTTAATCTCATTTCCCCTATAGACCATTTTAGAGGTAATTAGTAAGAAAATGTAGTTAACGATACCGGTAAGCCTAATAAAAATTTATGACCATTTTATATTAACGTAACTGCAATTTTATTGTGAACGGTGGTCTAATTCAGATTAATATACTTTTTTTAATTTTTACCCTCATTTTTATTAAAATATATTTATGATAACCGTATATAAAAACGACTCCTAAAGATGTTATTGCTACGCATTCCATGAAATAGTCTTTATTGTAAAATTTATAAACGAGATTATTCTCTATATAATTTATTGACTTAAAAAAATAATAATAATTATAATTATTATTATTATTTTTTTAATTAAATAATATTTTATTTTGTAATACACGGACGTTATGTAGGTTAGGTAAAATTAATTTCATCATTTACTGGACATCCTGTATATTGGGTGTTTCAGTATTACACCGACAAACTTTAACAGGTGATTCCCCGACTGAATATATTTAAAAAAAGTTCCTATAAACACATGTCCCTAAACGACTCGTAAGGGAGCTACGCCATATGCTTTAAAATTAAAGCATTGTTGCTGAAACTGGCCCTTGATCGCATTCCCCGGTGATGATATCACATCACATCCACATGAAATGTGATTTTTTTTCCCAGATTACTTGTGTCTAGAGTTATGTTGGTAAAGTTTTTTGAAATTATTTCTTAACGGGGTTAAATTTTAGATATCCAAACTTGGGGTAACTAAACTCAGCTTAGTCGAGATAATTACAGTTTAAATGTTGGTGCAAGTGGCCCTTAGTGGGACAAATCAGGCTATCCAAAAAACTGCTCCAAAGTTGGCCTTTACAGAGATCTGGTGTCTCATCACATCACAGGGAACGTGAATCGCTACGCTGCAGTTTATATGGCTAGGTATTTAATATGGCCAATTTCTATTTCTATTTACTGGAAAACCTAAAGGGGTGGAAACATTCTCTGATCGAATCTAGATTCAACATCTATGCTGACCTACCTACCTATAATAATACGATAACAATAATTATCAGATCCCAGTTGGATTTAAAAAAGAAGTCCTATTAAATAAATTTGATTTATGTAAATAAGAATACCTAATTTAATACCTAGTATTATAAAATAAAATCAAACCTTTGTTACCAACATTATTAAATAATTGCAGAATAAGCATGTTTCTCACAATATTATAATTTAAACATACCGTAAAGACATGTAATGCTTCTCATTCCATAGTATACTCCTAACAGTAGATAGTTTAATATTATTAACAATAATAATAATAATAACTTTATTGTTGCCCAACAGTACAGACTTAACAGGACATTCAAATATAATAATTAATAATTAACTTATAAAACTAATAATAACGCTTAATTTTGAAAAATTTATATCACTATTAGGTGATATTGAATTAAAATTTTCGCACATTGATGATTTCAATATAATATTAGTATTGGTTCTAGCATTAAAAAAGGTTATAGGCATTTGACGTGTAGAACTCGGAATCAAAAACCTGACTTGAGACAAAAGATCACTACAATCAATTTTATTATGTAGCAACTTGTACAAAAAAGTGACAGAGTATATCTTCCTTAGCGTGTTTAGTAATTTAAATCCAAACCTTGACATCAAATCCAATAAATCAGACCCTCTTGGAGGGTATGTTCCATCAATTTTTGAGGTATAAAATTTTATAAATCTGCGCTGAACAAATTCAATACCATCTCTATAAGTGTCGTAATATGGATACCATATGAGACAACCATATTCCAATTTGGATCTTACAAAAGAGCTATATAAGACTTTTAGACAATCAGAGTTTGTAAAATTATTGCAGGTCCGAAAAATGAAGCCTAACATTTTTAACGATGATTTTACAATATGTCTATTATTGTGTTTTCTCTTGATTTGCTTCTCGAAATATGAATTCTTTGAGCTCATGCGCGCACTTTATTTTTTATATCATACCAAAATTGTTACGCATACCTCTTTTAACTAAAGTAATTCCTACGTTTAATTCCATTTTTTATGATTTGTGGAGCTCCCTATAACCTTTTTGGTTATAAATATTTTTTTATCTATTAACCACAGTAATGTTTTCTATCAGACTTTTCTTTCATTTTTTTAAATTTTTTGAAAACTTTCGCTCCCTAGTTTTTTATTATTGATTTTTTTCAAAATATAGTTTTCCCTCTCATAGAACTTGATTTTTTTGGAAATTTTTATGTCAATCGGTCGAACAGTTCTTGAGTTATTGTTTAAAAGAGTATACTTAGTGCAGAATCAGCTTGCCTCTCAAACAATATTATAATTTAAATTAGTCTGTAATCAGTGTACACGGTGTTCTAGAAAAACTTTTAAATGACATGACAACTTCCATTTTTTTTTCTTTTTGGAATTTGTTATATGAGCTCTAATTAAAAAAATAAGACCAAAATTTTAAAAATAGTTAGTGCCGTTTTTGAAAAATGTGTTTTTTTGAAAATATCTTTGATATTTCACCCTAACATACTCGGCTTGACCTCGATGTCTCGGATTTTGACCAAACTTGGTATAGTGGTACCACTATAGTACCTAAGCACTCCCACTATTTTTTTTTTCAAAACCGTCAATTCCGGTATAGTGAACCGGGTGTCCCAACAGGTTATTTGAAAAGGTAATTTTTTTGCAAAAAATAGCCTTAAATGGGAGCCGAAAAATATTTTATTGACTTATTCAAAATCACCCCTTGCTTACCCACCCCCTTGAAATCACCCCCAACTTCTATTTTTCAAAACACACCCCGCAATTCTTATTAAAGTGGATATTTTAAGGGGCTCTGAATAAAAATTATTATTTATTAATAAAAGGGTGGTATTTAAAACAAAGTTGCGGGTGGTTTCAGGAGAGTGAGTTAATGTGAGTTGGTTTTGGATACATTAATCAATTTTCTTTTGGGTAAAATTTTACGTATGTTTTTTGAAAATTTAACGATGAATAATTTAGCTTGTGATCTGACGGGGTTGTACTTTGGAGCCCCTTACAAAAATAAGAAATCACTTCTAATACATGGTTAAATTAAAAATGAAATGTGCTTTCATATTCTTTAGTAGAAATAGCAGAGTGCTATTTAAAAAACAAGTTGGGGTGGTGCACCATGGTGCCAGGAGGGTGGGTAAATTACATTTTATGTGATAAAAATGTGGGGGGTGCTATTTGAAAATCAGAGGTTGGGGGTGGATTTAAGAGGGTGGGTAAGCAAGGGACGGTTCAATAAAATCTTCTTTGGCTCCCATTTAACGCTATTTTTTGCATTTTTTTTTACCTTTTGGTGGGTGGGACACCCGGTATAGTGAACGGATGAATCGTTTTGAAAAAAAATTGGTGGAATTAGAGCTCATATAACAAATTCCAAAAAGAAAAAAAAAATGGAAGTTGTCATCTCATTTAAAAGTTCTTCTAGAACACCGTGTGTAGCATCCATGATACTGCAATTCCGCGTAACGTCATTTGACACAAATGTAAAAATCAGTCATGTGTCATTGTAATCTAATAAACATGACAGCTTTTTCATTTTTTTCAAATGACGATACGCGGTATTGCAGTATCACGGACGGTAGAATTCTTTGAAGACACGTTCAAAACTAAAGAAGGGTAGGCAAATTTGATTTATCAAAACGAGTCGTCAGTAATTCCTATTAGGTACAGTAAAAAATTTGCTAAAATAAAAAAAGTTTCGTAACTTTTATAAAGGGCTATGAAAAAAATAATGGTTTTACATTACAAGTATACTTTCAACAAAGTTTTTAATAATATTAAATGCAAAATCAATAATCATCGTTTTAAACTTTATGAAAAAGTTTATATTGCAAACATATTTCATTATAATGAGCAGAGGCCCCTTATACATATTTTATTTAGTATAACAGTTAACGGTTTATTGTGTTGGTTACAATTATTATTGAGTTTATAATAGTATATTAAAGTACTAGTTTCATAACATACGTTTTTAGTGCACGAGTACAAGTTTAGAAAACGAGCCGCTTGCGGTGAGTTTTCTAAAGTACTAGTGCGCTAAAAGCGTGTTATGAAACGAGTGCTTTATACAATTTTTTCTATTTTGCTCTAAAATTTTAAAAAACTTACATTTTAATTGATGACTGATTTAGGGATTTTTCTTTCGAATTGGCATTACAGTTTTCGCAATGTTTAAATTTCTTAGAACGAATATTATTTTGATATATTTTATAGTCATTTCTTCTCTTTTCCACTGCAAGTAACCAAGCCACAATTTTAAAACTGTAAAACATAACCTAAACACAAAATTTTGTAGAAAATTAAACTTTAAACCGACGTTCACAATTGCACGGCAAACGTCAAGAGATAGACATTTGTCTGTTGCCAACCCAAAAGAAAAAAAAAGTAGAGACCTCTTATGGGCCTATAAGAACACGCAAAATGCGTGTGATTATGAGCTTATAAGAGTCGCAAAATAGAAAAAAAAACGTTAATTATAATAATCAGCTTTATTTTAATTTTTAAAGAAACCCCTTTTGCCCGAGGCAAAACAGCTTTTACGCTGCCGCAGTTTATCTAGATAATACTGGATATGACGGTGGAGTTAATTTTTTTTGCCCAATTAAATAGCACCATGTAAAAAAAATTGCTTAAATTATAGCATATAACCTGTAATTTTTTCAAGATTTTTTGGAAGTCGTCTTGATTCCCGCGGGGCAAGGCCAACGAGGGAAAACAATATTTTTTTACAAAAAATTGAAAATTGCTGCATAGGGATTTTTGAGGTTGCTAAATTCGAATGTGATAATTTAAATTTTCAAAAAGTCCAAACTCCACCCCCGCGGGGGTGAGGGGGTAAATATTTTTAAATGTTTTCATATTTTTGGTGAAAATTTGTACATAGGAGTTTTTTATATTGCTAAAACTGAAATGTAAAATAAAATTTTTCTAAATCCACCCCCTTAGGGGTGGGGGTGATTTTTGTGAAAATTGTATGTATGTATATACCCCAAAAACCCACATATACCAATTTCTATTACAGAGTTAATTTTATGAATTTGTTCCTCCATATTGGATCCGCCATCTTGAACTTTTAAAATCTAATAACAGATTCGTAATCAGCGAGCCCAAAAACCCACATATACCAATTTCTAATATAATCAGAGTTAATTTTACGAATTCGCCCAGCCATATTGGATCCGCCATTTTGAATTTTGAAAATCTGATAACAGATTCGTGATCAGCGACCTTAAAAACTTTTTAATACAACTATTTTAATAAAAATAGTCATTAGAAAAATGCGTGCTTCAAAGGGGTAATTGATGGGGGTTGTAAGTGGCTATCAGCCACCCCAACTGTTTTATAAATATATTTTTTTAATTAAATGCCAATTCTTGTGATATCTTATCTACTTTAAGAATTGTTGGACCACAATTGTATCTGTGCATTACAAACCGTGGTTCGAAAGTCACTATTAGCCGGGGGTATTTGGCCTGAGTGAAAATTATATTATCAGTACATATTTTTCATTATCTACAAAAATCTTTAAAATGCACTGCTATAGTTTTTTTTTAATTTAAAATAAAGCCTTCTCAGCTATAACAGCTCAGTTACAGTTTATTTATTTATTTGTATTGAAATCGATTGCAAAAGGCAAATTATTTTATGAATGATTGCAATCGTTCATAAAATAATATGCCTTTAAATAGAATCATGATTCTTTTTATGTATAACAAAGGATCAGGATTTAATTTTTATAAAAGATACAACCTTTATTTCAATTCATATTTTATATTTATTTATATTTAATTATAAATAGGTTTTATTTGGCTAATAGTTAGTATCTAGAAACGTAAGGTGGGTGAGCCAACTATTGCCATGTTCACAATATTGCCATCCCCCCCTTTTTAGTTCGTCCTCTGTGTCATAGACGGCACTGCCAATATATCTGTTATATCGAAAAGCAGACTTAACTGCTTTTTCCCCTGTCTTACACACTGAAACGACAAATCCTTTGACGGGCTACAATTTGTGCGCATTAACTCAAAACTCGCATTTGACCGACTTAGCCCGTTTTGCACCCTTCACTTCACTTGAAAAATGTAAAAAATTGTTAATGTACGTTCGGGTATTTCATATAACCGAATGTACATAATGTAAGTATATTTTGTCTCTAGGAATTCAGTTGTAAAATATATTAGGAAAATTGAGTGACCTAAGTTAAGACAATGAATTTAAAATAAATGAAAGGTTATTCAAGTACCTCGAATTCGCCAAATTAAATTAATTCAATCAAAGCAGATTCTGTTTTGTTTTAATTACATTATACATTTACTACCGACGTGAAAGTTCGGCAAATTTGTGTGACAGTTAATTGAGAAAGGGTCTTAAAGAGACTTAAAAGCAAACTGTGAAGCTTTGAAATACTTCGTCTTCCATAGGAAAATTATCCTTCTTTTTTGATTTTTTTGCATGTTTCTTTTCACAGTAATATATTTTTTATAAGGAAGTTTAATTGTGTAAAACTTGTTTTTTTTTAAGTATTTATTTTTATTATGAGAAAGTTAAAATTTGACCTATGTAAAGTCAATATTTTACTTAAATTCCGACCTGAAGTTATGAGTTTACTTAATTTCTACATCAAGTTAGAATTTAACCTAAATTTCGACTTCGTGTAAGAATTTTGTCTTAATATTGATTTAAAGAAATTTAAAACTTTATAAGTTTTGTAAAATTCCAACTTATAGTCTTTGTAACAAAATTTTGACATTCAGTATCATGTATCCATCATGGTTTAAGCGCGGAAGCACGCACGAAAAGATATGGAATTTTACATAATAATATATCTTTCATAGGTTAAATTGAGAAACTTGGCCCTCGATTTTTTTATATATTATATTATTTTTATTATTATTATTATTATTTTTTTTTTATTCGGAAGTTAAAATTTGACAGTCGGAATTTACTTAACTTCCGATTTGACATCAAAATTTTACCTAAATTCCGACAAAGTCGAATATAAGTCGGAATTTTACTTAAATTACAACACAAGTAAGAATTTTACTTAAATTCTGAAAAAGTTAAAATTTAACCTATATTCAGACTTTATGTCAGAATTTTACTTGAATTCAGACTGAAAGTCAGAATTTTACTTAAATTCCACCTTATAATTAGAATTTTACAAATTCTGACAAATTCCAAATGTTAATAAATTATGCCTCTTATTTTTTTTATTTTCGTGACTTTAAGTATGAATTTAGTAATAAAGTATTACAGTGACCCTTCCAGTATGACTTAGGAATATTTTAGGAAATCTTTTTTTTTTACTAGCTCTCTACAGCTTATTTTTTTTAAATTGTTATGATGTATTTTTATGTTAAAAGAAACTTTTTCCAAAAATTTAAAATTAGAACTACAGGTCCACTATAATCATATCGCCGAGACTAGACGTACACCAGGACTATGTTTAATAAACGTATATCAGAGTCGTGCGCATGTGTGTTTCCACGCTTTATTTATTTATTTATTATTTGAGGTTAAAAATTTTTTTTGAGAAATAAGATGATTTACCTTATCAGTTTACCTTATCAATTAAAAAAAAAAAGAAACACAAAACCTGCAAAAAACCAAATTAACCAACGTTAACTAAAAAAAACTAATATAAATAAAACCAATGAACGTTTAATGGACGTACACTACAAAAAAAATGTGTAAATTTACATGCTAAATTAGAGGAAATGTTACCAAACAGGTGCACGTAAAATTTACGAGACCTAACTTGTAATTTTACAATTTTTTAGGATTATTACATGTACATGTACGTAATATTCCTAAAAAATTGAAAAATTACAGGTTAAATCTCGTAAATTTTACATGCACCTGCTTGGCGACATATTACCTCTGATTTAGCATGTAAATTTACACATTTTTGTTTTCAGTGTACTTCCGGTTTTTAGTTTAGTTTAGTTTAGTTTAGTTTAGTGCGGTCCTTAGGAAACTTTGTGTTAACCGCACAGACCTCCTCATATCATCCCTGTTTCTTTTATAAAGTCCAGGTACGGTTTTAGGAAAGTGTTCATGATCTCGTTTGGTTCCAGCGGGTCGTTCCCAAAGTACTTCGATCTTAGGCCTATTAGAGATGGACATTCACACATGAGGTGGTAGGGTTCTTCGTCCCCTTCCCCACATCTCCTGCACACGGGGCTCGTAGTCTGTCCCATTTGGTGTCGGTGCTTGTTCAGAAAGCAGTGTCCAGTTATTATACCCGTTATTGTTCTCAGTTGACTCCTGGACATGCCTAGAAGTAAGCTGGTTCTTTTCTTGGTTGGTCCCCCTAGAAAGAGTTTAGAGTGTCTCATTTTAGGTGCTGGTGTTCATTCAGCAACACTTTCCTGGCCTCGTCTCTGGCCGTGGAATATGATAGCCCACAGCACGGTTCTGGTCCTGTGAGTACGGCTTCACTTCCCTTTGTAATATTAAAACATACTCTTCAGGTTGCAAGGATGCAAAGAGTATAGTAATAAATTCAAATTAACTAAAAGGAAGTGCTAGTAGTTAAGAACAATTAAAGGAAAAAACTACCTCAAACAAACTTTTAAAAGCCTGCAAAATAATTAGAATAATTTTAAAACTTTACTAATGGATTTTCATTTTCATTAACATTAAACTAACTAAAAATTTGACCAATAAAATGTCAGAATTGTTTGACACATTTGATTTCATTGGTCAAATTCATAGTTAGTGCAGTGTTAATAATGGACAGCAGTCCAATACGTTAGGCAGCATAATGAGAAGAAACTGTATTTACCGCACCTAATTATATTTAAGACAGTAAGTTTTAGTAATAAAACCAGAAATCAGTGCAAAAATATAGTTAATTTTTGTGGACCTGATGCGCACCGTAACCCCACTCAAATTAAACTATTTCATAAAACTACAACTGCCTAAATGGAAGCCACTTTTGACATCCGTCAAAACAAAAATAAGCAAACCAGCGCATGTGCTAGATTCTTCTCATTACTGCGGTGAGTGAATCGTATAAATTTAGGTCTTCAATACCAACCCAAAAAGAAAATTCCCTAAAAATATTATATTTAGAGTTTATCACAGTGCAACAAAAAATGTGCATGATATGCAAAATTATTAAAGAATACATAAAATAGCTTATTAAACACAAAAATAAGTACAAAATCTTCACACAAAACAAGGTATTATCAAAGACTGTCAAATTAAGGAGTAGGTCATACGTTCCCTAGGAAACGTTAGACCTACCGTACACATAGCTGTGTTATAAAAATAAAAAAAAATTGTTTTTTACTTAAAAAAAAAAACAAATATCTTACCTTCATGTAATTTAATATATAATCTAAAATGTTATTCTTACCTAAAATATGCATAATTTTATTTTAAAACAATAATAATTATACTTTTATCTCTTTCTGTAGAACTTCTCTCTTTATCTAATTTAAATGGGCGGGAGTCCATTGGGTTAATATTATGAACCTTAAATATTATAATACGCTACTACAAAAAATTAAGGGAACAAAAAAGATTTTAATTTTTTTTTGGAAACACATCACACCGGTCTGGAAACAATGTTTAGCTTAACTTTCTATAACACAAGTTTTTTTTCATAATTTAATTATTTAGAGTTTTGGCATCTTTTTAAGACCAAAGTTCAAAAAAATCTATCGATGCGTTTTGATAAAAAAGATTTTCATTTGTTTTAGCAAAAAAACATATTTAAAAATTATTTTAGATATTCAGATTTTACTTCAAAAAGTGAGAAAAAAGTTTTTATAGATGTTTCTCCACCTGCGCCTTTTGAGAAAAACGATTTTCATTTGTTTTAGCAAAAAACATATTTAAAAATTATTTTAGATATTCAGATTTTATGTCAAAAAGTGAGAAAAAGTTTTTATAGATGTTTGAGCTAAATTGCTTTTTAAGGGAGCTAGCGTACTTTTAAATGGCATTTTTAGAATATTTATCACTTCATACCTCAGTCACGGTTTAACTTATTAACATGAAATTTTTACTGAACTATAGAACCAATAAATGTAAACATTTAACGTTTTATTAAAATTAAGTTTTTGACCAGGGGCGTAGATAATGGGTGGCTCATAATTTATATGTAAAACTGTAAGTCCGCCCCTGGTTAAAAATTTAATGTTTTATGTCGTAAAATGATAATGTTTATTGGTTGCATACTACAGTAAAAAATTTAAGTCAATCCGTTAAACCGTTCCTGAGTTATGAAGTTAATAATATTCTAAATATGCCCCTTAAACGTGTTCCAGCTCCCTTAAGAAGCCATTTAACACAAACGTTCATAGAAACTTTTTGTCTCACTTTTCGACATAAAATCTGAATATCTAAAAAAATTCAATATGTCTTTTTTTTTGTTAAAACAAATGAAAATCGTTTTTCTCAAAAATGCATCAATAGATTTTTTTAAATTTGGTCTTAAAAAGATTCCAAAGCTCTAAATAATTAAATTATGAAAAAAACTTAGATTATATGAAAGTTGAGCTAAAAATTGTTCCCAGACCGGTGTGACATTTGTATCCAAGAATTTTTTGTCTACGACGGCAATTTTGGGAAATTCTAAACTACTGTATAATACTATTCCAGTGCTACGCGCTGTGAATAGTATAAAAAGAAGAAATTCCTATTTCTGTAAAATGGTCATTGCTAAAAGACGATTTTTTTCAAACAGACAAAGCGAAACGCTTTTGAATGCGATTTTCCCCGCTGTTATTTTAGTTATTTTCTTATTTGTTTCAGGAATATATCCGCCAAAGTAGGGAGCACCAACTCAATGAAATAGATAAGCAAGAAACAATTCTGAAAAACTCACAAAAATCCAACTCCCGATCGCGGAGTCATTCCATCGACTCCCACCCGATCGGTTTCGAAGCAATCAACACCGCTGCAAACACTTGTTACGTACCTGGAGGAGAAATATTCCCAATTATGATCAGAAATAATGAGCACAGTATGTCTCCCACTAATACCAACTTGAACAATAGTATAAACGATAGTTACCAAACTAATATATACACTGTGGACAATGAAAATTTACCCGAAATGTGCGACTCTGCATGTCAAACTCGGGAAAGTTTATTTGCCACTCAGGGCTATAATAGTTCTGGTAACTCAACCCCCCAACATAGTATACATAATAATTCTCCACCTGCGCCTTTTAGTACCTTTGGGTACAAAAAAGAAAACAGGTTTAAAGCTGAAGCCAAAATTGAGCTTCATAGGAACCAATCTAGTGGGAATACGAATAAATTGGAGGAAAAACGGAGACCCTATAGTTGCCAGACAACAAAAAGTGCTCCAGACGTTATAGTCACGCACTGACAAATGGAATTGGCCGAATGGGAACCTTACAGAAAGAGGTACCCGCGGCAATTTTTAAGGACTACCTGCAAACCAATTCAGAAAGAAATTAATTTTATTTCATCTGAAAAAAAGTCAGTCTGCACTCAAATGACGTGCGAAACCTCAATGGAAAAGTTAGAATAATTTTTTATGACATTGTGCGAGTGTTTAAATTTTTGAGTTTTTTCATAAAATGGTGATACCTAAATGGTAAAAATAAATAGTTAACTATGATAACTATACACAAAATGGGCGGATTTCAATGTCACAAGAAAATACCCCTTGAAATATAATTTTAAACCTTTTTTTAATAAAATAAATTTTTTCAAAGGCCCGGGAAATAATAAACATCTATTTTGTATTATTATTGAATTTAAATATTTTTTCTTCCCTAAAAGATATAATAAACTATTCTTATTCAAATATAATTCGTATATATATCTTAGCGTATTCTATTTAAACAAGAAAACATAAGGACAAAGGTAAAAAAATTAAAAAAAGGAAATTAAAATTTCATTTTAGTTAAATTGATAAGCTTATAAGGGAAAGCACTGTTTTATCAGTATTTTTTATAGTCAAATTTTTAAATCATAATGATTTGAGTGACTTGGAGCTTTTAAATATTTTATTTTTGTTATGATATTGACAATCTGTTGTTAATTTTTAATATAGAAAATTTAATAAATTATAGAAATTATTGCAAATTATATATTTTTGCTGCATAATGTAATTAGAAATTTTATTATGCGTAATTATTAATTAGGTAATCAAATTTTTTAAATAACAAATATAAATTGTAATTTTATCAAAGAGCCAATTCATAAATAAATAATATCTATATTTTATTAAATCGTTCTCTAGTTGGATATTTTATAATATAAATAAATTATTAAAAAAATTATGTTTGTTATTTTTTAGCTAATTGTTAAATTTAAATATAATAAAAAAAATTAATAAAAAAGACGAATATAATAGCCTAATTAAAAACTGCCATATTGGTCATTATTTTAATAATTTTAAAACATAATTCATTCGGGAACATGTTTCTAAAACTGTCTTGTACCAACAGTCAAATGCCCTAAAATTTTAAGTATTCATATACTAATATTTCAATATCACAATAACTAAATGTTTGTATCTACAGCCTTTAGCCTTCGTTATGGAACTTTCCTGATCCGTATGAAATTATTGTTTAGGTCCTCAGAAGACAGAAAATAACCAGCATTTTTCCCATTTTGGAGTGTTACGCCCTTGTTAATGGTATAAGAAAATAGCGTTATATGGAGGGGTGGGGGTCCAAAATGATCAAAATTTGCGTTACGTAATACTTGAACGTTCCCTAAAGAGTTCTTAACTTATCGTGCCCACAAGATTTCCCCAAAAGACCGATCGACCGACCGACCGACCGACAATTTTTTTTTGCTTGAAACTGATTTATATCGACATAAAACGTCATAAAACGCAAAAATACGCAAAAAAAAAATTGAAAAATTTTGCACGAATACAAGGCTTTCCGAAATTTTGAAAAAATTCAAAATGGGAAATCAATAAAATAAAATAAATAAATAAAATAAATTGTGGTCTCTGATAGTAACTTCGGCGGAAAATGGTTGGGAGTGGCTTATTGAGAGTCTAAACAAATGTCAATTTTCGCTTATCGTACATGCAGCAATTCGGCAATTTAATCTGCAACGCGAAACGAGAGTTTTGTGTATGTTTTTTTGGTAATTTGTTTGTTCTCACCTAAAGTCCAAACTCATAGACCGATTTTACCGATTGATGCTGTAAAATATTCACCTTTATTACTCGAGTGAAACAGGTAATATAAATTTTTAGTTTTGTTTTTTTGTCGAGTATTCAGGCATCTCGATTGTTTTAATAAACTTTTTTTGCTATATTTCTAACGCCATTTTGAATTTTAAACTTACGGGTATGGATATGTGTGTACACTTAGTTTCAAAAATAATGGAAAAGTAAGTTTTTTCCATTTAAAAAATATTTGTTTACTTTTCATTAAATATCATTGAATTTAGGTTTAAGTGTCAATATTGGAAGTTGTCAATATTTAGTTTTTATCAATAAAAGATAACATATGATTTTTGACATGGTTAAACTAACCTTATTTTTTTAATGCCAAACAGATATAACGATATTTAAATAATCCACATTCACATAACTAAATTTTCTGGAAAACATGAAATTTTAGTTAACACAACTTCTCCATTATTTTTGAATCAATTGTATACATCTGCCACCACAAGAAACCTTAAAATCAAATTTTATCAAAATCGGATGAAAATAAAAAAAATGACCACTCTAATGACTCGGGATTTGTTCTTTTTACAATTTTGATTATCATTCATCAGCGGTATCAAAAAATAATATTTTTGATTTTCTGGTTTTCAAGTTCACTGTGTATTTTAGCAATGTTCCCTTTACTTCTGTAAAAAATCATGGTTATTTTCTATTTTCTGAGGACCCAAACAATAATTTTATAAGGGTCAGAAAACTTCCGCAGCGAGGCCAAAAATCTCAGTTTCCTGACCTCCTTAATTGGCACTGATTTTACTTTAAGTACCATTGTGAATCACAATTTGTGATTAGTCGTAAATTTAAAAGCTGTTTCATATTAAAAAAAGTTTTTACCCTATTTTCGCAAAGTTAATTTTTCTTCAAAAAATTTATAGAAGTAAAATTAGCTTATGTAATAATAAATAACAAATTTTACTTCTCTGAATACAATAATTTTGAAGTTATTAAAAAAAGTGCAAAAATACTAAATTCTTAGTATTTAAATACTGAAATTTTTTGTTAAGGTAAACGCGATAAAAGGGCAATTGTAATAATTCTGTAGGGCTCTATTTATTTTAAATAGATTGCTCTATTCAGCTTATATTATTACAATGCAGGTATAAAGCTTTATAGAGCCTATAAGCCTATTGTTCTTACTATTTTAAAAATAAAAATTTTTACCCTTACATAATTTTTACTTCGAAATTGGCCACAATTATTGTAAAAATGGAGCAAAACATGTCTAAATGAGAAATAATATTGTACTGAAATTTTACATTATTATAGGTTAAACTTGTAAATATATCAATAAGTTAATAAAATTTAACATAATTATTAAAATTATATATATTTATTTCAGAAACCCTTCCAATTTAAAATTAAAAAACTATCTAAAAATTGCCCATATTATGGTGTTAAACACGTATATTAGCCATGCCATCGTTAGTAAATTTTTGATTTTTTTGTCATGGAGAAACTTCAGCTCGGCCGCCACAATCCAAAACTAAGTACCTAACTTAAATTTGGATTTAGAACTTTTTTAATTTATAATATGAAATTGTAGATATTAAAATATCAAACTAGCGAATATCGAATTAAGGATTTTATTTCCACCATTTTCTTTTCTTCGCCCTCTCTATTTTTTTTATTATATTAAATACTACTGAGCTCATGAGTACGATTCTGTATATATGGAACCTCAAGCAACTTAAGTTATGAATGTAAATTGAATTGAATGTAAATTGTTACAGTAACAGCAACAGTAACTGAACAACCTATTATATCAGTCTAATATAGTATAAAATACCTAACTGTACGTAGGTCCGAGAACGACTATAAACTAAATTATAGTATATTCAACTTCAATATGGAGTAGAAGTAAATAAAACAGTCGCGCACGCGGCAGCTGGCGCGTGGTTTCATTGGTTAGAACACTCGAATGTTGCGAGAGTAGAAATGTAGCATTTTGAAGTTAAATAAACTATAAACGTTATGTTTTACTGTAAAAACTTGTATTCAATAACTAAAGTTGCTTGGAGTTATATTTAGTATATTTACCATATATGTGTCTATACCAAAATATCCATACCTGGATATTAATAATATTAGAATATTTACCATAATATCCACCCTTGGATATATATGGATAATATCCATTGGATATGTGTCTGTACCAAAATATTCATACGTGGATATTATTATTAATAGAATATTTACCAGAATATCCAGCCTTGTATATATGTGTCTTTACCCAAATATTCATACCTGGATATAAATAAAAAATAAATAATAAATAAATAAATAATAATAAATAAATAATAACCATTATACCCGCGCAGGGTTATTTCTTCTCCTACAAAGCCCTAAATGAAAATACCAAGTTTAATACTAGGGTAAAACCCAATGCGCCATTATCCTGTAGACCAATATCCAACTGTAGATACAATGGAGAGGAAGGGGTTAAAGAATATACATATAAAATATACAAAATCCTTTAGTTTTAAAGGTATTACTATAGAATGTTAGCTTACATTAAAGTTAAGTTTTCTTTGAAGATGATCTAACCTAAGATTTAATGTTAAAAGGAACTGAGGCTAAAATACCAAACTTTAAGAAGTCCAAACATTTCTGATTTGGATGGATGATTTTGCATGTAAACAACGAACTTCTTTTACGGATTGTCTCATTTTTAGATTAAAGTGGGGCAGAGCAGACGAAATCGTTCAAAATAAATCAGGTGAGTAGGAACTTAAGTGAACTGCGGGAGGTCGCATGTTCCAGGGGGGTCCAATGGAAAGGCGAGTGGTAAGCTGCTGAGTTGTGCGGAAGTTAGAATTTCGAATTGAAAGTCAAAAGTAGTAAGCTGGCTTAGTTCTCAGTTATATGAAAAGTCCAAACCTAGCGAGCCACAAGGTATATAAGCCCTTAATAAAGGATTCAAATTTTCAATTTTAAATATTTTTATTTTAATAAAATATAGATACATACAAAAATAAGAAAACCAAAAAAAAAAATCTAAAATGCAAAAACATCACTAAATTTATAACTCAAAAATCAAAAGTGTCCATGTCCACCATATTCACCACCGCCATAACTTTCTTGTTCGTACTTTTTGGGTTCACCAACCTTGTACACTTTTGCTTGGAACCCATTGTGTTTGTCCGCAGTGTACTGCACAATTCTCATGGTACCATCAGCTTCTCTTAAACTGTAAGAGCCTTTGACGACGTCCCCATATCTCTCCTCTTGCTGCGATTTTTCGTCCCCAGTATGAGGATCCTTTACTTCATAATTAAACTGATAATTTTTAGGTTCATGATATTCTTCATGCCCTCCATAACTGACTTCGTGACCTTCTTCTCCTCCGTAATATCCCGCGTTTATTTCCACGAAAATTGTCACTGCAAGTAGAACCACTGTTTTTCTTATGTTAAGCATTTTGTAGTTTTACTTTAATATTTTTTTTTTTTATTTTTAATTGTTGTTGTGTTACTGACTATTTAAATTAACACAATTAAGTTTTTATAGTAAATATGGTTCTCCTACCAAAATAATACACATATTATGTGGTAAAAATTAAGTAAGGGTTATCTTTAAACGAAATCATTCACTTTCGATTTTCAAAGGTGTTAAATTAATTACTAACTACTGATGTATTGCAAATTTAATGATGCATAGGGTTCTGTTGTTAGACAGTATATTACGATATAATAAACTATATTAGGTGCAATAAATATACACTGAGAAAACAGATTAATTTTAAATTGTATCGTTTTTCTATTTCATTCAGCCACACATAAAGAAAAAAAGGTGCGGAACTTTTTAAGACTATTGTGTTCTACATAGGAATACAATGGTCTCTTTGAGGCGCTGTATCCCAATTCGGTGTCAAAATAGCACCTCATCCGATTAGTTTTGGAGATAACCTCAAAAAACCTTATCATATAAGCTGCTATTTTAACCTAAAATTCGGATTCAGCGTCTTAAAATATATTGAAATACAATGGTCTCCGAAAAAAACCTTATTTTTAAGTATGAAAATAACGTTCTTCGAGGTTATCTCCAAAACTGATCGGATAAAGTAGGTATTGACCTTTGATCATTCTAGGATGTGATCTAGCCAGTTTTGTTCGGGGAACTAAGAACTACAAGTTGTAGTCTACAACATATCAAAATTTCAGCCATATCCGCGGAAAAAAATTTTTCTTAGTGTGCGGGATCCTTTATAAAGTATTTTTTAATAAATTATTTTTTTTAAATATAGATTAATTAATATAATTGTTATTGGTAATGAACTAATAATATCTCGTAACTAGTCTAGTATACTGGGCATATCGGAAACAAGTGAAATTAGATCTATGCTATATATTCGTCGATGCATTTCAAACCTGCGGTTGGCTGGTTCTTGTGCCTTTGTTTACAATCTTGCTCACTGATTTTGTTACTTACTAATTTATTACAAATTACCACGATGTAATAATTAATTTACATGTAACTTGTATTATTTCCTCTTAGATCTTAATGTAGTTAGGTTTAGGCAGAATTTTCATTAAATATTCCATCAATCTATTTTTTATAAGGAACAAGCTATTTCTACGTCCCATGTACGCCCAGTAAATTTTTTGCTGATTTTTAGTGTTTTTAAAACATTTAGGGTACATTTTTTTGTCAGAATTGTATTTTCACCGTTTAAATGGGGGGGCTAAGCCCCCCATTGGTATAAAAAACACCAAACAGGCGCAAAATCCGACCTAAACCAAATAGTTAGGTTATGTTAGGTCGGACGTATGAATAGCGAGTTCACATAAAACAGGCTCCAGTATTTTTTTTGCCGATTTTTAGGGTTTTTAAACCTTTTAAGATATATTTTTCGTCAGAATTATATTCTCCCCGTTAGCATCAGAAATTAATTTTTCATCAAGGGGGCAAATATCTCAAAGGAGGGGGTCCTAGTCGAAAAATTCATATGAACTTTCTATTTCATTTTAATGAGATACAAACATTTTTAAAATAATTTATAAATAATTTATAGTATTTTTGAAATAATATAAAAATATTTTTTTCGGTGCTCCTGCCTGAGGATTAAAAAAGTGCCCTTTTCTTGGAAACGCTTCATTTTATCAAATTTTGCGTAGATTACTTTTTTGATCAAAATTGCTCACAGAATGTAAAAAAGTAATCAAAAGTCTAAAATTTGTAACCCTAAAAAACTTACGGGTTTGGGACCATAACGGAAATCCGCCCCTGACTTTTCTGATAACTTTTAAAACTTCTGTTAAAATCATTCGATGAGCATTAATTTTCTTAAATAATCCTGAAAAAATTGTAAAAATATATTAAAAAGTAAAAAATTTATCAAAAAAAAAAATCCATTTATCTGGGTGGGCAAATATCTCAGAGTAGGGGGCCGTAGCCAAAAATTTTACATGAACTTGAGAACTAAGAGATTTTGGAAATATTATGGGACACAATTTAATACATTTGGGGGGTTATTTTATGGGGTGGGGGTTGGAGAGTGCTTTGTTAAATTGTTGCAACATTTTGGCACATACATATAACGTGTAAAAGTATTAAATTTAAGGCCTACTTTGATAAAAAAAAATGGTTTCTGAAGCCAAAACAAAATTTCGGTGGACCTCTATCGGACATTTTTTGCTCTAACTTTTACAAATCTCAAATACTTTTTCTAATATTTTATAGGCATACTCCACCACTATATATGAGTTTACCGACAAAAAAAATAAAAAAAAATCGAAGGGTGTATTTTTAGGAAAGAATTTTTAAATTTGACAAGTTGTATCTAGTAGGCCGCCATATTGAAATTACAATGGTGGTAAAATTTTTTCTTGGTTAAAAGTGAAATTTAATGTTCTTTTGATATCTGGCAAAAATATCTTTTTATCTTTTACACAGGTCCTGATATTTAGATTTATGTAAATCAGGTTTTTGGAATTTTAAAAAACGTCAAAAATGAGCCACCCTAATATCTCCAAAACTAGTCGTTTTCTAGCAAAATCCTTTCGGTCTAGTACTCTAGACCCTATTTGATCAGGATATGCCAAATTTGAGCAAAATCGGAGAGATGAAGGTCCGGCGCCGGCGTGTTGATCTGTCGAAGAAAGGTCCAGAAAATATACTTTTCGTACACCCCATTTCGTTACCTCTCTGGAGCTTCCTGCACCCAAAGGAACCCGATCTAGGACCTGGAGATTGACAAATAGCTTAATTTGATGTACTTTAAGACATAAATAAAATACAGCGGGGAGAAAACATCGAAATAACAATGGTCACCAGCTCTTATACTACTAGATCTAGTGTCCCTAATTTTCCCACTATGAAAATTTTTATAACATTTGGGAAAGCAAAATGCCCTTATTTTCTCGATTCTTCAGGGAACATTTTGGGCCAGTTTCTCCTATATCTCCCATATCTCAATATTTAAATACAACATGGTAATTTGTAGCACTACTGCCTGACTAAGCAAGTACCGCATAACGCGTTTACCCAATAACGTGTAAAATACACTACCTTAACTTCTGGGTTAATGGGATAGATGAGGCGAATTAGGAGTATGCTCTCCCAAATCGCTTCCCGAGTAGCATGAAATTACGAATCGATGGGTGTTTGTTTTACTGAATTTGCTATCGAGCACAAATGTCTATATATCTATAACACGCTGCCAAAATGCTGTACGGGGTGTTTCAAAAACTAAGGTACTAAATTCTGGGGTCCGGTCAGTGGGCCGAAATGGAACTAAAATTTTATGGAACAGAGTAGCAACTATTTTGAAAAAATTGAGGTTACATAGAAGTTTTGACATTTTTGTCAGAAATAAATCAAATTACAATTTATAAGAAAAAATATCTTTCTTTAAAAAAAAAAAAAACTGGTAATTATAATGGTTTGTATAGTGAAATTAAGTTGATTTAGTACACTGTATTTGGAGTTGTAAAAAAACGTTTTTTTTAGTTGTAAATTTAGTTGTAAGCTGAAAAAACTTTATAAAAATAATAATAATAAAGTTAAGTTTTAGGGAGACCAGCTCATATCAATAAAAGGAGTTACTTTTGGAAATAAATAGTTTTAAATAAGTAATTTGTTTTTGGAAAAAATACAATAGAAAAAAGTACATTTATAAATAGCATTCTTTTGGAACACGCTAAGCATAGCTAATAATATAATCTATAGATAAACTCCGCGCATTATCTATCTGAGTTGATGGTCATTTGTTTCTTGTTATTTGGTTGGCCTTATGGAAGGTTTTCATCTTGTTTAAAATTTATTGTCAATCAAGACATTATTTTAACATTTATAAAAAAATCCAAATAATTTGCTTTAGTAAGAAGAAATAACAAGAAAAGTGCATAAAAAGAAAACTAAAGCATCAATCTATAAACATTTTGTATAAATGAAGTAATATAATGCAGTGCTCTATAAATTTTTGAAGTAAACACTATAACAGAGAATTTTTTGGTTAAAATAATACTGGTCCGTAATTTTATTCAGGTAATGTTAAATTTAAGTTTATAATAGCACTTTATGAATAAAAACTTACTTTTATTATAATTTTGAACAAAGTTTTACTTTTTAAACAGATTTTGTAATTATTTGTAAGACGTAAAATGACACTCAATTTAACCTAAATGTTAAAAATTATCAAAAGCACAATGGGCTACAAAAATATTACTAAAAGTCATTAAACCACTAATCATAGCTTCCTTGATCCAATTTGTTACTCAGATAGATAATACACAAATCATAGTGATATCAGTCAGATATCCATAATTTTTGAGAATACCTGCTACATAAGAGGATTACCAGACAGATCACGAAACTAATGGAAAAAGGGCGATAATAATGGACTTGAAGAAGACCAATAAACCTAGTTATAAACACAGCTTTTCTATTACAACAAACATTTCTTTAGCGCATATTTTATAATAAACAATAAGAAGAACGTCCAATTTTATTTGTGAATCGAAAATATTTAAATCATTTTCTCTCAAATTTAAAATATTAAAAGACTACAAGATTCCAAATCTATAGATTTTCCATATATGGAAAAGTTAACTGTGTGTGTTTTTCCTCCCGGAAATTCAACTTTGGTGATTATTCCCTTGTGAAGGGTACATATTTAATTTTACCATAAAAACAATTATAACGGCTAATTTACACAAAATGGTTTAGAAAATAACATTTTCTTATAAATTGTAATTTGATTAATTTTTTGACAAACACGCCAAGAAAAATTGTAGGTTATAAATTTTTTTACTATCTATACTCTATTTCATAAAATTTTAGTTCCGTTTCTGCCCACTGACCGGACCCCTAAATTCTGATTCCACGTCCAAAAATATTAAAAAGTTGTTTTTATTGAAAAAAACTATATTTTCAGCTTCCTAAAGGGTCTGGAATAAATCGCGGAAGCTGAAGCTGTCTGAAACCGACTAATAATAAAATATTGCTACTTTAAGGTTAATTAAAATGAAAATTAAAAAACATTTTAGCTTTTAATTAAATAATTAACATATTGAAGCGACGCGCCTCCAAATATTTAATTAACTTTATCGACTAACCTTTGTTTTTACTGAATGATCTAGAAAAAAACTCCCATGGGAGTAATATACAGAGCGGTCCAAAAGTCACCCCCCCCCTCTTAACTTTTGAACGAGTTTAGATATCAACTTCAAATTTAGAACTCTTAAATAAGACAACTTAAACTATCTTTAAGCATATATTTGATATGTTGTGCATCGACATGAATATTGCATTAACGCGTATTTCCAAATTTATTTCAAATAAAATTAATGACTTTTTCTAATTTAGAAAAGTATAGTAAATAACTTTAAATGGTTTTTGATCCTTATTTTTTAATTTCATTTGCCTATTTATGGACACTTTTTTTTTCGTTGTCTCCCTCTCTCTCTCTCTCTCTCTCTCTCTCTTTAATTTAAAAAGCACTTTTGAAGAATAACTGTATAATTAATATAATTTATTATTTAATTATATATGTAAATTTTAATTTTAGGCATGCATATGAATCCCCCGTATAAACCAATCAATTGAGGTTTCTTTTAAACCCCCTCTTGGGTCTGTCTGTACTCGTAGACACTACCACGTTCCACAAATGTCCCAGTGGGTCGTTCAGATGGCGCGTTGTCTTGGGATCGAACGTCTGCAGTCTCAGGAGGGCCGTATCCGCCGCCACCGGGTGTGTGCAGTTGGAATATATCCTGCAAAAAATAGAAAAAAGCCAAGATAAAAAACATATCAAATCAAAACAAATTGATTTTGCAAGGTTTTAAATTTATTTTTCAATCTTTTTCAAATTTACATGGTACTTAAAAAAATATTGTTTGGGTATAAATAAATTAAATGCTATAAATGTCGCAGACACAACGCGAATTCCGGCGTTTAGACATTGACTAAAAATGTTTAGTCAGACAACTCGACTGACAACAGTAGTCGGCGAATTTCCAGTACTCGCATAGGCGCCGCGTCGACTCTAGCGTTGAGGCGAGGTTTTAAATATTTACATTTTTATTTATTTTTATCTTGATTTTTTTAATGATTTCATTTAAACGAGTAAGGTGGGAAAAAAGTTATCGACAAATAAAAATTAAAAATTTCGATTTATAAAAATTTCCCTTATAATTCGGCAAAATTATTCCGTAAGCCTATGTTTCTGTGTTTATTTTCAACGTTGATGAGTCATAACTGAGTTTACGCCGAATACTGCTGATCATTACTTTCTCATAAAAAAAAGTATTGTGATGGGAAAAAATCAATTTTTTTTTGCGTAAATCATCTTTTTTTTTTCCTGAAACGTCGAGAAAAACTGGTATATTTTTAATGTTGCTGAATCTGTTAATAAAAAATAGAAAAGCTCCTTTACTGGGCAGAGTATTTTTTGTTTTTCGCAAAAAGAAAATTTAATAAAAGAAATTGAAAAATTTTTAATTTTTTTTGTTGTTTTTTTTTCTGAAAATAATTTTTTTTGCGTTTTTGGGAAATATAATATACCATTTACTGCGAATAATATAATGGAATACGTAGCATTAGATATCTTCACGGTTTGTTTTTATTTCAAACCAAGACATAACATAAAACAATATTTTGATAGACTCTGCAGTGAAATTATAAGGAAAAATAAAATTTGGGATGACATGTGATACGCCTATATATAATAGAAAAATAAAACTTAACCTTAGGATTAGGTCCTTAGCACGGTGGTGTCGACATGTATCCTTTCCAGTGAATATGATAGCAACCTTAAAATTTTGGTATTATTTAACGACTGTTGTTTTACCAAATACTAGTATACTGTAACATACTTTAAACTAGATCAATATTGCATCTTAAGCAATACCTTACTATAACTGTAATAAACATTAGCAAATGTTACAGTAATTTGGAAGTACATAGAGTATTAAGTACTAAATGTCGCCATATAAATAAAAAATATGTATTAACAAATATAATTACATTATTTAAAATACAATAACATTGTATAAGGATAAAATGTACAAGAAAAATGTAGAAAAATGTAATAAATAAAAACAAAAGTAGTTTTATTCTAAAAAATAAATAGTCTTTCCAAATATATTATTTTTCGGAAAAAATAATGTTAGTGTCCGCCCACCTTAAATTTTAAACAGCTTCAGAGATCAATACTTAAATAACATAATCCAAATAATTTTTTGGTATATATTTGATAAGTTTATGGGACACAATGGAGGTATGGAAACAAGAAGGGATTTGTTTTTGAAATAGTAAGGGGGGTCATGTAATATATCATTTTAAGTTTAATAAAATTCTCTATTCGATCATGTATTTTTTATTTTTTTATTTTTTTAGGGTTCTAAAAAAGTTTTGAAAATGGGAATTTTCGTCATTAATTTTATGATAAATAAACATAAATTATACTTTTAAACTAATTTTAAATTATAAAAAAGAAAATTACAAAAAAAAATCTAAGAAAATCGCATTTAAAAAAAAAATAATAAAAATTTTACACCATCAAAAAAGTCAAAAGTTATACGGCCAAAAAGAGAATTAGCTTTAAAATTATGTATCACATGACCCCTATTTCTATTTAAAAAAATATGACTCCTTGCCCTCCGCCATTATTGTGCCCCCTAAACATATCAAATATATAACAAAAAATTATTTGAGTTATGTTATTTACGTGTTTTAAATTTTAAGTAGATAAATCCGTTCAAAAGTTAAAGGGAACAGACTTTAGACAGGCACTGTACATATTTATTTTATAAAAAAATAGCGAAATTAAAAAATGGGGTTATTTTCTTAAAAATAATCCGTATAAAAAAAATCGGACTTTTTTTCATATTTTAACAAAAGTTAAACTATTGTAGTTTTGTCTTAATAAAGAATTTGTTTTATTTTTATATAGGTAATAATTTTTTGCAAATGTATACCACTGTGCTTAAAATAAAAATGCGTAAGAAAAACTCAACAGAAGCAAAAAACTTTTATTGCGAGAATATTACAACTCATTTTATTCGAGATTATAAAGCATACTTTCGTACATCTAATACCCTCTTTGGCTAAATTTAGTTCTTTTTTTACGCCGAAGCTATAAATCATTTTGTCGTCCTGCATATTTTAGTCCAAATTTGTTCCATTATTTATATCCTTATACTCTCGAAAAGCAGTTAAGTGAAAAGGTCTTATTATATATTTAGGATAATAACATTCCAGGTGTAAATAATTATCTTTTACTAAATAAAAAATATAACAATGTATTACAAAACAATAATTTTAAATGGAGCTAAAAATTTACTAAAATGCAAAAATGTATTAAAAATAAGTTATAATTATTATTATAATCTCTTGATAGTTTTAGAAAAGGAAAATCTACTGAACATACATTTTTAAAATTAACTTCAAGTGTACTGTATGAAAATTCTAATAAAAATAAAAAACGTTGGCTATATTTCTTGACCTTGATAAGGCCTTCGATATCGTTGATCATGTTATTTTATTAAAAAAGGCTGAAAATATTGGGTTTCGCGCTCCAGTATTAAAGGTTCTCACAAGTTATTTACACGAAATAACTAAAAGTGTTAAAATAAATAACTCAACAAGCAATACAGAAATAGTTAATACTGGAGTCCCACAGGTCACTATGCTGGGTCCTTTTCAATCACTGCACCAGAGGATGTGACGTCGAAACCATCAAAATACACGAAAAAAAAAATTCCAAGACACTGAGAACTGCAACTGTAGCATTTATATAAATGGTGTTGATAAAATCAAGTATTTAGGTGTAGTAGTAGATAAGAATCTTAGGTGGAATTTTCGTATTTTAGCTTAAGAAACTTCTTTATAAATTTTATCAACTAAGAGAAATAATCAGAAATAATGAACCATAGCATGGTCGTGTAGGTCTATAAGGCCTTGGTTGGGCCAGTTTGAATGTACCTGGCAGGGCTTATGTAATAATTCTCTAGAAATACTTAATGTTACACAAAATTATATTCTTAAAATTATTAATAAAGGGAAGAATCGCTTTAATACAAAAGAATTATATAACTAGTAAGGTTCTAAACGTAAAACTCTTATCAACGCATTGGATCCATGATTGATTGATAGGCATGTAAGAGTTTTTCTATAAAAATAATGAAACATCAATATACAACAAGGGCTTACTTAATAATTAACTAAACAACAAGAAGTTTATTAAGAGTCATTGTCAAAGAGCATGTGTATTTTTAAGACCCAAGTTCCATTATTTAATTCCCAACGAAATCAGTTTTTTTAAATATTAAAAGTCTAAACTTTCAGTATGTAATTTTATTCACAAAAACCCAGAAATATTTGAAAAAATTAAAATTTCAAAACATTTCTTTTAAAAACCTCGTTTTTGTAAATTGGTATAAATGTCTTGTTTTTCTACTTTTTAGTTATACAGAGCGGTCCAAAAGTCACCCCCCTCTTAACTTTTGAACCAGTTGAGATATCGACTTGAAATTTGTAACTTTTAAATAAGACAACTTAAACTATCTTTTAGCATATATTTAATACTTTCAGCTCTTAAAATGTTTGCAGGGCCCTGCAGGGGGCATAGGGGCACATTTTTTTAAATGGAAAAGGGGGTCGTGTAATACATCATTTTAAAGCTTATAAAATTCTCCATTTAACTCCATATTTTTAAATTAAAAAAAAAAATTGGGTTTAAAATGGGTATTAATGTCAAAATTCCTCTAAAAAAAAAACAAATAATTTTTTAAAAAAGCCTAATTTCATCATAAAAAAATGTTAATTATACTTTTAAACTAATTTTAGTTGACAAATAAAAATTTATAAAGAAAAACTTAAAAAATCGAATGTTTTAGCACAAAAAATTGAAAAATCAAAACCTTAAAAAACATTTTTAAAAAATTTAAAAATGTTAGTTTAAATAGAGAATTTTATAAGCTTTAAAATGATGTATCACACGACCCCCCGTTTAAAAAAATGTCCCCTCATGCCCCCCTGCCCACATTTTAAGAGCTGAAAATATCAAATATATGCTAAAAGATAGTTTAAGTTGTCTTATTTAAGAGTTCTAAATTTGAAGTCGATATCTCAACTCGTACAAAAGTTAAAAGGGGGGGTAACTTTTGGACCGCACTGTATGTAATATGTGATTAATAGAAGAATTATTTATATGTAATTAATAGAAGAATTATTTTATTTATGTTGGCTTTTAATAAAATAAAATTTTCTTGTGCCATTGAAATAACATTTTTGGGAATTGCTTCCTATAGTCCTGGTATGGCATTGACGTATGATTGTATATAAATAACAATCAACATTTTCTACTATTTATTCTTCTTTGAAGAATTTTGCTATGCTAGGTAGTTTATTTTTGCATGGAAAATACTCAGCAACGTGAAACATTTTTAACTTTGTGTGTATTATATTGGAGCAGGCTTCATTGAAATTGTGGCTTTGATTTGAATGCAAATATATTTCCACATTTAAATTTCTAATATTTTATAACAATACTCTAAACTCATTCAGTCACGTATACACAGTGCTTGTTAAAAGTTCCCCCTTCTTTAAGTTATGAACATAAAATTTCGACCACGTAAATGAGAGAACCCCCTTTTCCTTAAAAAAAATCCCCCTTTCTTCCTGCCTTGGTGCTCCCTAAAAATATGAAATACCATGTATATCCCAACAAATAAATTGGGTTATGTTATTTAATTAGTCGAAATGGGGCAAGTTTCGTTTAGAGGAAATCAGTTATAAGAAAGAAAACATTTTTTTTGCCCTTTAGGCCCTCCTGATTTCAAAAATGTCTTTAATGTTTTTTGCGGAAACAAACCGGTTTTTTTTTCTATGACCCAAGATTTTTTGGTCTTTTTGGTGGTAAAATAAAGCTTGGGAAATATGTTATCGCTGCAAGCAAAACACTAACTAGCTATTTTTATGCTCCTGAATATGATAGTATATTTCTCCGCATGAAAGAAAATCTCCGACATAAGGGGAGGAATCATTCGGGCTCTCTTCTTCCCGTCAAAAGCGTTATAAGGCGTGCGTGCCTACATCGGGACTCCCACTTGCACACACATTCCAAACATATTTCCCGTAGGCGCAGATCCGCGCGTCAACTATATTATTAATTTTGTGCGGAATTAAGCCATATTTTTCCTATGACATTGACTTTTTTTTTCAAAAATACCCATGACACCACCAGGGAAATCTGCTATCAGTACAAACAACTTTTTTTGATATGATAATAATATTAATTTTGTGCAAATATGCACCGTTTTTTTTTTGCTCTTTTTAGTAGTAAAATTAAGCTTGGGAAATCTGTTATCAGTGCCAACAAAACACTAACTAGCTATTTATACGCTCCTGAATACGATAGTAATATTTGTTTTGTGCGGAAATAATTATTATGTCTTAAGACATTTTTTTTCTATGACCTTGATTTTTTTTTCAAAATGTCTATGATATCACCAGGGAAATTTGTATCAGTATAAGTACTATATCAAGGATCAATACAAACAAAACTGTAACTAGACGTACGTGCGGAAAGATCACTCTTTCCGCACGCATATGGGTGTGGAAAGAAAGCGTTTTCCGCACGCATAAATAAATTTTTTATCATAAAACCCCTATATAGCAATTTTCAAATTTTTGTGAAAAATTATTGTGTTTACCCCATTTGCCCCCCCTTGCCCCACCCCAATGTTCACCAAAAACAATCCCGAGCGAGAACTTTTGGTAACATACCTGTACGCCAAATTTAAAGTCTATAGCTTAAAGCGTTCTCAAGTTATCGTGGATACAAGAATTCCCGGACAGAACGATAGACTGAACGATCGACCGAATTTTTTTTTTGAAATTGATTTATATCGACAAAAGCGTCACAAAATGCAAAAATACGCAAAAAAAAATTGAAAATTTAGCACGAATACAAGACTTTCCGAAATTTTTAAAATTTTCAAAATGGGAAAGCAAAATTACGCATTTCAGCAAAAAAATAAATATCATTTTCAAACTCAGGGCATTTTGTATAGTTAAAAAAAAGTGTTTGTAAGGATAGAAGATTTCCTCTAAACGAAACTCGAGCTGTCGAAATTTTAAGTTGATATCAGATCAAAAGTTTAGGGGGATAGGGCGGAGTTTAGACATGTACTTTTTGTTAAAGAGATAATAGAACTTTGTATCACTTTTTATTCTTTTAATTCGTTTGACTCTTTTAACCATGTAGCACAAAATCGGTCTTAAATAATGTTTCTTGAATTATACCAATAAAAATACAATAAGTTAAAGTTACAAAGCACAAAGCTAAATAATGTATAAAATCGATACAAAAAAATTTCGAGAAAAATAAAAAATACATGTGACTGCACAAAGATACCCATCTAGTATGCCAAATTTGCGTATTTCTTTTTTCTTTCGGATTCTTATGTAAAAAAAGATTTTCTCTCCTAGAACGAGATAATTTTATAAACAATTGATAACTGTCACTTAATTTTCCTTGAATTTCAAAGGTATGACATCGCTTATAATTATAATGGTACGTTCTAAACCTAGTACTAAAAAAATATTTTTCTATTTTGTGACTCTTATAAGCTCATCATCACACGCATTTTGCGTGTTCTTATAGGCCCATAAGAGGTCTCTACTTTTTTTTCTGTTGGGTTGGCAACATACAAAAGTCTATCTCTTGACGTTTTGCGTGCAAATGTCAATGTTTATTTAAAGCTTAATTTTTTACAAAATTTTGTGTTTGGGTTATTTTTTACCGTGTTAAAATTGTGGACTGGTTAATTTCAGTGAAAAAAGAAGAGATGACTGTAAAATAGAAAATAGAAAAAATTGTATAAAGCACTCGTTTCATAGCACGTTTTTAGAGCACTAGTACTTTAGAAAACTCGCCGCTAAAAACGTATGTTATGAAACTAATACTTTAATATACTATAAAAGGTATAGTAGGGTATACAATTAACTTTACAACTTTATAAGCAAACTTGTAGCTCTTGAAATTCTCTATAAGTTTTATTTATTATGCATTTTTTAACGTTTACAGTGGGCTCTGAAAGTCGAGTTGCGCCCTCTGTAACCATACCTATAAAAATATTTAATATATGAAACTGAGAATTTTAAGAGCCACAAGTTTGCTCATAACTACTTTTATCGTCCAATGAATAATTGCTGAAAAATGGAAAAAACAAATGTTCAACAAAGAACAAATACAGAATTTGTTTGGTTGGGTGGAAGTGGGAGTGTATGTATGTCTTCTATCCTTTTTGGGTAGAACTTTTGTCCCTGTCTAATCTAACGGGAGAAATCGCCATTAACTCGATTATAAATATATTAAAAAATACTGCTGCCAACAAAATAATACCTTCCCCTATAGGTTCATTAAAATCAAAAACAAAACAAAAATTAAAAAAAAATCCAAAAAAAGTTTCTTTTTACGTAAAACGAAAAATAAATTGAAAAAATATGTTTTTGAAAAAAATTGTTTTTACCCCATTTTACCCTTTTTAATGAAAATCATCCTGTGGTCCAAATTTGAAGTCTTTAGCCCGAAGCGTTCTTGAGTTATCGTGGTCACAAATTTCCCGGACACACAGACCGACAGATACAATTTTTTTTACGGAAATCATATTTTTTGGATATAAAACGTTCAGAAACGTAAAAAAAGCAATCAAAATTTTTCCATTTTTTTTTACCAACTTTCTTGGGGAAATGATCCAAACAAAAATTTTGGAAATTTTCTCCTTAACAAAATTGGTTATATGCATTTTATCATAAGATATTAAGCAACTCACACCTAAAATTCAAGATTGCGGACACCCCTTACGCAAACCACCCGGTGAAAAACTAACAGCAGTGTTCTGTTACCATCCACTACTACCCTTTAAAATATTAGCCCATGTACATTTATTGCAATTTACATTTATTATTTGACTGGACTATGTGAGTAGATAACAAAAATTCGCGTCAAAACAAAATTATTTTTGATCCTGTTATATCTTAGAGCATATTTGTTTGGGGATGTTTTATGAAACTGGAAATTTTATTATCCCTTACACCTAGACAAAAAGGATTTCAAAATGGAAACATGGTTTTATAATAAAAGTTACTTATTGTGTCTGAAATGGATAGGGTTCTATACCTCGAAAAAATTTACCTCGTAAGCAATTACCTCGAAAATTTTTACCTCGAAAAATTTTACCTCGAAAGTTCATTACCTCGCACGAAAATTACCTCGAAAGGACTTTGCCTCGAAAGAAAATACCTCGAACCGACATTACCTCGCCTAAAAAATTACCTCTAAAATACATAATTTTTTAAAAATTATAAAAAACCAAACCATACAAAATTTCTTTTAAAAAGGGAAGAGAAATTTAACAGCAATAAACTTTAAAGCAATAATATTGATATATTATACAAAAAGAAAGTATTTGAAAACACAAATAATCAAAAAAATTTACAGCAATATTTTTATAAAAAAAAAAATAATAAACAATAATAAATGAAAAACATTTTGCAATCAATTTCATCATATTTTCCAAATTTCCAAAAAAAAACTTGGTCTTGGTACACACGATCTTTATAATACACAAAGTTTTTATACACCGCCAATTTATCTTTCGCTAACTCTCGATATAGGTTAATCGAATCATTTACTTAAACTAAAAGCTACTAATTACCCGTAAACTAAAATTCAATCAATAAATGATAAAATATAAGCAAAAAGACTACAATATAAAATAATAGCAAAAAACAGATAAAAAATTATAAAAACCCTGTTCGAGGTAAAAGCCGTTCGAGGTAAAAGTTTCGAGGTAATGTCCCTTCGAGGTAAAGACTGGTTCCCAATCTATTTTTGTATACATATCGTCAGGTTGGAGTTACAAAGTTGTATGTGCACAATGATAATTCGTTACCATAGTAAATACTATAGTAAAAACGTTTTCGCATTATTACCTATCACTTAAAATGTATCGTTGTTATAGTTTTGGTAAGTGTTACTGCTGTAAAACTCACTAGGGAGGTAAAGTAGTAAAGACCCATTAGCACACAATATTCCCCGGATATGCTCTCAATGTCCTCTCAATGTCGCATGTCCCGGGCATTAGTCGTATATCCCAAGGATATCCCGAATGGTATGTCCTGAGGGTATACTGCCCGTATATCCCAAGGATATACATTATGTCGTTCGTACATCCCAGAGACGTCCCGATGGGATGTCCCGTGAATGTGCTTTCGAAATATCCCTGAGATATCCTGAGATGGCTTTTCCTTTTATTTTAAATTTACCGTGACTTTAATGGCGGATGTCGGTGTTTGTGGTCTGTTTATGTGTGTAAGTTTTTTCCACAATTATTATTAAACATTTATATTGTGTTTTCCTTTGTTGGATAATTTCGTGATTATTACCCCTTCGTCTTAAGTGCTTTACGTTTTTTATGGACGAGCCATTGCAAAGGTTAATCGTAGAACTTTTTCAAAAATTTATAATAAAAAAGTAAATATATTTTGTAGATAAGTTACTAATTATGTACAAATATCCTCGACAAAAGTGGCTATCAAATAGTAGCGCTTTTATTTATTTTTTGTAAAACTATTAGTTTCAATATAAATAACTTGCAACTAGGTGCAAGCTTCTAATAGCAATATTTCACAAAAAAAAAATAATAAAAGCAATATTATTTGATAGCCACTTTTGTCGGGGACAGTTGTACATAATTAGTAGCTATATTCAGGACAACGTACTGAATATCCTCAGGGCATACGTTCGGGATATCCTTGGGATATACGGTTCGGAAGTCGCTCGGCTTCCCGTTTTGTAAAAAAGTATAGCCTGAGGATGTCCTACGGAGATCTATAGACGAAATCGTAATGTCGGAAAGCCCAAAACGGATATTCTGCGGATATCCATTGTATAAACCTGTGCTATCTGGGGATGAGTAAACAATAATTTACTTTGACTAAAATGAGAACTATAAACTAGGAATTTATATTAAGACATACATTGTTCACAGTTGTTTTATAGTATGCTAAAACTTGCAAAATTTTAATTAAGCAGTTTTTTTTTAATTTTATAATTCTTATTTTTTTATTGCGCGTCTAAATAATGCATACCTCTGCAATTTGCTTGGCAGGGAAAGCCGAAGTGTAAAATTGCATGAATTAATTATTGGAATTTAAGGCAGCACATGTACAGCAGCGGGTGAAAAGCCTGAAAGTCCGGACTAACATATAAATATTTGACTCGCTCTTCGTTTTAATTTAACAGTTTTAATTTTCTCCAATTTCGTTTTTACACGGACAACATGTCACTGAAAAACTACAAGTTTTCTGTGGTTACTAAATGCCACTTCTATTTTAATTAAATAAGTATATTAATTCGTTTTCAATTTATTGTTTTTTTATTTAAACAGATATTGAAATATAACAATACAATGGTGCTAACCTAGGATCACTTGAAAAAAAAATGTACACAGATTTTCGAGATTTTGTTTCCAAAATTTTCGATAAAAAATCTAAAGTTTTTAAGGTTTTCTATAAGATTTTTGAGTTTTTTGATAAGGTTTTTGAGATATCTAAATATTAGAAATATTTTCTAAAATTACCGATATTTTCGTAATTTTTGTAGAGAATTTTGGTATTTATGAAATTGGTTTGATATTTCTAAAAGATATTTGGGATTTTTCAAAGATTTCGAAAATGTCCGTCTGTCCGTCCGTCCATCCGTCTGTCTGTCTGTCTGATTCAAGATTTTTGTAGACACGATATCAAGAACGAATAATCGATCGACTTGAAATTTTTAGGAAAAATCAAGTTCTACGTCCCTATTGTTTTTGAAAGTAATCCCCCAAAAACAAAAAAGTTATGGGGAGTTTAAAGTTTAAAAAAAAACTGAAAAAAACTGAAAAAATCGATTAACGTAACTTTCGGGAAAAACTTTTATTATGATTAATTTTACCAACTTTGAAAGTAATCCCCCCAAAACAAAAAAGTATAGGGGTTAAACTTTTTAAAAAATGAAAAAACTATTATAATTTTTTATCTCATTTTTTTTTTTGCAAAAAAAGATGTGACCGAGAAACATTTCTCGTCCTTGGATCATAATATACTATTAATTTCGGGGTTAACGTCATACTTGACCATTTATTGCATATTGAAAAAATGTCAATAAGTAAAAATTGTAAAATTGTAAAATTGACAAGAAAATATACACGCTCAATTTTGCATCATCATTTATAATAAAAAAAAAGCTTTATATTTTTTGAATGAAAATTAAATTGGCCGCAATAAAATTGCAATTTCCTAATCATACCTTGTTTTTTCATTTTGTCAATTCCAATTAATTTTAATTTAATTACTGATATTAATTAAATCTGCAGTAATTTTTATTAAAAACAAACGAATTATACTATTCACAGCGCGTAAGCGCTGGAAGAGTATAATACGGTATTTTAAAATTTTCCAAAGTCGCCAAAAAAAGTCCTAGACAAGAATTTTTCGGGTAGGGGTCTTTACAGTGCAGTCCATTACCGCGACACCGTTACCGCGCATAGACTTTAACGTGCATGGAATTTACCGAACATGGAATTTACCGTGCGAAGAAAATTACCGCGAGGGGGTCAATACCGCGCATGAACTTTACCGCGAAAACCATTACCGCGCATAATTATTTTTTTTTGCAGAAAAAAAGATTAAATAAAAAATATATATATTTTGCAGAAACCGAACAGTTCTACATGATATAGCTACTGGGTCCGGGTTGAAGGCAATGCCCACAATATCCACTGGGCATGACTACTTTCCCTTAAAACACATCCGTCCCAAGTATGCAAACACATTTTGCACTGCCCCTTGCAACGTCGTAATTTACGCAATTCCAAAAAAAAATATTCTTAACAGGCTTTTCCTTCCTGTATATGAAATTTTTCTATACAGCCAGGTCTTCGCCTCTAGCACTTTTCATTATTTTGATCGACATGACGATTCGTACTAAACTGATTATTAGGTTTAAGTTTAAGTTCTTTATTGACGGGATACCCCATTGTACAAAAGTATAACATAATATAAATTTAAACATACATAAAAACAAATATAAATAATAATATATGTTTGAAGTAAAACAAGTAACATAAAACTTATAAATTGTCATTAAATAAAAAAAAAACTTAAAACTTAAAAGTTATGAAGCTTTTATAATATTTAAAAGTATAGACAATATCCCAAGGGAGGCCCGGCCCCCCCTGGGAGTCCAAGGGAGGCCCTGGCCCCCGGGTCCACCCGGAATCAGCGCTCATTACCCTAACAATCCTACCCATCCTTGTAAAAACAATGGGCTCACGGCTAGTAACAACAGCTTTTTCTGATTTACAAACAACAAAAACAAAAGGTTAAACAAACTTTGTATCAGAATTGTTATTTAAATTTAATAAATTTGAATTGCATATTAATTTAAATGAATTAATTGTACAACATTACTCAACATTTTATTGCAATATAAATATTATGTACCAAGGGACTAAAACTAAAGTTAGTTAAGCATAAAACTCTTGCACACAGAGAGAAAAAATCAGAGAGGGTAAAGTAATCAGGCGCGTAGATATGGGGGGGGAAGAGGGGTATTTACACCCCCTCCCAAGAATCAGTTTTACAGGGTTTCTACAGATCAGCAAAAACAGGGAAAAGTTAGAGAATTGAAAGGGGTTATCTGGAAAACTTGGAATTTAGCTATTTTTGTGAAATGCAAAAATAAGGGGTTTATACATGAATTGAAACTCATCCGGTATACGAGTCGACGATCTTGCTGTATTAAATGTGTAATACATTATTTTAAAGCATATAAAATTCTCTATTTGCCAACGTTTTTTTTTTCGGGGCAATTTTGGGGGTTTAAAATAGGGAATTTTCGTCAAAAAATCTTGGTAGCGAACTTGTTAATCAATAGTACTCGGCGAATTTCCAGTACTCGTATAGGCGCCGCGTCAACTCTAGCGTTGACGCTAGGTTTTATATATTTATATTTTTATTTCTTTTTATCTTGATTTTTTTTTTAAATAAGTAAGGTGGGAAAAACAGTTATGGATAAATAAAAATTAAAAAGTTTCGTATTCTTAAAAGATAAAAATGTCGGTTTTTTCTTTGAAAAAAGTCCAAACGAAAAACACCGATATGTATAGTTAATATGTATAGTCAGTATTGTTGTGTGTAACAAATTAGTCGTCAAATGTTTCGATTTAGTGACCCCTATAAAAATTTCCCTCATAATTCTGCAAAATTATTCCGTAAGCCTATGCTTCTGTATTTCTGATGAGTCATAACTGAGTTTACGCCGACTACTGTTAATCAATAACTTAGTTACTTGCTTTGGCGTAAGCGTATATCAGTGTGCAGACTTGGTTGCTGAGTATAGAAAAGTACACTTTCTTAATTTTATTTTTTAACTGTTTATTTATTTGTTTAAATAATGTTTTGTTTATATAACTGTTTACTATTAGCACTGTTAGGATTACAATGCTTTAACAGGACCGCACTAAGGAGCGCGTGATTTATTCTATAAATATATACATAGTAATATATCGCAATAGGCTTGTATGTTTATCGATTTTGTTATATAATATAATTAAAAAATATTTATTTGTTATATAAAGAATTAAAGAAGAGTAAATAAAACTAAGTTCAAGGGTCATTTTAACTCATTTTATTTTCGTAGTGTATTATCTAATTTTTTTCAATTTTTTTTTTGTAGCAGACGGTTTCTTTGTTGATTGAAAATCCATTTATGCAATGAATATGATCTTTCCACGTCAACAGATGTCAATGGTGCATAAAAGAATAAATTTAATAAACTCGAAAGTCAAAACTTAAAATTCAAAACTCGACAAAAATAAAACTCGAAACTCAAAAATATGTCAAATCTAAGTATATGAATAGTGTACCCTGTTGAAAATTACGGGTCTGGGCGGGTATAAATGGTGCACAAACCGTACTTGAGCGGATGAAATTCACCCGCTCAAGCACGGTTTGTGCACCATTTATACCCGCCCAGACCCGTCATTTTCAGTAGGGTACTAATAAGGGTAGTTAATAAATGATCAATATTCAATAAATTTAAAATCGAAAAAAAAACGAAGAATCATAAAAAAAGCATTGTTTTAGGTAATAAATTGCATTTTAGTAAATGTATAAATTTTTATTCGCGAATAAATGCCTAGAAACAACACCGACTTTTTATTAGAGTCTACGAGTATTTACTTCTCTTGAAATAATCAACAAAAAGTCGCAAACTTGTATACACTGATAAGGTTTCTCTTTAGCTGTAGCTATAGGTATACCTAAACAAGCCTTGAAGATATATAAAATATATAATGCTACGCATACCATTATTTAATATTCACAAAGCATTTTCCCACATACAAAAAATAAAAAAAAATAAAAATAAAAAATTTAACTCATATTGTACCTATGAGTCTTTTAAAATTGAATTTAATTTAAAATTTTTGTTAATTATAAACATAATTACGTAATATTTAAACAGTCCCTTATATTTAATATTACATTTTAAAAATAAAATATCAAATCATTATTCACATAATTAGATAAATTTTTAACATTGTAAAAGAATACAAACTGTTTTATAATAATTTACAGAACACTTGTTGCAATAATAATTGAATTAAACAGAATATACTAAATCCAATTATTTTAAGTCCAGTACTGGTATATACGACTAATTTATTCCGAGATCCGGTCATCACACATTTAATTTTCTCATATACTATATATTAAACTAAACATAAAATAAAATTTTAAAAAATATATCTAGTACCAATGCCAAACATATTATAATAAAGTTTGAATTTAATCCTTAATCAATTTGCTAATACTCGGGCGAAACATAAAATAGAATTATTCCACTTCCATTTTTTGTAGCGTCCGTCATCATAGTTTAACAAAATAAAATCTTGTAAACCCTAAATGCCAAATAATTATTGTATTTATAATTTTATTTTAGCTCATCTCCACTTTTTATTTTTCATACAAGCTTTAATATCAGTTTTAGTTTTTGTAAATTTTTTAAAAATATTTGATAGAATATTTTTACGAATGGTAGCGTCCGTCATCATGGAATGGCTGATATCTTCAAGACTTGCTATTTATTAAACAAATGTTTATATTATGTTTAATAAAGATTCCATGTTTAATGGACAATAAAAAAGTTCACCTGCATTTGACATGAATTGCAAACAAGAAACAATTAAAAAGTTAATCAAACTTTGGACCACAGTGTTATCGTACTCACCCCTGGATGTACTGGGACGGCAGTTTTGGGGCCCAGATTGATGACTCTGTTGTCGTCGGCACGTATCAACAAATTGAGTCCTCTAGCGCCAGGTTGTCCACCTGAAAACAAATAAAAAACAAAATATTCTAAAATACGAAACCTATAAATTACGAGTTCACCCCTTCATACAGATAGATGAGTGAAATTTTCACGATGGGCTGCAAACATACAAACAATAGTATTATATACTGAGGTGGAAAATGTTTCATTTCCTGAGGGAAAGTTAGCTGACTAAGGGGCGTTAGCCCCGCGGTTAGCTAATTCCTGAAGGAAAAATGAAATATTTCGCCAAGGTTTTATTCACAATTTTTACATATTTTATTAACAATTGTATATTTTATGTTCCACGAAGAAACTATAAATAAGATAAAAACTGACACCATGGTGTCAGTTTTTATCTCCCGGCGAAAAATTGAATTTTTCCTTCGGGAATTAGCTGACTGCAGGGCTAACGCCCCTTAGTCAGCTAACTTTCCCTCAGGAAATGAAACATTTTCCACCTCATTATTTATAAATTTATTAATGCGTCTATAAATTTATAAATACTGATGAAGATACACATTCTTGCTTTATCCACGAAAATAAAATAAAAAATAACTTTTATTTATTTAATATTAAACATTTTAATATATATAAATATATTGAATATAAATATTCATTCCAGATAAATAATAAATATTTGTCTAAAAAAGTATAAAGTACGTATTTAATTCTATAAATTACCGGAGGTGGCAGCAATTACCAGCAATTGTTGTAAATTTATTATATTTTAGAAATACGAAAATATTCCAATTTAAATGTGTATCTGATGTTATTTTAAAATATAAGTACTTAAAACTATTTTTTCCATAATACTTTAATAAGTTTATCACACAACCCCCTCTCTATTTAAAAAAAAATCACCCCTGCCACATTTTAAGAGCTGAAAATATTAAATATATGCGAAAAAAATAATTTGGGTTGTCTTATTTAAGTGTTTTAAATTGAAGTCAATATCTCAACTCGTTCAAAAGTGAAGAGGGGAGTGACTTTTGGACCGCACAGTAGTATCTAAATTATATTTTTAATATATCGTATTATTTTGCAAATCAGAGTTGGCAAAAAGTTCAAATAAAAGTTTGTTTGTGTTGCCCACCGTGGTTTTCTATTACAGCTACTGTTATTTTTTTAAATCAAAACAATAAAAGATTATTAGACGCAGATAAATCAATATAAATGGATGCTGTTATACAGTAATGTGTCAACCCCATATATGAGGTAATATTTTACTGTAATTTATTGCGTCGATTCGAAAAAAGTGATAGTATCAATATTAAAAACAAGTTTCATGTTGCATGGGGACTTTTCCAAAGTACAAGTACTTTTTATGAAACATTGTGCCACAAAAAACCTTATTTTTTAAAAGGGTATTAGAAACTTTTTTTCATATTTTTGGATGTATAATCACCTCTTAAATTTTAGCATGGCAGTTACTGATCACACTGTATAATTATTAAATCCAATTTGTTTTTAAGACATCTATAGTAAATTAAAAATTGAGTATTTCAAAATAAATACATAACCCCAGCACATACTACTGTTTGGTTTGTGGGCCTGTGTAATTGTTAAATCCAATTTATTTCAAGATATCTACAGTAAAATCATGACATATTGCAATATTGCTTTTTAGTAAAAGAAATTCTCTTGATAAATAATAGAATAAGTATTTAAAAAAATCGATATTAAAAAGGTGTTGTAGTTTCAATGTAAGAAAATATATTGTTAACTTTTCTTTTGATCGACATTTCAAAGGAAACTTTCAAATTAAAAAACATTACACTCCTGTAAAAGCTTTCCTGGAACGATATAGACTTTCCTGTTTTAGATAAACACTATTTAACTGTTACAAAGTTATAATGTACATTACTCTGTAATTATGTTTAAACAAGTATATTACATGAAGATTCGAGCCTATTTAAATGCATTTAGTATGAAATAGACTATATTCCGCGCGAGCGGAAAGTTTGTCAAACGAGCCGGCAGGCGAGTATGACGGTCCCGCGAGCTCGACTATTCCATACGTGTTGTAGACTATACTTTTTCTTTGACTGCAAATATGAAACACTGTATGGCTTTAAACTGCGGACAAGGTTAAAAACAATGTTTTTTTGTGACTCGACATTGTAAATGCAACAAAACACATATTTTTAAATAAAGCAATTAATGTTATTTAATAATTTTATCAAATCAGTACTTAAAAAAGATTTTATCCAATATCTTCACAGAAACACTTGTTTTGAGCACTATATTAAATGTCAAAAGTGAGTTTTTTCCACTAGTGACTAAAAAATTTTTCACCCACTCTTTTACGTACAGCTTTTGATCTCACCCAAAATTAGTTACATACCCTATTAATTAAGTATTATAACTATTCTATAAATAGAAGCACGTTAACTAAACCATAAAAATTAAAGAAAACCCCAAATTATTCTTTAGTTTTTGAATAAAATACTGTTTTTATTAAAAATTCTGTCATCACCGCGTCCATTTTGACGTTTGTAAGAAATGTAAAACTAGCAATTGTTTATTTTTAATAGGCATACTTAGGCCATGGCTACCTATTATTTTAGTATTAAGAAAACTTAATCTTAATATTTTTGACATAATTTTTCGCAAAATTATAGATTTTTATTTAAAAATAAAAGGTATTGGATAAAATTAAATTCTCAACTCGTGTATTAAGTGATTTTATCCACTTAATACACTAGTTAAGAAAATAACTATTTATTTAATTTTAGCACATATTTACAAATTATAATAATAATTATAAAATTGAAGGTTATGTCAGATTGTTGTGACAGATATCAGGTTTAAATATTTAACAATAGATGGAGCAGTTTTAATTTTTTGAACTAAATTGATAAAAAACTGGTGAAATATTAAGAAAAACTAATAAACTTTATGTAATTTTAACGCAAAACATTAAATTGCATTAAATTATTCAATATTTCATGGTAAAATATGTATATTTTTGCTAATTTTGATACATTTTTCTTTACTTTTATAAACAAGAGATGTCACTACATGTGCTCATTCTAACACTGGATACGGAATATTCATACCGTATCTAGAGCTAGAATGGATTCATTCTGTGTTTGAAAAGTGTGTGTATTTGCTTACATTCTAAAGCAGTCGTAGAAAAAAGTATATTCAATTCGTTAAAATTGTATCTGAACTTCTTTTTTGTTCGAATGTATTCCAAAGTGACATTTCTTGTTTAGAAATGTTAAGTTAAAAGTGACACTTTTGTTTTGTCTTTTGTTTCACCTCGGCGGTCCCTTATGGAAAATTGGGGTTGTGTTTGTCTTTTGTTTTACTTTTAAAATATGTTTACAAGCGAATAAAAAATAGCATATGATACACGGACGAGAAATATATCTCGGTCTTACGCGGTTGTGAATCTCGGCTCACGCCTCGACAATCGACAATCTCCTCATGCGACCGAGAAACATTATTTCTCGTCCTTGGATCATGTTCACTTGTTTTTACAACAAGAAGCATTTTATGGTTTTGCTACTAAATTAATTTAAACAAAGAAATCTCCCTCAAGAGGTTAAAAGAAAATATAAACAAATAAAAATTTTCTTTTTACTTATAGGAATACCGGGTGAAATTTATTAATGTCCACCCCTAAATTTAAGATTAATTATCATTCGATAAAAACGAAACTTGGTTGATTTATACATTCATATACATTTTATACATTTTTATTCCTACATTTATATTTTTACATTGGCTATAAAATGGCGGATTTAACTTGTTTGTTTTACTTCCGGTTTCGCCGGCAATTTTTTTTATATGGATCTGTATATGGAACACCCTGTAATGTTTTTGCAATTTTAAACCCATCCGAAGATTCCTTGTATAAAAAATTTATTGTTTATTTTTAACTTTAAGGAGATTTTTTGTTTGTTTTTTTGTCGGTTTATATCGTATAAAAACGAGATACGCATAATTTACCTTCTTTTTACTTACTTAAGCTTAAAAAAATATAAAACTAATATTACAAAAAAATATTAATCAGTGACGGTGCTTTAGAGTTAAAAAAAAAGAGTTTTTTCTTCAAGCGTACTAAAATGTTCATATTTTATAACTGAACACACTAGTTAGAAGTGATCTATTTTTTTACAGTAAAAAAATAAGTTCCATGTTATACGCCGTAAAAAAAAGTTAGTTAGCAAAACCACCACTGGCGGCAGCACTCTTGACTTTTTAGACAGCCATACTTCAAACTTGTTTGTTTATTATGTAAACAGGTGGTTGACTCGAGATTTTATGCAAAAACCTTGTGTGAAATTAATTAAAAATGATTGAAGAATAATAAATGGTTTATACACCTACAAATCTCTCCGAAATTGCAAATTCTACATTAGACAAGTTACCATCGAAATCGCGAAAAGTGTAAGATTAAGCCTACGAAAAAAAATTAAAATGAGCTAAGGAAGGTTTGAGTTTATTTCGAAAGTGTTTTATTAGCCTATTTTAATAAAAAAAACATACTTTATTACTGAATAAATTAAATTCAAAAATTAATATTTAAAATATATATATAGGATGCTTGAAGAAAAATTAGAGGAAAGGTGCTTTTTTTTACTCGTCTGTAGTTTTCGGACTCCGCTTCGCGTCGTCCGTAAATTCTACAGACTAGTAAAAAAAAGCTTCACTTTTCGTCTTAGTAAAACAATATACTATTTTTGTCCAAATTGCGGTCACTGATTAATATTTTATTGTAATATTAGTTTTATATTTTTTAAGCTTAAGTAAAAAAAGGTAAATTATATGTATCTCGTTTTTATACGATAGAAACGAACAAATAACTTAAAAAAATATTTTGCGGCAGTTCCGGCGAATCCGGAAGTGAAACAAAAAAATTAAATCCGCCATTTTATAGCCAATGTAAAATTATATATATCATCAAAGTTTGGTTGTACTATCGAATAAAAATTAAACTTAATTTTAGGTGTGGACATAAATAAAACTCAACCGGTATACGTAGGAGAATTAAAATTCTGCACGTATGAAATCTTCTATCAGAAATAAAAAGAAATAGCGAGAGAGGCCATATATCATGGTCTCGGTTTCACCGCAAAGCAGAATTTCGTTTTGGTTCACGAGAACTGCAGACACCTCACTGATTCAAGTAAACCAATTATTTTGTCACTACAGGGTGTTTAGGATCGATAATGTCCGAAAACGACTTTAAACTAATAATTGAATAAGTGAAAGGAATAAATGATAACTGACTTGGCACTTAAGTACACCGAGAAAAATAATATTTTTCTATTTTGCGACTATTATAAGTTCATAATCATACGCATTTTACGTGTTTTTAAAGGCCCCTAAGGGGCTGTCCATATATTACGTAACCCGCCTAGGGGGGGGGAGGGGGTCAGAGAAATTGTTACAGTTTGTGACAGGGGGAAGGGGGGGTCTAGGTAAACGTTACGTAACGGAATTTAATAAATTTAATGTTTATTTCATAAGCTTGGCAGATGTATTTTTATTTCAACATCAATTACTATTTAGTGGCCCATAATTCCCCTTTTCACACAAAAATTGACGAAACTATGCATATTTAAATAATATTGTAATCAGCAAAAAAAACTGTTGACATTGTTATTAAAAGAAAATCTTACGGCCCTGTTCTTACGTGATCTTGCCGATGAATCATCGGCAATGATACATTTTCGCGCGGAATGTATACTCACAGAACACCAATGTGTGTACTATTTTGTGTACCTGTGCATAAACAATATACGTGTTATATGTGACACTCAGTGTAAAAAGAGGTACCTAGTATTTTTTCCCTGTGTGATATTGATTATGAATATTTTTTTAAAGTTTGATTTTTTCGTTTAAGTACATTAAGTGCTATATGTATTATTATAATAAATATGTATCATTTTTACACTGTCTTTTTACCGTCTTGCATTATGCGGAATTCTGTATCAAGATATGTTAGAAAAAAAAATACAAATTTTTATATTGTTACGCGTTACACATGGGGGAGGGGGGTGTTGGTAAATGTGACAGTTGGTTACACAGGGGGGGAGGGGGTCAATTTTTTTGAAAAATTGCGTTACGTAATATATGGACAGCCCCTAAGAGGTTAGTACTTTCTTTTGCGTTGGCACCAGGTAAATGAATATCGCTTGATTAAATAACTGTCAAAATTAAAAAATTATTATGTCTACTCCAAAGTTTTTTATTGAAGCATTTTATTTATAAAAAATAGCTACAATTGTTTCGACCCTTAAATTTAGGGTTATCTTCAGGCTAAAATAGTCAAAAATTTAAAAACAAACAACACGGACACGGACACAAATTTAGCTTACTACGCTAAATTGGTGTATGTTTATTTTGCTTTTAAGTTTAGTTTTCTACGAAATTGTGTTTTTAAGTTAATTTTTACCATCCTAAAATTTTGGCTTGCTTATTTGCAGTAAAAAATTCAAGAGTGGACTATAAAATATATCAAATATCGTTTTTTCTTTGATTTTTAAACATTGCGAAAATTGTGATGTCAACCCAAACCAAAAATCCCAACTAAAAAAAAATGAAACTCGTCCCCCATTTTTTTGTATTTGATTGCCCTTATTAGTATAGTTTGGCGCACTGCTCTGTGGCTACGGGATATATGTTTGGAATGTGTGTGCAAGTGGGAGGCCCGTTGTAAGCACGCACGCCCTATAACACGCTCTTGACGGAAAGAAGAGAGCGCGAATGATTCCTCCCCCTTCCGTCGGAGACTTTCTTTCATGCGGAGAACTATATACTATTCACAGCACCTGCACTAGAATGGTGTTAAACGGTACTATAGCCGGCGTAATTACTATAGGCTATTATGCCTTTCACTTGCCCTTATGAAGCTTAAAACGTAAAGTTGAGAGCGCGCTGGCCTATAGTGAAAATTATTACTATAGCGTATTACGGTAGTTTCCAATTTTCCAAAATTTTCAAAAATCGTCCTACACATAAAATTCTTGAATATAAATGTGTTTCATGAAAAAATATTTTTTTTTGAAAATGTCCGTCCGTCCGTTTGTCTGTCTCTGTCCGACCGTTCGATGTCACGTTTTTTTGTAGACACGATAACTGAAGAACGAATAATCAGATCGACTCAAATTTTCAGGAAAAATAAAGCTTTATAAGGGGAATATCTCTATTATTTTTTGAATTAATTTCCCCAAAAACAAAAAAGTTATGGGGTTAAACTTTTTAAAAAATCGAAAAAAGATGAAAGAAAATTTCGATTGACGTAACTTTTTCAGAAAAAAAATACTTTTATTATAAGGATCAAGTCTACCAATCCCCCCAAAAACAAAAAATTTATGGGCGGTAAAAGTTTAAAAAAATGAAAAAACTATCATTTTTAATTTTACTTATTAAATAATAATTCAATATTATTTTTGAAAGGTTCCATTTTACCTATCTTTTTCATTCACGATATAAAAATTATGATAAATTCTTGATTTAACTGTGTCTTTTTATATTTGCTATGCTTAAAAAGAAGAACAAATAAATAAAAAATAAACCAACTTGTTTTTAGTTTTTGCACGAGTTTAAGGAGAGTCAAATTGAAATTAATTAAATTTGCATAATTATTTGCAGACATAAAAAGTATAAAATTATTTCGGATTAATATTGCCTAAAATAAAAAAGAAAGAAGTAACGTCACAATTGTGAGACCCTTCAGGGCCCTCGAGCGAAAGGGCTACTAGAAATACATTTCTCTGTAAAATTATTATATTTTGCTTTCCCACTTTGAAAATTTTCAAAATTTCGGAAAGCCTTGTATTCGTGCAAAAATTTTCAATTTTTTTTTTTTTGCCAATTTTTGCGTTTTATGACGTTTTATGTCGACATAAATCAATTTCAAGCAAAAAAAAAAAATTGTCTGTCGATCGGTCTGTCCGGGAAATCTTGTAAGCACGATAACTTAAAAACGCTTTAAGCTAGAGACTTGAATTTTGGCATACAGGTATGTCACCAAAAGTTCTCGCTCGGGATTGTTTTTGGTGAACATTTGGTGCGGCAAGGAGGGCAAATGGGGAAAAATACATTTTTTTAGAAAAAATTTAAAATTGCTATATAGAGGTTTTTAAGGTTGCTGAAAATGAATCTGATAATAAAATTTCTCTAACTCCACCCTCGAGGGGGTGAGGGGGTAAATATTTTGAAATGTTTTCCAAATTTTCGTGAAAATTTGTAGATAGGGGTTTTTGAGATTGATAAAAATGAATCTTGAAATATATTTTTTGAAACCCACCCCCTTAGGGGTGGGGGGTGATTTTTGTGAAAATTGGTATATTGACTTTTTTGAGGTTGCTGGAAGTGAATCTGATAATAAAAAATCTATTTTACGCGCAGGTGGTAAAATGGGAAAGCTTTTTTACTGGCAGTGTATTATGTATATGTTTTCTTAGTGGTATTGAAAAAGTACAAAAAATCATAAGTAATATACTATTTCTGTTTATGTGCTTGACATGTTACAGTGGGTTGGTTTGGACTTTTTAGCATCATTCCAGTTCAAATAAAGTTAAACAATATAATTTTTTATTATTTTCATTTGGTTTTAATTAACTTTTTAAAGGTAAATAAAATTCATTTTAAACTGTATCTGTAACTGCATCAGAATAAAAATTATAAACAATAATAAAATTTGTTTTAAACTAAAAATCATATTTAATATAATTTTTACCAATAGCAAAAGCCAACAAGGATTTTGAGATCGGATGCTTTTTTTATTTTCTGGCTTAGTTAAGACCCACTGACTGCCAAACAAGCATTTTTTTACTCCATTACGTAAAATTTTTTTCAGCTATTCCAAAAATATTATTCTTTAACATGAAGTGTAGATTTTTTTAAGTTATGGGCATTGGTCTACATCAACATAATCAAAAGAAGCCATTTGATACAAAGATAGAAATAAAAATAAATTTTTGGACTTTTTTTGGATTTTTTTTTATTTATCGTTATTTTATTTGAAATCAGCGTATCAAAAATAGTCGTATGCAAAAATTCAGAATTTTGTTCCTGTTTTTTCCTGGCCCACAAAAACGGAAGTAATATTCGAAATCAACATAACTAAATTACCCAAAATCAGCTGTCAGATCCAAATCAAATTTCAAAACATGAAAATTTGTTGGCCTGTGTAGATAATACATATTAGTATAACATAATTAAAACAATAAAAATCTTATTAATTAAATAAGCCAGCTGGGCAATCGACACATACTGTTATTTGTCATTTACAGATACCGATCATACATCCGTTTTGTATACACTCCGAAGTAGAATTATTATTTTCTTGTGGCAATGCTCGCCTAGTCTCGGGTGAAATCGTTTTTTTTTTCATTTTGGGATGCCAATTTAAAAACGCCAGAGCTTAATAATTTCAATTAAAAGCCCCAAACCATTAGCCGAGGGATTTTTTATAGATACTTTTATAAATTAAATAATTACATTAAACAAGTGATAGTTTTATCATATTTTCGTTCTGCCTGGTCACCAACTGGACCGCTTAAGCTTATTTTTAATAAAACAATCCAAATGAAAAAATACTATATTGCATCTAAATATTTTACTACTAAACAATTCAAACAAGCATTAAAAAGCTTGTTTGAAATGTTTAGTAGTATAAAAGTATCACAGTACTAGTACTAGTTATAAAATTTTAAAAAGCAGTGTATCTACACAATATTATTTTAAAAAATGTACATAATTCATAAAAAAAAGAAAACTATTGGCAAATATCCCGTTAGTTCAGCCCCATCTGCAGTAACGTGCAGATAATAGCCCCAAAAATGTTACCTAAAATAGCCATTTATTCTACTTAATGGTAATTTCATATTATTGAATTTCCAAAGGTGCTTTTCAATTTTCTCGAACGCATTTTCCATATTAGACTAAAGTGTGGCGATGAATCCATAATACTTTGCAAATTGTTGGGCAAAAGTGATGAGCTATTTTTCACAAAACTAGAGACATTTTTTTTTGAGAATATGCCAATATTTTCCAGTTATTTAACATAAATCTGAATACTGGACAATGTTTATTGCATTTTATTACTTGAAAACAAATAATGTTTTCTACTACCATCTTTGTAAAAAAACAAGTGATTATTCACAGCGTGCGTAATATTGCCCGCCAAAGTCATGGTTAGAGATTTTTTTCGATTCTAGAAATTATACGTTTTTTTTCCATTTTTTTTTTTTGTTTTTTGGATAAAATCTATCCAAATACCTTTTTTTTATTTTTTATCAGTTTTTCTCAATGTTTAACTGAATCGGTCAGTTAAAGAACAGCACTAGTCCAAAAATTGTTGTTTTGAGATAAACACATAAAACCTTTTATTTCTGTAAATGTTGATTAGTACACTAGGCAACAAATCCCAACTTTTTTTTGCCCCGATCGGAAAGTAAATTTTTCTTACTTATTCGAGGGCGTAGAAGACGAATCTGACATTTTGGAGTGTTACGCCCATGTTAATGGTATAGGAAAATAGCGTTACAGGGGGGGGGTCCAAAATGATCAAAATTTGCGTTACGTAATACATGAACGTTCCCTTATCAGTGATTGCATGCATTATAAAGTTGTAGTGTCTAACTAGACCGATAGGTACATAAGAAGTGAGTTTGGCCGAAAAAAATTTGAAGAGTGAATTAAAAAAATAAAACCGAGGACATATACTGTTCTTCAACTAATTATTTTTTTTTTGTTTTTTTTTAGAAAATTTGTTTTAGTTTAATTTACACGGTAGTTAATATTAAGAAACATTGCAAATAATACGTTGTAGTACATACTCTTATATACATACAGCAATAAAGACAAATATTCAGACATATTCTTTAGCATTTGTCGTCTTCCTTATTCGTAACAGAGATGCCGATTGTAATCGATTCTTTTGAAGATCGATACTTTTAATACAATTAATCCATTTTTTGAATCGATTTTTTTTTACTTTCGATATTTTATTATAATCGATTCTTTTTACTTTGAATCCATATTATAGAATTTACCACGCTTTTTGTCTGCAGCATATTAAACACCACGTGCACTACCAATATCTGATTCGGCAATGCTAAGCTTTGTCTTTGTCTATTTCTTAATTTTTATTGGTTTGTTTTTATACAATTATTAAAATTATCAAAAAAAAAACAATTTTTTAGTTTTATTTTAATTCTTAGGATCGAATATTTTAGTACATAAGAATGCGGTACCGTGACTGGCTTACAAGATACATGGCGGCACTTCAAGCCAATCACGGCATCGCATTCTTATGTACTATGTTGTTATGCAAGCCTGTGGATATGCCCTTAAAGCTACAAATTTTGCGAACATTTGCTATAGCGATGGGCAGTGATTTTCCCGAAAACTAAAATAGATAATCAATTTCTGCAAAAGACAGTTTAAATGAGACAACAGTATCTATAAAAACCTAAAATTAAATTCACCCCTACAGGGGTGACAACTTACCCCTAACTTTATTTTTTCAGATATCACCCCTATATTTTTCGGTTGCTTTGTATAGACTTCGAGCTTGTAAATACAATACTTGCTATTTTTGAGTTTTTGAAAATAGCAAGTATAATAAACCATTATATTTGTAAGCTCAAAGTCTATCTAAAACAACCAAAATTATATAGGGGTGCTATTAATAAAAATAAGGTTAGGGGTAAGTTAGGGAGGAGGTTGAGGGGTGGATTTTATTTTTTACTACTTTTTATAGATATTTTTGTCCCATTTAAGGTAGTTTTTGCAGAACTTGATTATCTCTTTTAGTTTTCGAGAAAATTTCTGGGTAAGTAGAGTTAGGTATATAGTAAAATAAAAAGTGTTGGTTTTATTGCCAAGAATTTACTATTTATTTTTTATTTAAATAATGGTTGCTCAACTATGATTCCCAAGTTAAAATGAGAGTCATATAATAGTAAAATTTTGACTTTTAAATAATAAAGCCTTGAGAAGTCTTTACAGTAAAGACAAAATATTGCTACTGTCGCTGGTCTTTCCCATTTTCTATTTCACTCGACTTGACCAGGATTTAATGGCTTTGCCATAAAAGTTATACTCGCCCTAATGCAAAGGGACAAAAGATATACCTAATTATCTCCTGACTTTCTAAATGTTAGCCAAGTTTTGACATCTCAAGGGCTTTAACAAAATTTATACTAACGATTTGTAAATACTTCTCTATCTATACGGTATATTTTACTACAAGCGTAATAATAAACGTTTTGCTATTTATTAAAAAAATAAGATGTTAGGTTTTTGTATAACAACTTCGAGACGGTTCAATATAAAAAAGTATCGCTCTTTTTATTTTTCAATAGCTTTTTACTTTCATAAATACCACTTATTTTCACTGCTTTTAAGAGCTTCAAATGTTTGAAACCAAAAATAATTTTTATTATATAATAATAATTAAAAAGTTTTAGTTGTTAAAGTTAAATGTCAATATTGTCATTAAAGTTAAATATTAATATACTGTGAAATATTAACTACTTTGTTAATTTTTTATAATTTTTTGAAAAGATAGTCGGATTTGCTTAGAATTCGTTAAAAATCATTTATATACAAACAATTTTTATCTATGGTAATTTCTAAGGATTTTAGAAATTTGAAAATCAACATATAAGTAATACCCTTCATAGAAGAGAACCTACACTGTAAAAAAAATGTTGTAAAATTAAAGAGTAATATTAAGATTAAATTAGTCCACATCAAACTTTAGGCTTCCAAAGAAGCCTAAGAGTTTTTTGGGGTCTACTTGGGATATATCTGCAGGTCTTGGGTATACCTGTTCTAGATATTGTAACCTATTGCGAGAAATGGCTTCGCAAAAGCACATAATGTGTTCGGCCGTTTCTGGTGCTTCTGAGCATAGACGGCAAGTGTCGATTTCAGATTTTCCCATTTTTTTAAGATGATATCTTAACGGGCAGTGTCCGGTTAACAGCCCTGTATAGGTGCATAGGCCCGTCTTGCTGAGATCGAGTATCTTTCTTGTTCGTTCAGGTTTATATTTTATGAATAATTTGGCCTGTCTTAAGTTTTGGTCTTTCCAATATCGAGTTTTGATTTTGGTTTTCCATATTATTACTATAGCCTATTATGTAGTATTTTAGTGGACCAGTTATACCAACATAAATCATTCATAATATCTTGTGTTTCATTCATTATCCAATTAAAAAAATTTGGTAGCCCTGATCTTTTTTCCGCTTTGTTGTCATGTTTATGTTGTATAGGTAAGAAGATAACATAATATTCTATAAATATTATGCATCAAATAATTAAAATTTTCCAGCAGAGTAACATAATTCATGGAAGAGACTCTAAAAATTGTTTATTCCTTGTATTTTACCAAGACCTTGCATTAAAATTGGCTAAGTCGCCCGCTTACACATGCGCATTACATCAAATTCGCAAATTATGAATGAAACATCAAGAAATTATTAAGAAAGAACTTTTTAATGGTAAGATCTCTTATAAATACAAAACAATGGCAACAGTGTGAGATCTTTAATTTAATACATAATAGGCTATAGTAATAATGTTAACTATATTATTTTAAAATTACGGTATGAAATTTGGCAAAATGTTTTCTTTATTTTTGTTTTTGGGGTGTAATAGGAACCAAAAATAAAAACGAACCTGTGCGGGTGTTTCTCTAAAATATATAAAATATATGTATGTGTTGGCTAAACCCAAATTCTACACTCGCATTGTATATTTAGGCCTATTCTCGTGAACCATTGAAATTCCATTCAATATTTACAAAAATTACAATACCTTGAAGTTTCAATACAATATTGTTTTAGCAAAACAATAACTGCTATTTCGTAGTGCACAATATTCTCTTTGAATTCAATATTAACCAACCATTTTAAAAATTTTCGTGCATAAATTTAAAAAAAAAATGTTTGCGTGTTATTACGTTTTATTTCGGATAAAATAAATTTCAAGCAAAAGAAAAAGATTGGCGGTATTGTAACCAGTAAGCACAATAACTGAAGAACGCCTTAAGCTAGAGACTTAAAATTTGGCATACATGTATTTTAACAAAAGTTCTCTCTCGGGACGTTTGGATGTCTCAACTAGCATTTTCGGTTGCCGCTACGTAATCATTATCATTACCATATCGTTACCATTAAACCTCAATTGAAACAATGAAACAAATTAAGTAGCGACGACTAGTTACAGAAACGCTATAGTTACGTAGTAGTTACGTAGATACTACCAAAATGAGGCAAAATATAAAGGTAACAATTACAATTTTGTAACTTAGTTCAGAACGATCTCGTTACAAAACAGTTACTACGTAGCCACGTAATTATGTGGTAGTTATTGGTTACTGCTACATGTGAATAGACATTTGTCGAAATAGTTTAGCTTTTTTTGTCGAAGGTGCGATATAAATATTAACTATTATGCATATAATTTCGGTTTGGAAATAAAACATTCTTCTGGTATGAAAATATTAACGACGGAAATTTTTAAGTGAATATTAATAATAATAATTCTAAAAAACTAATGGGTTAAGAAAATTATGTAGTTTTATTGTTAAATATTTTTTAGTAAAATGTGTTATAATGTAATTGTTATCATTCAAGCATAAAACATTGGCACTATCTACTTAGTTTGATGTGAAATTATGCGTAATTAAATAATTTTTCAATACTGCGTATTATTCATTAAAATAAAATATAGCGATTCAATTAAAACTATTATGTATTTTTAATGAGTAGCTATAACCGCGCGAAAACTTATAATTGTAACCAAAAAGTTATCTTTTACTGTTTACTATTGTATAAAGTTTTTAAAACGTAGTTGTTACCTATATTATAACCAAATAGGAATCATTACTTTAAAGTAAGATTATGGTAACTTTTATGCCTGCAGCGACGTAACTTTTGGAACATTTTAGTAATATAATCCTGGTGGTCATTTTATTGAGAAATTACGTAGTTAAGGCAACTTTATTATTCCTATTGAGTAAAAAAAGGATAATAGTAACATTATTGGTAGAATTTACTATTCTGTTACAAATAAAAATATATTTAGTTGTTATATAATAAGTAAATGGTAGCGGTTCCAGTTATTTAGGTAAAATTCACAAAGAATGCTAGTTGGGGTAAACTATTGTGCAGGGCAAGGGGGTGGTACCAATAGCCGGTAGTAAATTTGGAGGAAATATTTTTTACAGTGTCCCATCAAACATTGGTTCGTTGGCCGACCGTTGGCAAACCCACATTGGGCCTACATACTGAGGAGATATCAGCCGCCCTAATGCCGCATACGACGGGCCAATGCTGGTAAAACTGCATTGGTCCTGTATTGGCCGCCCGAAGGCCGCTTTAAAGCCAACCATAATTTCAATCGTAAAATTTATATTGGACAATCTAAGGCCGCAGTCTTATGAACCAACGTACGTTGGCCAATCTAAGGCCAATGATAAATTTACGACTTGAAAATTTAAAAAAAAATCGTTGGCCTTCGGGCGGCTAATCTAGGGCCAACATAGTTTAGCCAACATTGGCCCGTCGTAGGCGGCCGTAGGGCGGCTGATGTATGTAGGCCCAATGTGGGTTTGCCAACGTTGGCTCAATGTAGGAAACATTGGCAAGCCAATGTTTGGCCAACGGGCGGCCAACGAACCAATGTTTGCTGAGGTATAATAAAAATGGTACATGAAATGAAATTTTGGACAGTGTAACTATTGCTTACCTGCCATTCCATACGGTTGCAATACACGTCTCTCCGTCAAGACTGATAAGGTAATCTCAGCTCTGAACATTATTTCCCGGAGAATGCCATCTCCTCCATTGAACTTTCCTCTACCCCCGGATCCGACACGCAAAGCAAATTTTTTTACGTGCACTGGATAACGTCTCTCCAATATTTCGATATCCGTGATGCGGGTATTTGTCATATGGGTATGGACTCCAGAGCAACCATGCCAAGTTGGACCCTGAGTAAAAAAAAACAAGATAACACAGGGCCACAAAAAAAAAATAGTTTTTTACCCCAAAATATATTTTTTTACGTATTTTTGGGCGCTGAAGACGAATATGGCAATGAAAAAAATTCTTGACCTTCAAAATCTGGAGATATAGCTCAAAATGGTTTTTTGTTTGCATTCAAGGCCTACAAAAATCGGCAAGATTAAAAAAAAAATAACAAATCGTCGGGTTAAAGTGTTAACCTGCTAACTCCACTTTGGAACGAATGATCGTTTTTGATACCGTTCAATAGGGGGCGCTTAGTTACACCATTTGCGAAAAATAGGTAAGCCTAACCTTTTCCCAAATATAACTTTTTCCATGATGCGTTTACCTTCTTACTCCACGCGCTTCAACCGCTACTTCGAAAACCTGCTAACTCCGCCACTTCCAGCAATTATTGCAAAAGTTTTTATTTTTAAAATCATTGCTTTTTGATGTTGAAGGCAGTATTTTGTACTTTCATTTTCTAAAATAAAAACCTTTGCAATAATTGCTTTATTTTTTGAAAAAACTTTACAGGAAGCGAAAAAAAACTTATAGTTATTTCTATAATTATTGTATAACAAAATAAAAAAATCCGTTTCTTTATTATCGTGTTTTGGAGGTTTTAACAACTATCAACTATAAAATTTATTTGTGCTTGATTTTTATTGAATTAAAAAGGATATGGCAGGTTTTCTACCTTTGAGGCAAATCTCCATCAAGGAGTTGGCAGGTTTTAGTTATACCTAAAGTAAAGTTTGGTCAAAAGGAGTTTGCGGGTTAACACTTTAAGCCGACAATAACCTTGCTAAATAAAAATGATTCATGCAGATTTTAAATATCTACCGTAGTTAAATTTTTACAGGTCCACAAAGTCCAAATTACGCACTTTTTTCGTGTTTTTCCAATACATTTCATTAAATATTTTATATAAATAATACAGATTTTATATAAATAATACAGATACATCCAAAAATTCATATATTTAATACTACTGCATATAATATTATGATTTATAAAAAAGTTTTTTAATCTCCACTGGTGAGGAGTCTGGGGGGTTTAACGTTGCACATGTTAAAAGGAATATATCATAAAATTGTATGATACCCTTAACCAAGGTTTTTTTAGTAATTTAAACAAATTTGACAATAAAAGACCTTCCTGGTCCCTAATCTGTTTCAAAACCACACGAACAGTGGCAAAATTTTATCATAAAGCTGGTAATAACTGAAAATAATCTTTGTTTTTGCAAAATTGGTAAACAAGCGTTTAATAGGTCGTCCATTTTAAGAATAGTAATAAATTTTCAATAAATAAAATGGCGGGGGTCGGATTATAATTAATTTTATTTTTTTTTTTTCATAAATATATTTTTATAATTTTTGGCGCCATATTGAATCCGCCATTTTATTACAAAGTATAATAATAAGCTTTTCCTAAGAACTTCATTTTATATCAAGTTCCAAGTTTAACGAGGTATTCATAACTAATATCTTAAACAATAATCTATAATATAAATATAATATATAATGACATATTATGATAAAGTCGATAAGGTCTGTCTATCTCTGTCCATCCGTCCGCCCGTTTGTCCGTTAGTCCGGCCGTCCGTCCGTCCGTTCGTCGTTTAATAAAAAAATAGTAATACAAATTATTACTTGCCAAAGTTTGATCTTTTTAAAAAAGTGACAGCCGAAAAGACCTTATAATAATAATATGATCGCACAGAAACATACAAATGATCAGAAACGTCATTAATTGACTGAAAAATAAAAACGCTAACAATAATCAATAACATTTCCTATATTTATAACTAAACAATTATTACTTAAGTAGTTAAAACAAGTGTCATTTAGCTGGAAACACCACAAATTATAATGGCTTAGGTGTACCGAAATTGCCTATATTAAAGTAGATAACAGTATCAGAAATCTAAATAGCCAATTACTTTGAACACTATCGCCTAAACGGAGATGCGCGAAATGTAGGAAACGTTCGTTACTAAGAGTAAGTTTATGCACGTACCCCAGAAATGGTGCTTATTTGTCATCATATTTGAGGAAGTACAATGGTCAGGCCCCTTTTTGCTTTCCCCACAAATTATAATGGCTTAGGTGTACCGAAATTGCCTATATTAAAATACATAACAGTATCAGAAATCTAAATAGCAACACTATCGTCTAAACGGAGATACGCGAAATGTAGGAAGCGTTCGTTTATAAGAGTAAGTTTATGCACGTACCCCAGAAATTGTGCTTATTTGTCATCATATTTGAGGAAGTGCAATGTTCAGGGTCCTTTTTAACCGACTTCCAAAAAGGAGGAGGTTATAATTCGACGTGTGACTATTTTTTTTCGCATAACTTTGGAACGAATGAACGGAATTTGATGAAACTTTTTGCAACTTAATTCGTTCATGAGGTGGTCCCGTTTGAATTTGACGCTCGGATAATGCCGGGTAAGCCGGATAATTAAGATAAATCCAATCATTTTAACGCACTTTTACTTAAAAAACATTATGTTAAATCCCAAATATAAATATTTTTGAATTGATTAAATGTATTTTTTTTTTAGAAATGATTAGAGAATATGGACATTTTATGATTTTTTTAAACTGTTTCTTCCCACAGAAAGCACCAGTCTTAACAATATCCTTAACCTTTTTCGATCAGTTTATTATGAATATAACTTATAGCAGAAAAAAACTTAATTTAAATAATGGCGAGCAGGGCCCATTTTTTAGGTCCATGTGCATATTATATTTTACTATCTATCACTTTGCTAGTAGTAAAATGCTTTAGCACTTAGGTAGGTAGGTATATTTATTATTTTCTACTTTATAAACTACTAAGCATCCTTGGCAGAAATACGACAAGACTAAAAATGCCAAATTATCGCTAATTTACTGTACTGTTTCTAAAACATGGGCCATGTTACATGGCCAGGTGCATTAGTGCCGCTCATTGAGGGGCTATAGCTCCAATAGTTCCAGTCGTTGCTAAAAAATGCATCGGAAGCGTCTACGTCCCGACGTAGATAATTATTTAAGCTGTTTTTTGTTTTTTTTTGCGACAAATATCGAATTTTAATTATAATTTGTAACCAAAATATTAATAAAAAATATGGTTTTTCCCTTTGACTCCTTACCCCACTATGATTTAATTATCTATAGTTTTATTTAAAAGTTTATTCCATGCTTATTGTCCATAACTTTTTCAGAATTTTATTTATTTTTTAAAATAGAGGGGGCCCAGGGGGACATACAAATAAATATTCTTTTCTGAATAATATATTTTTTTATTTTTTATTATACATTTTTTAATCGTGTCATTTATCTTTTATTGATACCCAACTAGATAGGGTTCTCTAAAAACTATTTGTATCAAAATTTTATTTTGCCTTTTTGACTATTCTGAAAAAAAATATACTTGACCTTTAAAAAACTATCCTTGAATCCAGGGTTCAAAAAACAATTATTGGCCTGTGGCTTAATGGGCTAAGTAGCTTAGCTTTTTCAGTTTTCTAAGTTTTACTTACCGCCCCCACTTCCTCCAGCTATAGTTTCATAATTGCCCAGTTGCGCTACCAAATGACACATTATTCATGCAACCTTGCGAAGCTGCACATACGATTGTATAAGGGTTTTATTTTTTTTTTTTTGTTTTGGCTAAGCTAAGCATTTTTAGTTTTCTAAATTTGACTGTAAGTTTTACTTACCGCCTCACTTCCTTCGGCTACAGTTTCATAATGCCCCAAATAACGCTACCAAATGTCACATTGTTCATGCAACCTTGCGAAGCTGCACATACGATTTTATAAGGGTTTTGTTATTTGTTGTTGAGGTATCGAATCTTAAAAACTTAATTTTAAAGAACTATTCTGAATCTTGGCTAAAAGAGCCAAGTAGCTTAGTTTTTTCAGTTTTCTAAGTTTGACTGTAATTTTTACTTACCGCAACACTTCCTCCGGATACAGTTTCATAATTGCCCCAAATAGCGCTACCAAATGCAACATTGTTCATGCAACCTTGCGAAGCTGCACATACGATTTTATAAGGGTTTTGTATTTTGTTGTTGAGGTACGAAGTCTTAAAAACTGAACTTTAAAAACCTATTCATGAATCTTGGGTTCAAAAAGTCAATTACTGGCCTGTGGCTAAAAGGGCCAAGTAGCTTAGCTTTTTCAGTTTTCTAAGCTTGACTGTAAATTTTACTTACCGCCCCACTTCTTCCGGATATACTTTAATAATTGTCCCAAATAGCGCTACCAAATGTTACATTGTTCATGCAACCTTGCGAGCTGCACATACGATTTTATAAGGGTTTTGTATTTTGTTATTGAGGTACGAAATCTTAAAAACTGAACTTTAAAAAACTATTCATGAATCTTGGGTTCAAAAAGTCAATTATTGGCCTGTGGCTAAACGGGCCAAGTAGCTTAGCTTTTTCAGTTTTCTAAGTTTGACTGTAAATTTTACTTACCGCCCCACTTCCTCCAGCTACAGTTTCATAATTGCCCCAAGTAGCGCTACCGAATGTCACATTGTTCATGCAACCTTGCGAAGCTGCACATACGGCAAACGCCTTCAGTACCACATCGACAACACGTTGAGACGTAAGTACATTTCCGCCTACTACTGCTGCATTGTCTCCAGGATCTAAAATGGATCCCTTTGGAATTTGAATTTTGACAGGAGCAAGGCATCCCTAAAAAAAATAAAAAATTTGTTATGACCAGAAAGAACGTTTTTGCTAGAGAAGTCTGATTTACGAGCCGAGGTAAGAGTCCAGCAATATAGTAGTCTTTGCCATGGTTGACAAAATGTTTTTTAGACGGCCACTATTAAAATAATGCGCCAAAATTAATAATGAAAATAATTTGTAATTGTTTTTGAGGTTATATGACATATGTTTATAATGTTTATATTTTTAGGTTATTTAGAGTAAACAAAATATATATACAGTAAATTAGGTGTGGAAAAAAGGTTCTTTAATAAGCTTTCTAGGTGTATGATAAAGGCTAATTTGACAAAAGCCTTATAAAAAAATGGGTGACTATTTGAAAAAAAAAAAAAAATTGGAATAGGTGGGTGCAAGGGGGTGCAAATTTTGATAACGATTGGTGTAATCTAAAATTTGCAAAATTATTTATAAAAATTTACCGGTCTGAGCATTTTTTTAAAACTTTCCAGTTAAAATTAAAAAAAAAAACGCTTTGTAAGCCCTTTGCCAAATTAGGCTTTACAATACACCGTTGAAAGCTTATTAAATTACCTTTCCAACGATGTGTGTGGGTAGGTTGCTATATGAAAAAAAAAGTTGTGATGGGAGGGTGCAAGGGGGTGAAAATTTTGATAACTTTTTTTACACTAAAATTTGCAAAATAAAAACAAAACACCGACATGTCCCAGCGTTTTATTAAAAAACCTTTAACTGAAAAGTTAATCGGGTGATTCCAGACTTAATTTACGCACTGTATATTGTGGGTCCAAGAAGTTGGCAACATCGTATCTTAAAATATTTATTTCCGGCAGCTTGTACTACTCAACTCTGTACATGATGACTAGTAACATATACAGGCTCCAATTTATTACTCGAATTAGTGCAAGGAACCGAATATTGTTTTTTTTTTTGAGATACGATTTTTCGAAATTTATAGGGTGATGTGTCTTTTGTTTTACTTTATACGTACGTATTAAATTGATTACTAGTAATATTTTGGTAAAATGCATATATGGCCATATGGCCATGTATGGTGTTATGACGAGATATTTTATATCGTGATAAAAATTTTAAAATAATATTGCTTTAATCATAGCGCAAATACATTCTGGCTTCACGCGATTTACTTCCACAAATCTCGGTTGTTCTATATTTAAATTCGGACTCTTTTCGGTATAACTTAAAAGTTGACTTACAGACTTAATTGCATAAACAATTATTATTTATTGCTTAAATGATCGTTTTAAATGTCATGAATAGAAATTAGCTTTCAAATTGTTTTTGTCAGGCTAATTAAATATAGGCGGTTTCTTTAGAAATATTTTGCCCTAAAAGCCCTGTCAAATAAATTTAAATATTGACTTATTTATTGTTTTAAAAATCCTATATAAAGCCGTGCAAAAAATCAGATATTATTCAGATTTGTTCTACATGTCCATTAAAAAGTTCTAAGTAAATATGTAGTTTCTGTCAGAAATAATTTTGAGAATTATTCTTAAATTAAAAATAGTTTTTTAATGATTTTGGGACTTAAAAATAATTACACGATTTTGGACAATTATAAATATTGTTAGTATGAACACTGATAGAAATTTTGACGAAGAATAATGAACTTTGAAAAATATTGGGTAAAATTATTTAAAGGACTTATACGTACCGGTTTTAATATTTACATACAGAAAAATGTGGACAATAAATTGGGCTTTGAAAATGATTCCGAATAGTTTAATAGGGATTTCAAACATAAAATGATTTTAATTAGTAGTATTCAATGGTAAACTGCTATATAATGGAAACTAGAATTTAAGAGTTTTGCTTAGAAGTAGGACTTAGTAGTAAGAAGATATCTTTACATTTACTTGAAGAATTTATTTAATATATTAATATTAAGTTAAGAAGTTATTGTTTTAATCTGTTTCCAAAGCCCGTCTCACGAGCTCCCTAATCAAGTGGTGAAAGTGGTAACTGGTAGTTAAGTATTTTCTCCGCTCGGTTATACTTGATAAAATAATAACTGAATTTTCCACTTTACAACAATGGCCATATATGGGTCGGCCCATAAATACTGTCGAAATATTATACAAGAAAAATATATACGTATTTAAGAAATATTTTGAGACTTGATAACAAAAGTGTCAAATCATGAAAAGTCTCTAGAATCAGCTATAATTTTATCCATACTGACAGATTGATCTCATACTAAAAAAATCCAGACTATATTGATTTCGAATATTATGATGGAGCCTTAGTAAAAAATATTGTGGTAGGAAGGTCAAATAATATTCTGAAAGAAGAATATGTTTATGCTAATAAAGGATGTAGATAAGAGGCTTCGTATAGTGCCTAGTTTAACAGAAAAGCTACACTGAAAAAAAAAACAAAAATCTGGTTGTGGAAACCAAATTATTAATCAAATAAGAAATAACTATTTTTCTGGATGCTGCAACCAGAAATCTGATAAAAATATAAATAAATCCTGTCCTTATAAATCTGATAAGCACAACAAGAATTGTTGTGCTTACAAGCTCCTTTTTGTTTTTGGTGTCCACAATACGTGGTGTTGTTGCTCTTGCCAGATTTTTGGTTGCAACAACGAGAAAACCAGCTTGTTGGTATTTAACTATTAATCTTTTTTCCACCTCCTTAGCAGAAACAGAGTAACCGCTTATGTGAAAAATCGACTTCATGACTGCGTTTGTCCTAATCCCGGGGAAAAAAAGTGTTTGTATGATTATACATAATTACGCAAATTGTATGATCATGTCTGGATTTTGAACATGTATGAATTTTGACCTGGATGATTATGTATAATTTTAGGTATAATTATGCATGATTATGCATAATTTTAGGTAAAATTATGCATAACTATACTTAATTTTAAGTATAAATATACATAATTATGCATAATCATCCAAAAACTTTATCATGTATGACCAGATATGGTGCGCCTTTGCTAAAATTTAAAACTTTATGCATGATTATACATAATTAGGCACTAATCTATGTATACTCATACATAATAATTATGTATGAGTATACATAATTATTATGCATATACCCATACATAATTATACCCCTTATCTTCCAGGGTGTCACAATTGTGACTTTACTTTTTTATTTTTTATTTAAGGCAATATTAATCCAAAATACTTTTATAGACTTTCTATGTATGCAAACAAATGTAAATTTAATTCAGTATAATACAGCTCTCCAGAAACTCTAAGGAAACAAAAACTCGAGCAAAAACTAAAAAAAAAACACCGGCCACGGAAATATCAACTGTATTGTTATCTCCTTTTACTACGTTTTTGCTAAGCAGGATAAAATGCTTTTTTAATTTAATTTAAAATAAGCATATTCAAAGGAAAAAGGAAAAACAAAACAAGATTTACAAAATCAACAGTCGAAAAAATATAAGAATGTTTTCAGAATAACAAGAGTTTTTTTGTTTTGTTTTCGTGCAGTTCTGATCTATTTTATAATAAATTGCATTTTAAAAAATATTTTCATAAAAAGTTAAGGCTTTTTCGGATAACACGGCGGTATACTACTTAATCAGAATGATCCAGAAGCTATACCATATCCGATAATGATATTTTTAGATGCATTTTTTTGCCAAGTTCATATTAAGATTAGGTTTCTGACCTTTATATTTTTAATATATAAAAGGGTTCTCTACATATTTTACATGCCAAATCTTATACGCGTTTTGCATAAAAATTGTATACAAGATGTATAGAAGTATTATAGATATAGGTCCGTGAAATATTGTGATACATTTTTAAAAATAAAATGGAATATTCACCACATATTATGCAGTCTAATTTTAAGGTACTTTGATAAAATACTGACCGGCGCACCTCATGGGCCGGCAGAAAACATTAGCCGCTGCAGCGCGCTGTTTCTTACGCTAATTTAAAGTTTTTGTCGCAAATCGACTGTTAGGCATAATTTTTGCATTGTTTGTATCGCAGTCTAAATATATTAGAGCCTATAACCCTAATTTCGAAAAAAATATCCAGCAGTAACGGAAATTTGAGATAATGATATCATGAACTAGAATTTCCTTCATGTATCCTTTCTTCCTGGGCCAATTTAACCTCTTCAGGGACATAGGTACATATGTGCACGTTTAAAAATAAACTCCGCAAAATGAAAATCACCAAATTTCTTATTGCTCAGTGGCTATATCTGTTGCCATTTGCTTTGTTTCCAACCACAAGTGACATCCAATGGACTAGAGTAGCACACCTTCAGTTGTTTACTTTTTTTGACAATAAAAAGCATTTTTAACTTTTGCTACTAAATTAATTTAAACAAAAAATTCGTCCCTGAAGAGGTTAATACATAATTATTAATTATAATAATTATCAATTAAACCGGCCGTGGTCCACAAAAAAATACTTTGAAAAACACTCAGTTTTCAGTTAGAAGTTGTTTACTTATAATGTAAACATCAATTTAAAACCAAAAATCAAATAATCTATCTGGTGAAACGTGTTTTAATCTCAAAGAAGGGCCACGTGACCTCCGTAACTTTTTATTAAATAGGGTAATTTGAACAAACATTACATTTTTTCTTCGTTAATTAAAAATAAAAGACGGTTTAATCTAAAAACACAATAAAGTAAATGAAAAATACATTTTTTAAATATTTTTGGAAATTTATTTTTTTTATTTTTATTTTTATTTTTTAAAATTTTATATTAAACCGTCTTTTGCTTTCAATTAATAAGTAAGAGAATATAACTTTTCTTCAAATTGACACATTTATTAAGAAGTTATGGAAGCCACGTGATTCTTTTTTGCGATTAAAAAACGTTTCGCCCGACAAATTATTTTATTTTTGCTTTTAAATCGATATTTACATTATAAGTAAACAAATAATACAAGAAAACTAAGCGTTTCCAAACTCTAACTAAAAGTGACTAAGCGAACCGTGTAAGCTATATTGTCCAATATTTTATTTTTATTTTTTTAAAAACTTAGTTGGTCACTGACCACTAACCACTGGTCAGCGAGCATTTTCACTGTCAAATTGGTTTTCAGCGCACAAAAAGATGTAAGAAAAATAGTCTGGTTAAGTAATTGACGTTTATTTTTTTGTGGACCTGAGTTACACCTTAATTTTAAAAAGTTTTAAACCATGCTTATAGACATACAGAGCGGTCCAAAAGTCACCCCCCCCCCCTTTATTTTGAACCAGTTGAGATATCGAATTCAAAATTTGGAACTTTTAAATAAGACAACTTAAACTATCTTTTAGCATATATTTAATACTTTCAGCTCTTAAAATGTGGGCATCGGGGTACATTTTTTTAAATGGAAAGGGGGTCGTGTAATACATCATTTTAAAGCTTATAAAATTTTCAATTTAACTCCTTTTTTTTAAATCTAAAAAAAAAAAATTTTAAATGGGGTTGAAAATGGGTATTAATGTCAAAATTCCTCTAAAAAAAACAAATAATTTTTTAAAAATGCCTAATTTCATTATAAAAAATGTAAATTATACTTTTAATCTAATTTTAGTAAAAAAATTATAAAAAAAAAACTTAAAAAATCGAATGTTTTAGCACAAAAAATTGAAAAATCAAAACCTTAAAAAACATTTTTAAAAAAATTAAAAATTCTAAATTTGAAGTCCATATCTCAACTCGTTTAAAAGTTAAAAGGGGGGGTGACTTTTGGACCGCACTGTATATAGCTTCATAGTTGTAAAGAATATAATAAGAAAACAACATTTAAAACAAAAAGAATATATTATAGCTATAAATTTTTATATGGAGTAATGTGGCAGTATATTATTGTATTTCCGGTAAAATGTTTATATCTAATAAACTATCCAGGACAATGGGGATATTCAGTTGCTTGTCAACAGCTATAGTCCTGATATGTCCAGGTCCCAGGGGAATATGCTTTACAATAACTAGATATATATCACGAAATTTTCAGAACTAAAATAATATCCAATACTATTATTTTAAACTGGAAGTGGAAAAGTTATTTCATAATATTTACACATGACATAAAATTCTATGTAAAAATTGCACTAGGCCATATAATATAGTTCTGTAGGACGCTTTAATTATATACTATATTAATACTAGGAAAAAACATATACAGGGTAATTCACGGAAGTGGCCTATTAAACGTTTATGGAGAACCAATAACTTTAAAAGTCTGCTAATTTGCACTTTGGGGTTTTTGAATATGGCCTATCGATTAAAAATATTTTCATGCTTGTGCCACTTCCGGTTGTACCGGAAGTGGCACTTAACTTTGAGTTTTTAAATGGAACACCTCATATATTTTTTAATTTTTAAAATTTGCATTAAATTTGCTTTATTTTAATGTATAATACTTCATGTCTATCTTCAGTAGTTTTTGTGTTATTCAAGTTTTTAGCGAAAAATAAGTAAATTCAAGCACCCCTAAAAACAATAATTTCTCCTTGATTTTTTCAATTGGAGAAAAGATGTTTTGTGTTTTGCTCAATGATGCTTAAACGAATTATCCTATGCTAAAATGGAACCCAAAAATTATACAGGGTGTCTGAAAAAGCAGGTCAAATCTAACAAATTTAATATAGCCATAACTCATTTTTTTTTTAATGGCACCCTACATTTTTTTTTATTTGGTTAAATAGAGAATTCAATTTGCTTTAAAATAAGTATAGAATACCCTATACCTAACTTTAACCGTTTTTGAGCTATTTGAAAATTATTGTGAAACAGCCGTATTTCTGTTAAAATTTGTTATATTTTATAAAATAGGCCAGAAAAATTAATCGATTTTTATTTATTTACCTCAAAGATCATTATATTTACCTTAAAACTGGATTTTCATGCGCCCAGTAGTGTATATTTCTTCTGTTAAAAATACCCTGTTGAGAAAATTTAGCCTCGTCCGTCCAAATTATTCTTTTTAAAAAGTTTGGTTTTTCTTGAATATTTATCAAAAGATTTTCACAAAAGTCCACTCTATTTTGAAAATCATTAGGTTTTAAGGCCTGTATTTTTTGCTTTTTGTAATCGTGCATCTTGTGGTTTTTTTAAATTCTTTGGATGCTTGAATAGGAAATTCCCAAGTCGTAACTAGCTGCAGGAATTGAGGCATGTGGATATGCATAAAAGTAACCCAAAACATTGACTTCGTTATTTTCGTTGTTTGTAATTGGTTTCGTAAGAGATTTCACTGCATTTTCTTTTCCAAATTGCGAAAAATTTTTGTGTATTCTTCTAAATTTTTTACATGACATTCTTGGTAAATCAGGATATTTTGTATTAAAGTTTCTGCAGGTTCTACTAATTATTTTATCATTCTCACCAAAAATAGCAAATAAATCCAAAATAACAGGGTAAGAATAAGCCTCTGCCATTATTTTACACTAATTTATCACGATAAGAACGATAACATTTAGGTTAAAAGAAATAAAAACACAATACAATTTTAAAAATTTAAGTAATTGCAGAAATACTGCAAAATACTTCTTTTTCACATTAATTTGCAAATAGCTCGAAAACGGTTAAAGTTAGGTATAGGATATCCTATACTTATTTTAAAGAAAATTGAATTCTCTATTTAAACAAATAGAAAAAAATGTAGGGTGTCATTTAAAAAAAAAGAGTTATGGCTATTTTAATTTTGTTAAGTTTGACCTGCTTTTTCAGACACCCTGTATAAATTTTGGATTCCATTTTAGCTTAGAATGATTCGCTTAACCATCATTGAGCAAAATACAAAACAACTTTTCTTCAATTTAAAAAATCAAGGAGAAATTATTGTTTTTAGGGGTGCTTGAATTTGCTTATTTTTCGCTAAAAACTTGAATAACTCAAAAACTACTGGATATAGACATAACGTGTTATACATTAAAATAAAGAAAATTTTATGCAAATTTTAAAAATTAAAAAATATATGGGGTGTTCCATTTAAAAAAATAAAGTTGAGTGCCACTTCCGGTGCAACCGGAAGTGGCACAAGCATGAAAACATTTTTAATCGATTGCCCATATTCAAAAACCCCAAAGTGCAAATTAGCAGACTTTCAAAGTTATTGGTTCTCCATAAACGTTTAATAGGCCACTTCCGTGAATAACCCTGTATTATAAAAAAAAATTTTCCATGTATACTATAGTATAGTATATTAGGGTGGACCTTATATTTTTTTATTATCTTAAAATTTTCATTTAGGTGTAACTAGAACATTCTAAAAATATGAGAGTGATCAAACTTCTCTATGGGTACTAATTAGGCCCCTAAAATTCGTAAATTTCTGTAATTTTTGTATTTATAAGTGAAAAATTTAAACGCCTTGAAATCTAATTGTTTTTCTTTTGAGCATACAAAATTATGTGCCAAATTTAAAAATAATCAAAAGATTCTAAACAGTGCCGAAAATCCGCCTAACACTAAAATTTACTAATTTCTACCATAAATGTGAGTCAAACGGTAAACAAACATTTTAAAATGTATAAAACCGGACTGCATTCATTTTTATTTAATGCATTCTAATAATTATTATAATTATTCATTTTTTGATTTAACTAAAACAAAACGAGCTAAGCGCCAAATAACAGCTCCTAAATAAGCCACTTTGTGGAGCCTTTATTTGGCGCTAAGCTCGTTTTTTTTTAGTTAAATCAATTAATATATTAAATGATTATTATGAGGCATTGAATAAAAATAAATTCGATCTGATCTGATACCTTTTTAAAATGTTTGTTTACCGTTTGATTCACATTTATGGTAGAAATTCGTAAATTTTAGTGTTAGAAGAAACTAAGGCGGATTTTCGGCACAGGTTTGGACTTTTTGATTATTTTTAAATTTGGCACATAATTTTGTATGCTCAAAAGGAAAAAAACAAGATTTCAAGGCGTTGAAATTTTTCACATACAAAAATTACAGACAATTTTCAACGATTTTTTATGATTTATGGGTAATTTACGAATTTGAGAGGCCCAATTAGGACCCTTAGAGAAGTTTGATCACTGTTATATCTTTAGAATATTCTAGTTACACCTAAATGAAAGTTTTAAGATAATAAAAAAATATAAGGTCCACCCAATAGTACATATGAAAAAAAAATTACATATCTTATAGCAAACTAACTCACCTACATTTTTCAATTGAAATTTTTTTCGAAGGCTAACCAAAAGTTAGTTAGGTTTCTGTCAAATTTTCAATTTTTTTTTTAACTTCCGGATCGATTTCGAGGTCGAAAATTTTATGTTTTTTTGGCCAGACCTTGTTCTAGTACAATTGTATAAAAGCCACTTTACACGGAGCAATTTGTACGCAAGTTTGATGCTATGCAAGTTTGTTGCAAGAATGATTCAGTCACTGTGCATGCCTTCAGGCAAGTTTGATGCCATTTTCGTGCCATCAAATTATTTAGACTAAATGCTAGGTTATGTTTTTGTCAAAAAACGCAGAGACACATCAAAATTCTCTGGTTGGCAGCACTGTTTACCTTGCAATATATAGCACCAAACTTGCGTACAACTTGCTCCGTGAAAAGGCAAATCAATGTCCAATTGTCCTCATGCTATATCTGGCAGCAAACTTGCATAGCATCAAACTTGCGTACAAATTGCTCCATGTAAAGTGGTCTTAAAAATGCGTACTTGAATTATTTTCAGGGACCTACGTACTGACTGAGCTATACAAAAAATATATATCTTTGGGTTTGTTTGTTCGACCGGATAATTTTAAAAAAATATATCCGCTCACAAAACAATTGTATTACCGAATATAAAACCTATACAAACAAATTGAATTTACTTTTTATCTCACAATGTATTGTTCACTTTGGCTGCGCTATCATAAAATGGCATTAAAAAGGAAAAAAGTATTATTCTCTAAATAAATTAATTTAAACAGCAAAGAGGGCAAAAAGCAGAGAGATTAATTTTTACTTTTTTGTGCGAGGTACCTTCGTTCTACTACTGTTCCCAGAAAACCAAAATAGCTTGAAAATAAAGTTTATTTTTTTAAGGTATACTTATTTTAAACCTTCCCGATTGTAAACGATCTCGAAATTACCATAGCAATGTAAGATACGCATGCGTCGTAAGCGAAATGACTAGGCCCAATTTACAGAACCGTAAAACGTTGACGTACCATTAACGAGAACAAAACAATGGTTTATTCCTCTAAATGATTGGAATAAAAGCGATTTTATAAGCCAATTTTGTTTCTACATGAATACAAAAGTGTTTTTAGCAACAGCTTTATCAATTCTCTCACAACTGGTGCTAATAATAAAGCTTGCATTTTTATTCCTATTTTTTAAATAATTCAGAAATCTAAAATAGCATGCTATTTTCGACATACCTATGATCGAAAATATCGACCTAAATAGTATAAAATAGTTTCTGAATATCATGCTATTTTCAGTCCAAATAAGGTTAAAAATAGCATGCTATGTATGACCTAAATTAACTCGATAATATCATGCTATTTTCTGTCTAGTTTAGCAGAATATCTTTGATCTAATTTTCTATAGAAATAAAATATCTTATTTCAGCAAAGTAAGGTTATTATTTTTGAACTCAGGAGCACCAAAGTGGGTATAATATATTTGTTTGTGGTTCATACTTGTATTACAGCACTTTCACTTCTGAAAATTTTCAACGCTCTGTAACTTTTTTTCTGATTGCTTAGACCAAAAAGGTTACTTACTTACTTTATTGTTTATAGTCATGGATGGGACCTCAATTGAGGTCCAAACCATGTTAAGCTATAATAATTAACGTAAACAAATTTTCAAAGAAATTTTTCAGTTTTAATTTTTCTAACTTAAATGTTTGTCATTTCTTGAATTTTTGACTTTTTTTGTCAATTCTGCTTTTTTGACCATTTTCTGCGAAAATACCATTTGGTTGGTGTTATTTTCATTTCCAGGACTAGACGATTATATATTTTCTATATTACCAATGAAAACTTAAATTAATTATTTACTTAAATTGTGGAGAATTTAATAACGAACAAATATCATGTTCACTTTTTGTTGAGCGACGAATATAAGCCGAGATATGAACCAAAAGCAAAACAAGCGCGTTTCTGCACATAACTATCAAAAAAAAAATCGCACAGGTGCGCAAATTTGGATTTAAGCTTTTTAAGCAAACGGAGAGTGTGCCCTTTCACACGACCGTTCGAATGGGATAATTATTTTCGTATTATTATTATAGTTTATTATAGCAACTTTGTAAAATGGACTTTTGGACTCTTATGTTGTAAATAAATACCTAAATAAATAAAAAATACTTACCTGATTGAGCGGAACGTCATGGCCAACCATACACCGCAAACAGTAAATAAGAGCCGAAAGCGTTATGGCTTTTGGTGCATTGCAGTTACCCCATACTTCTGGTCCACTCCCACTGAAAAAAATAAGTAAATCTAAATTACACATAATAGTAATTATATACATTTTTTATAGCCGAGCGTATTAAATACCGAGCTGCGTAGCAGCGAGGGATTTAAATGTGCGAGGCTATAATAGTCTTCTCTACCGTGGTTTATATATTAATTTTTTCACTACTAGTACTATTTAACTATTTTTATTCAAAATAATAAAATAAATTATTAACAGAAATTATATTTCTTGAATTTTTCATAAAAATCAAGTAGCCTTGATCAATGACATTTGGTCAAATAAATACTTTGAACTTAGCTAATTATTGATTTTATTAATGGGTAATAATTATAATTAATTATATTTAATAAATAGAAAGTTATTTAAAGCTATTTTCTTGGGTTTAATTAGTAAAAATTGCACGAAGAACTGAATCATCCAAAGTGACAGAAATCAATTGTTTATAAAATTTACTCCTACTAGGAGAGAAAAAATTTTTATTGCTATAGGTGAAGAATATTGATTTCACAGTCTGAAAACATGATAAATAATGGTATGTTCTAAAGCTAGTAGTGAAAAAAAACTTGAATACTAATTGCAGCTTTTACAAAGCTCTCTTGAATAGTATATACATATCTCACGGCGTATTTTATTTTTGTATGTAGGTACGTCATTTATGATCTGTAAATAATAATTAAGAATACATATTCTTAGTTTTATAAAATAATCAGTAATGAACTGTTATTTCTTGGTGTACCTAATCATTTAAATGAAGTTTTTCTAATAAGATAAGAGTAAAATTATCATTACCGTAAAATATGGTTAGAAAATGTTGTAATTACCAATATCACGGTATAAATATTAGATATGTTATTGTTTATTAATTCAACCGTAAATAAGAAATATTTTGAAATTAATATTTTTAATACCACTAATTTGTACGAAGGCGTTGAATGGCCACAACAATATTGTTTTTGAAATTCCGACTTTAAACACAGAATTATGTCTTTAAAGTCAGAATTCTGACTTTAAAGTCAGAGTTCTGTGTTTAAAGTCGAAATTTCAAAAAAAAATAATGATGTGGGCCTTCAACGCCTTCGTAAATTTGTTTTTTTTTTGTCAATTTTTACAAAGGAACATTTTATACAATATTTGTACGTACATTGAAAATAACCATTTTTTAACCCAATAAAAAACGTTATAACATCATCAATAAACTATATATAATTTAATAAAATCGATGTATTTGTATTTTATTTAGATAGTCACAAACCATATATGTGTAAACACATAGATAACTAACTAAAAACGAACAAATAAAAACATACATTTACCGTAAAACTTCAAATAAAATCATGAAAACCGAATTTTCAATACTGCGTGTCCCAAAAATATTTTTTCATTAGTTAAAATGGCTATAGTCGTATTAATGGTGGAGGTCGCTTGCAAACAACTTTCCACTACGGTATTTCAAGAACGCTTCGAAACAGAGACATACAATTTTGAACCAAAGATTTTCAACGTGGCAAAACCTTTTTGATCAAAATTTCAGTATCTTTGTCAAAGCGTTCTTAAAATATCGTAGTGTTAAAGTTGGTTTACAAGCGACCTGCATGCACCATTAATACGACTTTAAGGCTACTTTAGTTTATAATAAAACAGATAAATCAAAACATATATTGTAAACAAAAAGCGAATTGAGACTTTAGTCATGATCATCAAGATGTGCAAATTGCGTTTCGTGCTCAAGTTGCGTACAACTTTTTTTATAACCAAAATATTTGGAGGTGAAAAGTTCAAATAAAAGTAACTTTATGGGACTATGAAAAAAAAACTTTTGAACTAAATTGATAGAAATTGCATATTGCTTTTTTACATACATACAGGGTTTCTCAGAACTGACGCACTTCCTTTTACGGAGTGATTCTAAATACAAAGATTTTAACCCGTGCCGAAAATACGCCAGTGTCCCCTAGCACTAAAATTTACGAATTTCTACCATCTACCAAAGTGAATCAAACGGTAACCAAACATTTTAAAAAGGCATTAGATCGGACTGAATTTATGTTTAATGCAACTATTCATAATATTAACATTATTTAACTAAAACAAAACAAGCTAAGCGCCAAATAGGAGCTACTAAATATTTGACGCTTAGCTCGTTTTAGTTAAATCATTTTAATAATTTGTATAGTTATAAGAATGCATTAAATAAAAAATTCAACCCGATCGGATACATTTTTAAAATGTTTGTTTACCGTTTGACTCACATTTATGGTAGAAATTTTTAGTGTTAGGGGCGGATTTTCGGTACGGGTTAGAATGTTTTGATTATTTTGAAATTTGGCACATAATTTTGTATGCTCAAAAGGAAAAAAAAGTAAGATTTCAAACCCTTTAAATTTTTCACTTAAAAATTAAGGACAATTTTCAACGATTTTTTAAGATTTATGATAATTTTTAGGTTCCCCATTAGCACCGTTTGAGAAGTTTGATCACTTTTAGATTTTCAGAATTTTCTAGTTACACCTAAATAACATTTTAAGATAATAAAAAAAACATAAAGTCCACCCTAATACACTATAAGGATGATTTTGGGATAGTCCGTATTAAACTTTTAAAAGTGATTTTAAATTTAAATTGGCCAAAAACATAGACTGCGTTAAATCGCATTGAAACTTTTTTTAACGGAAAACTTATTCGGATGCGAGGAAATTTAAATTCGGGCATGTATCTGATAGAAATGTCGCTTTTTAAAAACACATATTCAATACCAGATTTGCCACCAGATATTGACAAATATCCAGGATTGTAACGAAAAAATCACGGAAAATTAAGCAAGAGCCTTTCTGTAATATATAATTTAATTTTAAAATAAAATGTGTATAGTCGTATGGTGGAGGTCGCTTGGAAAACAACTTTACCTCGAACTTTACACTACGATATTTTAAGAACGCTTGGACACAGATACTTAAATTTTCTCATCAAACACTGGTTCGATGGCGGACCGTTGGCAAACCCACATTGTTCCTACATACTGAAGAGACATCAGTCGGTCTAAGGCCGCATACGACAGACCAATGTTGGCAAAACTGCATTGGTCCTACATTGACCGCCCGAAGGCCACTTTAAAGCCAAGATAATGCCGATCGTAAAATCGTACATTGGCTAATCTAAGGCCGCAGTCTTATGAACCAACGACGTTGACCAACCTAAGGCAAATGATAAATTTTTAACTTGAAAATTAAAAAAAAATCGTTGGCCTTCGGGCGGCCAATGTAAGGCCAATGCAATTTTGCCTACATTGGCCCGTCGTATGCTGCCGTAGGGCGGCTGATATCTCCTCAGTATGTAGGCCCAATATAGGTTTGTCAACATTCATCCAATGTAGGAAACATTGGCACGCCAATGTTTGGCCAACGGGCGGCCAACAAACCAATGTTTGCTGGGTTGGACCAAAGATTTTTGACGTGGCAAAAACTTTTGGTCAAAATTTCTCTACGTGAAAGCGTTCTTGAAATATCGTAGTGTAAAGTTGTTTTACAAGCACCATTAATAATACTTTATACCTTAACGGAAAAAAGTCTACAAGAACTACGTAGTTTTTACAGGTTTTTACGAAAATCTACTTTTTTTAGCAGAAGTAAGTCTTATTTTAAACCGCATAATTTTACCTTTGCAGAATGACGTAATTTGGTGTAATTTTGATACCCAACTACATCAAATTAAGCGATTCTACAAAGCGTCGCGACGCTTAGGCCTAAACTACGCTGTTTGGAACAAGTTATGGTTTTGCGTAGTAAAGTTGGTTTTTGTTAAGACTTCTATGGGCGTATTTTTGCGTAAATGTTACGTTAGGTTATGTAGCTACAATAAAAATTAATATTCAATGAATTTGGGTAATTTCGGGTTAGTTTCTTTTAATTAACAAATTAAAGTTATTTAATTTTGTGTATGGAGAAAACATGATTTTTGGACCATAAATTGAAAATTTGGTATTTTATAATTTGTTGAGTTATTACGGATAATAATTATTAAATTATATTATTAATACTTATTAGTAGTTGCTAAGCGTTATTAAACCCTATCTTAAAGCTCTTAAAAGAGTTATTAAAAGTTATTTTTATTCTATTGATTCTAAAAGCGTCACTTTTTGTTCATGTTGGCAGGCGAAAAGTTGGACTTTGTGGCCCTTTTGTGGCCCGCTGACTAAAACTTTTTAGGTTATTTTTGAGCTTTTTGCTGTAATATTTATAAAGAAATATGACCTTTTGGTCTTAAACTATATGTTCTTTTTGACCAGATACAAGTATCATAATCATTTCATATAAATAAAAAATTCTTCTATAATATAACCTTAAAACATATAGTCAACTGGTTAATCTGTATTCATCCACTTAAATAAATCACAAACAAAACATTTCAATTGGAAAATCAATGTCAATATTTATAATATTTATAGAACGGTTTCAGAAGTATTAATATTTTTATAACGAATACATTTTAGCACAAATTAATCAAAACACTAAGCTAATTTGAAAATTAAACCGCACGCAAAAGAAACGATTTAATTGCTTTTTTTAGCGATTTGATTGGATAGCAATTTGTCATGGTTAACTAGATAGTTTATAAGACAGAAAAAGGAAATATTTTATGCAATTTGAAATTAAATATATTTCAATAATTTATTAGGATTTTACACGGGCGAAAAGTTAAATTTTGATGTCGTAGTTTACTCAATCGAAAAATTTAACTTTTCACCCTTGTATTAAATAAGTATTATGGTCATAAAGCAAAGACCTATTCTCCAGTAAGTTGGCATAAAAAAACTACACCGCAAATCTCTAAATTTTTTAAATTATTAAACATTTAGATGTGTTGCTTTAGCTGCAGCGTTTAAAACCGGCCCTGTGCAATGTAAAATCGTATAGGTTTATTGGCTTTTCCGTTGTTTTAACCTCGAATAGTAAATAAAACTGCATTAAAAACTTTTGCTTTACGTGAATTAATTTTGATAGATGTATGTATTTATAAAAGGAAGCTTTTAACATTATAGCTTGCTAGAATAATGAATCATAATCTAGAATTTATAAAACTTTTAATTAAATTTTATATTTTTAATATTAAATAATATTTTTAACAATAAAATTTAATTAAAAGCAATTGCAATAATTAGTATTATTTACCTTTAGAGTACCTACGTGGAGTAGAGCTTGTTTTTCCCAACTCCGGACAAAAAAAGGTCCTCACCTTTTTCCCAACTAGAAAAAAGCTTTACCCCTGACAAAAAATTTTGATGTCTTTTTAACACATTTTTTTTTTTTTTTTTTTAATTTAAACGAAATCTAATGTTAAATTGTGGGAAAAGTCGAAAAAAAAATCTTTTTCATTTTGATTTTGATAACGGAGTGTTTTGGAGCAATAAACGTGTTCCTTTAATTATTTTAAAATTGATCATTTGGAATAGAACAACGGTTCGATGGATCAGTTTGTGAATTTACAGGGTTATTGTGGGTACACTGAGCTATAAAAGTTACGCTCAACATTAGTCGTTTTATCAAAATTTATAAATAAGCCGTAGATTTCCTAAAAAAACCTTAAAAAGTCTATTTTTTTTGAGTTTTTTTTAAATTAATGTAGGATAAGGATAAAAAAAATTGTTTAAAAATTATGGCAGGTCCTTGTAGAGACTATTCAAGTTTTCAAAACCGCCCTTTGATTTACTGTGCGGTCATTACTTGCTGAGATATCGATGATCCAAAATAAAAGGATCCTTTTTCTTTTAAACTCCGATATCTCAGCGAAAAATTGACGTAGAGAGAATTAAAAAAAAAACAAATTAAACCTAAATAAACAAGCCACCAATGCATTGGTTTAACTGAGAAAAATTTTCCCAAGGCCGGAAACCAAAAAAAAAAAAGAAAAAAATTGGAATTATTTGTGTCGAGCTATTTCTTATGATTGCCGTTTTTTTGTGTTAATTTATTTTTTTGAATATGTGAGGCTTAACACATTTTTGCCCCAAACTTTTTTATGTGTATTTTTTTTGGAATTTTTTGTAAAAAATACAGATTCCTTAAGTACAAAATACATAAAAAATGTAATATAGTGTAACACTGTAGGAACAACCGTTTTCAAAAACCGTTTTCAAAAAAAAAATGCAGTTACATTTTCTGCCACCAAAAACGTTACTTTTTATTTTTTTTATTACTCCTTTAATATTAAATTTAGGTTTCTTGGTGAAGAATACTTTTTTGCTGAATTTTAAATAAAGAATCACCCTGCATCATCAAAATTTTATTCATGCTTTTTTTCCCCTTTCAATATGTCATCTTCGAAGGGCTGTAGCTCCCTTGGGGCTCATTTCTGGACCAAACTTTATAAAAACATTTTTTCATATTTTTGGATCTAGCATCACCTCTTAAATGTTGGCATGGCGTGGCATGGTGTGGCAGTTACTGATAAGATACAAAAAGTTCGTTGTTTTGCGAACCACTCATTTATTATTAAGTGGTTAATCGAGTGCTATATGCGTAGGTTTACTGGAGAGTAGAGTTATTATGAAGTAGGGTTATTACAGAGTAGGAATGTTATAGAGTAGGTATGTTACGGAGTAGGGTAGTTAGGGAGTAGGGAAATTGAGAGTAGGGATGTTAGTCTGCCGGTAAACATTCTATTGCAAATCAGAGTCTAAACAATATAAGCAAAAAAAATAAAATTTTAGGTCGATCGGAATACTTTCTCTTTAAAAGAAAGTCCAAACGTTACTATACTCCGATAGATAAATAACTGAACAGATAGGTATTTTGTATAAATTTTTTGATCTTCTAGAAACGTTAAAACCTAAAAAGTCCAAACCTAAACAAAACATTTTTTTTTTCATATTTGTTTTAAATTGATAAGTTCCTAAACAAAAAGTAATATGAAAAAACAAACTTTCTGTTTCAGCCCACCGTCTAGAATAATAGGTTTTATCCACGGCCGTGATTAATAGGCCTATTAATCATGGGTCTGTAGAAATAAACCGTTTAAAATTTAAAACGACCGTGGATAAAGTATAAAATTCTACTCGCGTATAATAGATATTATACGCTCATTGAATAATATACTATTATCCACGGCTGTGATTAATAGGCCTATTAATCACGGGTCTGTAAAAATTAACCGTTTAAACTTAAAATGTGGATAAAGTATAGTATTCTACTCGCGTATAATAGCTATTAATCATTCGGGTGATTAGGCCAATCGCCTTTCAGCTCGTGTCCCAAAATTCACCCTCATTGATTAATAATAATATTATACGCTCATTGAATAATATACTATTAAGCTTTAATATTGTAAAGACATCAATGACAACCGAAAACAAGTTAATTAATAAGTTTTACACTTAAAGCAATATATCTTAATTAACACAAAGCCTTCCATTTTCTAGATATGAAGAAACTATTTGAATAAGCGATAATTTATCGAGTTTGAACACAATATTTTAGTTCATGTTTTGGTAATAATTAATTATAAACTTGTATACTATGCGGTCCAAAAGTCACCAACCCATCCCTCTTAATTTTTGAATAATTTGAGATAACGACTTCAAATTTTGAATAAGTAAATAAGACAACATAAACTATCTTTTGGCATATATTCGATATTTGTTGTTTTTAAAATGTGGTCAGGGGCAAGGGAGGAGATTTTTTTAAATAGAAAGGGGGCAGTGTGATACATTATTTTAAAGTAAATAAAATGCTCTATTTGAACATATAATTTTTAATTTTTTTTAAGTTTTTATTTTTTCAATTTTCCTTACTAAAAAATACGATTTTTTAAGATTTTTTTTGTAAATTTTTAATTATATCATATAAAATTAGTTAAAAAGTATAATTCACGTATTTACATCATTAAATAAACCATATTTCAAAAATTGTTTGAAATGTTGACGAAAATTCCTATTTTCAACGCTTTTTTAAATCCCCAAAAATTGTCTCGAGAAAATAAAAAATATAAGGTCAAATAGAACATTTTAAAGGCTTTAAAATGATATGTATGTTGCCCCCAATTTTTATTCATTTTGGGACGTTAAAACAAATAGTTTTTTTGACGGTCGCACGACACTGTACGGTGGGGGCACTGCGCAGTGTTTCTTAATTTACGCGTGTTTCATAAAAATTATAATTGATGGGGTAGGTCGTGCCTTAAAATCCTGTAACATATTAGTTTACATACATAATACAATGGCGAAAAATGACAATTTTTAAATATTTTATATATTTTCTTATTTAATTGGGTTTGTTAAAAATTTGATACACTGTTAGACAGTAGGTTAAGAGCTGAAAATATAAAAAATATCTTAAAAGATAGTTTAAGTTGTCTTATTTTTTATTTCTAAATTTGAATCTCGACTAGTTCGAAAGTTAAGAGGGGGGTGACTTTTGGACAGCACAGTATAAAATAAATTTATTTTGAGTAAACAATTATTAGTTTATTAGGTAATAATTTATTAGTTTATCCACAAGATTTACAAAAGCAAAATTAAAATCGTAGCCTTCGAACAAAAAAATAACTGCAGGATAATAGTACATTAAAGTACTAGTTTCATAACATACGTTTTTAGCGCACGAGTACAAGTTCAGAAAACGAGCTTGCGGCGAGTTTTCTAAAGTACTAGTGCGCTAAAATCGTGTTATGAAACGAGTGCTTTATACATTTTTTTCTATTTAGCTCTAAAATTTTAAAAAACATACATTTAAATTGATGTCTGATTTAGGGATTTTTGTTTCGGGTTGGTATTACAGTTTTCGCCATGTTAAAAATTCTAAGAACAAATATTATTTTGATATATTTTATAGTCATGTCTTCTCTTTTGCACTGCAAGTAACCAAGCCACAATTTTAACACGGTAAAAAATAACATAAACACAAAATTTTGTAGAAAATTAAACTTTAAAGCGACGTTAACAGTAGAGACCTCTTATGGGCCTATAAGAACACGCAAAATACTTGTGATTATGAGCTTATAAGAGTCGCAAAACAGAAAAAATATATATAAACCAATTTATTAGCTATTAGAAATAGTTATTTATGGTACTAGTGGGTAAAGTAAGATATTGCCCATGAAAAAATTAACCTGCGAGGCGTCAGCCAAGCAGGTTAATTTTCGAGAGGGCAATATCGGTTTAATGAGTGCCATACAAGGTTTTATTCAATAAATAGCTTAGGAATTCATATTTTTATTAAAAATTTTAATGACATTTACAAGAAAATAATTTGACAAGTGACAGTTGAGTGGGTTAAATAAATAATTATCTACTCAATAAAGTAAAAGCCAAGCGGGGGATCTATTTAAAATAAAGATGGTAATTGTCTTATTATCTGTATGTATTGGATAAATGTTATTTTAGTACCTATTCAACACGCACATTTATCGATAATTTCTTAGTTAAACAATTAAACCAAAGCCAACTTTAACTAATTGAAAAAAACGATCTGGGGCAACCGGATCAATAGTTAACCCGGCGCGTGTGTGCTGAAAAATTATAACATCGCTTGTGAGGTGGGGTGTAATCCACCCCAAACTTTAAAAAAACATATAAAAAAAAGTTATGTGTTTTTTTCTTAAAATAATCATTTGTTTAGATTACTATACTAATATATTTAAAAGAAATTTAAAAATCATATTTTTATTTTATCGTTTTAAAGAAATACAAAACTTGATTCTATAGAACGCATGTTTACTAGAAAAATGCTTACTTGGAGATATAAATCAGGGAAAAACATATCTTTGTTTGAAACGTTTGAAACACAAAAAAAACAACTTTATTTATTCAAATAAAATAACATAAAATGAAAAAAAAAATGAGAGTAAAAATTATTTAAAAAAAAAGAAAATTTTATATGGTGAATACGTATCTAAAATTATGAATATTTTTATGACGTTAAGTGTGTGGGGTTAAATCCACCCAAACGGAACTTTGAAACTGCTAAAAATATAAACGTGTAGGATAAGTGTCAAACAAACATTCTCAATATGTTCTCTATGCGTTTACTTACAGCTATTGAAGAGGAGCATGCTAAAACAAAAAATACTGCGAAGCAGTCTACATTTGAAATATGTGGTTTTAACCCCACCACACACGCGCCGGGTTAAATACGGACCAGCTTTTTTTCTGTTCTCATGATAATATTTTGAATTTATTTAAAAACAAAGTTTTAACTACTTAGACACAAACTATCTAACGCGTTACTTAAGGATCTTATATGTAATTATCATCAACGCAACAAAGTGTTAACTTATAGCCCAATAGGTTCCAAATTTAAATTGGACTTTAAAGTTAAATTTCTACTCGATCACAAACTTTCTAAATGATGTACGAACAAGAACGTAGGTATCCATAAAAGAGAGTTAACAACGATAACTACATCCGAAAACCTGGAAGTGTATTTTTAAATTTATGGAGGTTTCTGGTAACCATTTAAACAATAATATTAATTTAAAAAACTATTTTTTTATTACAATCCTCGCAGTTTCAAGGCAGAGGAGTGAGTATTATACCTACGTTTACTTTACGCGAAAAAAATAAAAAATTAGTCCAAAATCAAAACAAAACAAAAATAATTGTACAAGTGAGTTATATAATTATTGTACTTCTCTTTTTAATATTTATCTTATTATTATTGTACGTTTACTTAGAATTAGTTTATTAACTTTTTTAAGATTTTTTTTTATGTAAATTTGATGCCGCACACAAACTTAGTTTAGGCGGATCTCCATCTTGTTATTAAGCTTATATTTTTTTTTGTATTAAATAATAATAATAAATAATAAAATATACGATTCCAATTAACTTTTATACATAATTCCAATTTTAACTTTTAAATATCCATGGATGAAGGCCAAGCAAGTAGTGACAGGCACAGAACACTAGGTGACAGGATCTGCGTAGGTACTTCAAAGAAATCTAATGCCACGAGTAAAGCGCGTCCTTACCCAGGAAACCAAAATACGTCTTTTTGACGTCAATTATTGGGTAATAGTTATAATAACTTCAGAAATATGACATTAGAATAACGTGTTCAATATTATATATCTCTCCAATTAAGAGTTATTAATGGTATAAAAGAGGAAACTAGGATTCTTCCCATGGGAAAATTAACCCACAAGGCTGGAGGCGGAGTACGTTAATTTTAGAGAGGACAATATTATTAATTTAAAGAAAAACTTTATACAGTCATCACTCTTTAATCAATATATTATCGTAGTAGATTTAAAACTATTTTTAGTGGTAGAAAACAGTATGTGGCGCCACCTATAGCCTCAGCATTAAATTCACGTCCCAGCGACTTACAATTTTGATTACGTTAAGATTTGACCAAAAACTGACGTCTTGTAGACCTGCTTCGTATTTATGACGTCACAAATATGAATAAAACTGACGTCGATAGTACGTCGGGGACCAATATGACCAAAAACTGACGTCTTGTCGACGTCTGATATGCTACGTATGTATGAGTCACGAATATCACCATAACTGACGTCAATGATAAGTCGGGGACGTCATCTGGTTTCCTAGGTTGGTGTAGAATTAATTTTGAAAAAGGCTAGTTTTTCCATCCCTTCGGGAGGGACCTTGATATAATTGGAATCCACGGATTAAAATAATTCTTTATTTTGGAATGATTGCTAAAAATGTTAGCCTAAAACAATTTTAGCTTACCTAAAATCACAAACTGCCTGTCCCTCTTTTTCGTCCAACGTAACTTTTAACCTTATGGGTGATCCGTCGTCCAGGTGATCCTCAGCTTCCAAAATGGACTTTCCAGTTCTTTCCTTGGCGTCTCGAGCAACTTGACGCAGCATGTCTCTCACAGCAACTTCAGCATTCGTTTGGATATGATGCATGTATGCTTGAACAACCTTAAGGCCATATTGTTCTATCAATTCAGTTACCAAATCAATACCTAAAACACCAAAGCATTAACATTTATAGAGATCAATGTTTATTAAGTGATGTTTTCGGTCTCTTACAATCGATCGATTCGAATTCGAATTATACTGATTGAAATTTATTAGTCCATTATTAGTGAAGATATGTAGCGCTTCGCATTCCTTAGTATACTCTTCACAGTGCATAGCATAATTGGCAACGCCTTAAAAAAATCATATTTTTCCAAATTTGGAAAGTATAGGGGAAGTCAGGGTTAACTGGGCCACAGGGTTAACTGGTCCACCTGTATTTTACCAACTTTTTTTATTAGTATTGGCGCCTTAGGGCAAATTCTAGTGATATTTAGTTAGTAGTATTGTTTAAAGTATTATGACGGACCGTGTTGTCCACGTGTAAGTTGTAGTAAAGAAAGTTAATTTTTTTCGATGAAAAATGGGTATTTACCTTAACTTTTATTTTTTAATTAATACTTTTTTATTATAGAAGGATCTAGACTAATATTTTACCTACTATACTCAGTATTTTATTAATTATTCTGCATAATTTCCGCCTTCTAATATCTTATTAAGTAATAAAATTTTATGATTTTATTCAGTGGTGTCACTCAGGGTTAACTGGTTCAGGGTTAACTGGACCACTTATGTGAATATTAATTAGTTCGAGGTTAACTGGTTAACTGGTTAAAAGTCCAGTTAACCCCGGACCAGTTAACCCTCAAATATATCCAATATTTAACATTTTATGTTGTCTATTTTTATGTTAGAATTAAATTTTATTTGATTTTAAATCGTTTTTATTCACAATAATTACAATACAATACATATTTGTTAGTGGACCAGTTAACCCTGAGTAGTGGTCCAGTTAACCCTGCCCTATGGGGTTAACCCCATAATAATTAATTTATTGGGAGGTATAGCGTAGTGGCTAGCGCGTATGCATAGCAAGTCTACTATCGTGAGTTCGATTCTCACTGGCGCCGATTTGCCTTTTTCAGTTAATTAATAATTGAAATTTGTCGAAGGCGATAAGTAAAACGGACACTCCCTAGAAACTGGTTCGAAAGTCAGTATAAGCCGGTGGTTCCCTCTACTACTAGCCCACACAAGTCCTGGACTTAGGGGATGCTTAATTAAGTAGAATAGTACGAGGTTAAACAAACAAACAAACAAACAAACTGGTCCAGCCGGGTTAACTGGTTTATCGTTAATAACTTTTTTTATATAAATAATATTTCGCTGAAGTATTAATATGTTCTAACTATAGTAATAATCTACCTTTTGCTATAGAAAATATTTGAAAATTGTTTACAGGTTTATCAAAAACTCGATATGAAAAAAAGCGGCCCAGTTAACCCCGACTTCCCCTATCAACAGAAAACGCAATGAGCAATGTAAATAAAAATTTAGTTAAAGCTTTTTCTTATAATTTTTAAATAAAATATAGTTTCGGTACATAAAAATATATATAATGTAATAAAACGACAATAAACATTATAAAATGTTGTATTGCTAAATTATTTTTAAACGAGTTATCGAAAATAGTTATAATTTTTTTAATTAAGACCATGATATTGCATCCGCCTTTTTGAAATTTATTATTTTGACACCAGTAGATTCAGTTTTAGTAACCCAAAAAGACCCCAGTGATAATTTTTTTTAAAACTCTAATTTTTGAAATTTCGTCTGCCATATTCGACTTGCCATTTTGCATTTTAAAATTATGACACCGAGTTCAGCTACCCCAATATTAGTAACATTGACCGTCCTTCATTTTCTAAAAATGCTAATTAAAATTAAGAGTACAAGCCTACCTTTCTTATTCGCTGCAACTTGAGCCCGTAAGTCCGATATATTATCAGCCAAATTTCGGCCTCCTGCTGACTTTATAGCATCCACTAACTCAGTTTCTCTGAATTTGCCTTTGTCAACCAAAAGGAAAGATTTAAAAGCAGCACCTTCTTGATCTAGACTTGTGGAATGAGGAGGCATGGAACCAGGAGTTATACCTCCAATATCTGCGTGATGGCCTCTGCTAGCCACAAAAAATATTGGACTCTCGATGCCCCTAAAACAGTTTTGCTAAAAAACATTTCTAATACATATATTCTTTTTGTCCATTTTAAAGAACGTAAAATGTCTCATTTTAACCCTAATGCAAAAAACTTGCCCCGGAGGTAAAAAAATTAAACAGTTGACGGGAATAAACTGATTTTACATTTATAAAGCATAAACTTATACTTACTTATGGAAAACTGGAGTAATAACAGTAAAATCTGGAAGATGTGATCCTCCAGCTTGAGGATGATTTGATAAAATAACGTCCCCATCAAAAAATTTACTTCTGGTCTTCATTTGGTATTGAACGGCTTCTTGCATTGCTCCTAAATGTACAGGAATGTGAGGAGCGTTTGATACCAAGCCTCCATCAGCTCCAAAAAGAGCACATGAAAAATCTAGACGTTCTTTCATATTTGTTGAAATTGAAGTACGTTGCAAAATTCTGAGAAAAAATAAATATAGGCATTATATTCCCGGACAACATCCATGATCTCATGAGGTCTCATGAGATCATCATGTTATTATTTCCACGTTTTTTTACTCATAATGAGCACATCTCATGATTTCTTGATCATGTTATCAGTTTGTCATGAGGTGTATACATTTAACCCGATTGAGGAAGATTGCCGAATAATACAGGCTACTGTAATTTTTCAATTTCACTACACTTGACAGCGTTATGCTATAGGTGGCGCCACATGTTATGGCCTATCACTAACAAAACTTTTTAAACGAATAAAGTCGCGTTCTAGGAATACTATGATAGTATTAGAAGACAGCTGTCTTTATAAGGATATACTACTAGTAACTTAATAGTCAGCTAATGGAGCTCTCTACAACTAGAATTATGAAACAAAAGACATCTACCCTATCTCTATCTCATTTGTGCTACACTTTCCAGCCAACCAAATAAATACTGTATTTGTTTTTCATACAAAAAATACAGTATTTATTTGGTGGGTCGGAAAGTGTATCACTAAGCGGCACGAAAGAACATAGCTAATGTGAATCTGTAAAATAAGATAATTCTACTAAAATTTAGATGGCGCCAGTAATTTCTTTAATAAAACTAATATAGTTATTTTTTGCCCCGCCAAGTAAATATTGTATTTGTTCAACAAAGAACAAATACAGAATTTGTTTGGTTGGGTGGAAGTGGGAGTGTATGTATGTCTTCTATCCTTTTTGGGTAGAACTTTTGTCCCTGTCTAATCTAACGGTAGAAATCGCCATTCGATACACATTATCGGATTGGTATGGTGATCCATAGATATCTGGAGGCTTTAGCCTAGAGGAACTAGTTCCTCCAGTCATCTTTGAAAACATACCTACTTCCGGTTTCCTCATTTGCGGTTTCATCACTTCCGGTGTCCTCAAGTTGTAGAAAATGGAATTTTTTTGGTATCTCTTCGCGTTTTCAAGATATGAGCAAAAATGTGTGTGTGATCTTTTGAAGCAGGGACTTAAGAAAATTTCCTTTTTTTTTTAATTTTAAATTTTGCGTCAATTCAAATTTCGCGGTTAATTCAACTCTTTCAAAAAATATATAAATCTTACGTTCCATACAGAAGACCAAAAACGGGCTATTTTACCGGGTCACCTTTAAAGTTTTACCGCTCTAACATAAAACCTTACCTTCCCATCTGCTCTGCGATACTCATGAACCGATGACTAAAGATGCTGAGTTGAATCGAATCCAGTTCTGTTCCGATTTTTTTCGGAATTCCAGATCCTATGGTAATTTTTATGTCACCATATTTGGTGATAACTGCGGTACAATCCGGTTCTACTAAAATGGTGCTTAGTTGATCCATAATTATAGCTGGACCCATGATTTCCTGGCCAGAAAATAGCTTTTCGAGATGGTATATATTTGTGTCATGGTATCCATCTTCGAAGTAAACTTTTGATTTGGTAGTAGGTGTTGGTTTTGAGCTAGAGGTGTTTTTTTCTGATTCTACGTCTATATTAGATTTTCCTACACCTCTTACTCTAATATCATCTATAATAATGTCTCTGTTTTGTATAGTAAATCCAAATTCAGACTGATACCTTTGTATAAAGGTCTCATAAAAATCTCCATAATTATCAATGCTTTTATTACTCAATTTTAATGTAGAAGCTCTGCACATGAGTGCACAATCTGTACCATCGTACCTCATATGTAAATATGGTTCCAAAACTATGTTTTGTTTAGAAAAGCCTTGTTTTTTAAGGACTTCTGTACATTGTTCGGCTAAGGCAGATAAACGATCTTTAAAATACTTAAAATTTTCGGCACAATAGCTTTTGGCGCTTGGTTCTTGAGATTCATGCACTACATCAGCAAGGGCCATACCATAGGCAGATAAAATACCTGTAAAATCATTAAATTATTTTCAATTTTAAAGTAGGAGCATTTAGTTGATAAGTACGGCCTATAAACAGACGAGCAAAACAGAATAGGTAGTAGTTAATGGGTTGTTCTGATTTTTGAGAAAAAAAGAGACTATTTTGGTAAATATTTTTCAGGAAACCTGTATTATTTATATGTACAAAACATTTTACAAAGTATTAGACAAGTTTCAAAGTTCGCATTTTTTTTGCTGCAAAAATAACATAGCAAACAGAAATGTTAAAAATTACGTCCTTTAGTTCGCTAATGTCGACATTAGTCAAAATTCCAATAACAAAAAATCCACGCGTATTTTGGTGAAAAAAAAAACAAAAAAATTAAATTTTCCCGGCCAAAAACGGGTAAAAAGGGGGGATAAAATATAAATAACAAACTTTAAAAATGGACTTTTTAAACTCGTCAATATGATTTTCAACAAATTGCCAAAAGATTTAAGGCAATATGTTAAATAGTTTTTTTTTATGGCTAAAACCGTTTTGCGAATTTCGTCAAAATATTTTAGGATCGTATTCTACACATATTAAGAAGTATAAAAAAGCAAAAAAAAAAATGCATTTTTTGAAACCAGTACAAACCCTTAAGCGCGCCTCTCTATCCCGGTCGAATCAATACGACTGTGCGCAGGTTTAACGCGAAGTAGCATCGCGTTGTACCAGCCCCCGCTTATTAATCGAAGAGGCCAAACCATTTTTTCGCATGTTTACTATTCTGATAACTGATTTTTAGAATCCGACTCTATTTTTAACCGAATCGCTCGTCCACTTATTTACGAGCCTCAATAATAAGTTATTAAATTATTATTAATAATAACTGTTTTTAAAAGGAAAATATTGACTTTTCTTAAAGGAATAAATAAAATAATAACTCTTTATCCAATACATACAGATAATAAGACAATTACCAGCTTCATTTGAAATAGATAAACTCAATAATAACCCCCGCGTGGCTTTTACTTTATTGAGTGGATAATTATTTATTTTACCCACTCAAATGTCACTTGTCAAATTATTTTCTTGTAAATGTCATTAAAATTTTTAATAAAAATATGAATTCCTAAGCTATTTATTGGATAAAACCTTGTATGGCACTCATGGGTAAACCGATATTGCCCTCTCGAAAATTAACCTGCTTTGCTGACGCCTCGCAGGTTAATTTTCTCTTGGGCAATATCTTTACCCACTAGTACCATAAATAACTATTTATAAGGTGAAATAAAATGCAACATTAAAATTAGTTTTCTAACCTCTACTTGATAAACCTCATAATTTAATTTAAAATACTACAGCAAAATAAAACTAAATAATGTTTAATTTCCTTGTAATATTAAAAATAAGTTCAGTCAAATAATAAATGTAAATTGCAATAAATGCACACGGGCTTATATTTTAAAGGGCAGTAGTGGATAGTAACAGAACACTTCTGTTAGTTTTTGTTGTTATCATTTTTTTACTATATTTTAAAATTAAATCGAGAATCGAGATATTCTTAAATACCCCTGTTGGAGGCTATTATTAATCGGAGGATAAAAGTGGTCATAAGCAAACTTGCAGCTCTTAAAATTCTCTATTTTGGTACGGTTAGAGGGCGCAACTTGGTTTTCAGCGCCCTCTGTAACCGTACCAAAATTCATAATATATAACAATTATGCATAATTTCAATTGCTACAAGTTTGCTCATAACCACTTTCATCATCATCATCACCACTTTCAATTATTTGGCTGAAAAATCGAAAAAATACAAATTCTCCCCCAACATGGCCATTTTTAAATATTTATAACTCGGTTGTTATTATTACATTAAAAAAATATATCGAAACAAAAATTAGCTTCTTGACAAAATTGATTATAAGCATTTTTATCGTAAGATGTGTTCCGTTACCATCCACTACTACCCTTTAAAATATTAGCCCATGTGCATTTATTGCAATTTCAACATAGGAATTCCTCGTTATTTGACTGGGCTAAATTACTAAAATTTAAATTACAAACTTCATATTTTATATAGGTAATGCAATTACTTATACTCTATTTTTTACCGTAAAAAAATTACACACAAGATAAACTAATTTTACCAGAATCTCCATACATTTTTAACTAAATTAGTGTTAGTAAATAATTAAATTGTACGAAAAATAATGCAAGTCATTAAAAATTTAACATTATTACGCTTTGCTTTATGTTTGATAATTGTTTTCTCACTCCCACGCTGATAAAGCAGTTTATTTGTGTGTACAAAATATTTGGTTGGATATGGCCAATTGAATTATTTGGTTGGGACAAATAAATTTTATTTCTGTAAAATAAAACTATTTTGTTCCCATTAATAAATGATTTTAAAATTAAAATATTTATTTATATAAACTAAATATTTATTTGACTTAAAATTTATTACTCACAACAAAATAATTTAATTGGCGATATCCAAATAAATCTAAATTATCTTTTAATCAGTGTAAGGAACACAAGAATTTTATTGTGATATTCTCACTGAAACCACATTGTTTAAAGAAATTTCTAGAAACAAAATAATATTGTAATATCTAATATTAAAGCAAATATTTAGAAAAAAAGAAAGTATCATTACAATGTTTCTTGTCTAACCAATACAAATTATACGGATAATGGCAGGGCTGCAGCCCAGTCGGCTGGGTGAAAAAAAAAACACCTTTAGAAAAAGACATGGAAAACATAAATTTTTAAATTATAAAGAGACCAGAAAAGTCCATTAAAAAGTCATTAATTTTAGTTATTTTATAATATTTTTAAGCTCGCTGAAAAAGAATTAGTTACTTAAAATTTTCCTTCCCCACGTGTGGCCACACCAGGGGACCGGAGACCCAATTTTTTTAAATATATATTTTTAAACAGTTTTGGGATTTTTGAAAGTTTTGGGGTCGCTGACACTCAATCTGATAATAATTATTGTTAGTCCAAACCAAGGGTAAGAGTTAATAATTTTTTAATTTTTACAATAATTTCATAAAACTTGTGTTTTTTTATAGCAATAATAAGTCTTCCTGGCCAGATTAGTTTATTAAAGGTGACTAAAAAAATTAGTTGTTAAAAATCTACCCCTATAAAAAAATTCCTAAACGCACGAAATTAAAAAAATATTACAAAAATACAGAAAAGGACAGAAACGTTCAGAAGAAGAATACGTTTTTTTTTTCAGAAAAAGACACCTTTCCCGGACATTCCTGAAAAAACTGTCTTTTTCTTCCGACTTGGACCATACGAAATTTTAGATTGAACGGATAGAAAAAAACTATCCCTTTAATTCGTGTCCGTGGTCTAAAGAAGAAGAAGAGCATCCTATCCATTGAAAATCGTATAATGTGTATACAATTTTCTTTGATAATTTACTTTATAAACATCATCTTAAGATGAGAAAAGTCGATACAGCTGTATCGACTTTTTTGCTTTAAACGTCGGTTTGCTATTCAATCTGTATATGCAGATAGATACAGATTCAATTTCTCAACCCATATATACGGATTGATACGAATTAAATACACTGCCCAGTAAAATCGCTTTCCCATTTTTCACCTCCGTTAAATGGATTTTTTATTATCAGATTCACTTTCAGCAACCTTAAAAACCCCAATATACAAATTTTCACCCCCCCCCCCTCTCCAGGGGGTTGAGTTTGGAATTTTTTTATTATCAGATTCACTTTAGCTACCTAAAAAACCCCTTTACACCAATTTTTACGAAAACTACCCTCCACCCCCTGAGGGGAAAAATTCTATTATCAAATTCAGTGTCGTCGTCTCCAAAAACCCCTATATTCCAATTTTGACGAAAATATTGAAAATATTTAAAAATATTTACCCCCTTAGCCCCGTGGGAATGAAATTAGAAATTTTTTATTATCCTATTCGATTTCAGCAACCTCCGCAATTTTTAAATGTTTGTGAAAAAATATTGTATTTATGAAGCCCCACCAAAATGTTTACCAAAAACAATCTCGAGCGAACACTTTTCTAACATACCTGTATGCCAAATTTCAAGTCTATAGCTTAAAGCGTTCTTAAGTTATTGTGGATACAAGATTTCCCGTACAGAACGATCGACCGACAATTATTTTTTTTTGCTTGAAATTGATTTATATCGACATAAAACGTCACAAAATGTCAATATACGCAAAAAAAAAATTTAAAAATTTTGCACGCAATATTTTTGAAAATTTTCTACCTACATAAAATTTTACTATTTTTAAAAGCTATAATTTTTTATTGAATGAAAAAATATAATTAAAAATTGTGAAGCTTTTATAATATTTAAAAGTGTAGCCAGTATTCCAAGGGAGGCTAGCCCCCGGGCCCCCCGGAGTCAGCACCTATGCACGCACAAATTTGCAGATTAAATGTACCGATTTTTTAATACTTTATAAATATTTGGGGAATTTCTAGGCTATACCGACCATCAAAATATACTAAATATAATAAATGAGGAGCTTATTTTCAAAATACAAAAGTCAATTTCTTAACTTTTTGGACTTGATCCGTTTTTAAAATAAAATACAATTAAATTAAATAAGCTCATTTTCAAAATACAACAAGTCCATTTCCTACCTTTTTGGATTTGTTGACTTTTGAAAATGAGCTCCTCAAATCACTTACCTGCATATTTGTGTACAAAAACCGTCCCCATCCCTAAAGACCGAGCAATGGCGCAGGCATGCTGGCCCCCAGCCCCGCCAAAGCAAGCTAACGTATGGCTTGCGGTGTCGTACCCTTTTGCCTGGGTCAAAGCGCGAATCGGTCTACACATGGCTTCGTTGGCAACCCTGACAAATCCCATTGCGACTTCTTCTAATGACATTGAAGGCTGAAATAATTACTAGATTACATAATTAACTTTTCTTTATTATGTATGATCAGGTCTGTATTTTGACCATGCATGCAGTTTGACCCAGTCACACCGGTCTGGAAACAATTTTTAGCTCAACTTTTATATAACCCAAGTTTTTTTTCATAATTTAATTATTTAGAGCTTTGGCTTCTTTTTAAGACCAAAATTAAAAAAATCTATCGATGCGTTTCTGAGAAAAACGATTTTCTTTTGTTTTAACAAAAAAAAATGAAATATTTAAAAATTATTTTATATATTCAGATCTTACGTCAGAAAATGAGAAAAAAGTTTTTATAGGCGTTTGAGCTAAATTGCTTTTTAAGGGCATTTTTAGAATATTTATCACTTCATATCTCAAAAACAAAACAAAAACTTATTAACATGAAATTTTTACTGAAATATAGAACCAATAAATGTAAACATTGAACGTTTTATTAAAATTAAGTTTTTGACCAGGGGCGTAGATAATGAGTGCCTAATAATTTATATGTAAAATTGTAAGTCTGCCTCTGGTTAGACATTTAATTTTTTTATGTCATAAAGTGATAATGTTTATTGGTTGACTACTACCGTAAAAATTTCAAGTCAATAAGTTAAACCGTTCTTGTGTTATGAGGTGAATAATATTCTAAAAATGTCCCTTAAAAGTGTCCTAGCTCCCCTAAGAAGCCATTTAACACAAACGTTTATAGAAACTCTTTGTCATACTTTTTGACGTAAAATCTGAATATCTGAAAAAAATATAAAACTTTAAAATATGTCATATTTTTTTTGTTGAAACAAATGAAAATCGTTTTTTTCAGAAACGCATAGATGTATTTTTTAAATTTGGTCTTAAAAAGATGCCAAAGCTCCAAATATATATTATTATTAAAAAAAACCTGAGTTATATGAAAGTTGAGCTAAAAATTGTTTCCAGGCCAGTGTGCAGTATGATTCTTTTCTTTAAAGAAAATAACCAACTATGAATACCGAAAATTTCCATTTCGTTTTTAATATTAATGAGATAAATACAAATAAAGTTGTTACCCCCAAATACCAATTTTTATGATTTTTTGACAAAAATCAGACTTTCTGCCAAAAACCTGATCTCCTGGCCCATGGTGCACGGCCAGGAATGAAATTTAAAAAAATGTATCAATTATTTTTTTCTGAAAAAAATCGTCACAAAATTTGAGAAACAAAGATGTAAATAACCAGTACTGTAGTATGACCTCTCTTTTTCAATAAAAATTAATTGATACAATTTTTTTAATTTAATTTCTGGCCGTGTACTCATTCCATAAAAATATCCTTACATGTGATAAAGCATTTCAATAAAATGTAGAATGAAACCACATATTTGTTATAATTATTTTTGTATGCGTTTTAAATTAATTGGGGGGGGGCAAGAATTTTGGCGATTTGTGTATTTGATATGTGAAGGGGGCATAATGACGGCAGAGGACAAGGGGGAAAGTGTTATTTTCGTGTTTTAAATTTCAAATTGATATCTTAAGCCGTTTAAAAGTTAAAGGGGGCGGACTTTAGACATGCACTGTATAATATGATATATTATAATTTATCTTACTATACTATAATATACAGTGTAGTTTATCTTATAAAAATTTATTATTTTTACCTTTGCAGAATCTTGATTTTTTAAAAAGGTATTTATTTCTTCAGTCAAATTATTAAATTCTTTAATCGTAGAATATTTATCTAAAGGTGAATCTTCATTTGGACCAAATATTTTTGGAAAATATTCGGGTAAAAGTCTTCCTAATGTTAAATTAGCATCTGTTACAGTTAAAGGACCTCCTTTTTTATAACAAACCGGTCCTGGATGAGCACCTGCACTCTCAGGGCCTACTGCAAACATACCAGATCTAAAATAAATTTAAATTACAATCCATGTTTGCAAAGAATATTCATTGAATATTCTTCATTGAATATTATTCAAGTTACAAGCTATCTGTGCCTTTTTCAAAAATAGTCAGGTATTACCCTGCAAATAGTTCATGCAACTTGAACATCTCTTCAGAAACATAAATTAAATTTATTTCTGGAAAATATTTTTATTTTATTTAGGGTACATTGGGAAAAATGTGCCTTCCTCACACGCACGCACACAAGTGTGTATTTTATTTAAATTTTCTTTAATACAATATAGGCTTTTTTAGTGTAGTATAAGAGCCAGTTGCAAAAAAATAATATAAAATAATAGTTAATTTCTCAACTAGTGTATTCAGTAGCATTTTATCCACGCAAAGATGTGGATAAAATCACTTAGTACATGATTTGAGAACTAGGTTTTAATAAAAATCTAATTTAGAAAAAAAATATGAAGATCAAGTTTTCTTAATAAAAATAAGCAAAACATTATTTCGAAACTCCCATGCAACAAGGATGTAACTCAAGTTAGACCTATTTTGAGTTACACTCATAGGTAAACGCCTTGAAAAAAGACACACATGGTGGTACTACTCAGATTTCTCCACAGGCCACTTTAACCAAAAGTTTACCTAAAAACACTAAAGTAAGAAATTCTAAACTTGAATATTATCAGAAACAAACAATAAATAAACAATAAATACTTATACAGTTAAATAGAGAATTTTATAAGCTTTTAAATGATGTATCACATGGCTTCATTTTCCACTTCAAAAATTTCCCCATCCTTAAATAAGAAAAAAAAATATTTTAAAAATTTAGCTGTCGTGAAAACTGACAATATATAAGTTACGGCTTTGTTGCTTGGGGGTATCGATTTATCCACTAGTGAAAAAAACTTTTCATATTTAAAACAGCGACCAAAAAATTTTTTAGTCACTAGTGGAAAAAACTTTTGATATGTAAAATTTAAAAAACTAAAAACAAGTGTTTCTATAATGATGTTGGATAAAATAAACTTAAAATTGATTCATATGTATAACAAATTTTAATATACCTATATAAATACCTATAGGTAAATTTATTTGTTGGCAGGGTCACAAACCAAATAAAAATTAATGGGATTTAAAAACTATTAAAATTTTTTAAATTTTAGTTGCAAGAACTCCAACACAATCTAAATAAAATGTAATTTATCTTTCAATTAACCTAAAAAATAGCATGGAGCCGCCTCCGGCTGCCACTGTGTTAACATCCAATTGTGGGGCCTGAATTGTAACACCAGCTGTCGTACTTTCGTATACGTGCTCGTAGGCTCCGGCATAGCGTGACACGTCCGTGGAGGTGCCTCCCATATCGAAACCTATGACAGGGAGATTTGTCTCTTTTCCAAAGGTTGTTACAGCGTATCCAACGACACCACCTAAATTAAGGATAGAAATTAACAAGCCGTGGAGATATGTAATGTTACGCATTCCATTCCATTCACAATAAATGGTATATTGCATTTTCCCAAATACTTGGATAAAAAAAACAAAAAAAGAAATAATAAAAAAAAAAAATTGAAATTTTTTTTTGTTCCGTTTTGCGAAAAACGAAAAATTTTTGAAAAAGATTTTTTCACAAAATAAAAAAAAAATTGAACAATTTTTTTTAATAATTATAGTTTTTTTATTTCTTAACAAAGTTTAACCCCCCATAACTTTTTTGGGGGGGGGGGTGATTACTTTCAAAAACAACAGGGATCTTTCCCTCATATAACTTGATTTTTACTGAAACTTTCAAGTCTATCGAATTATTCTTTTTTGAGTTATCTTGACAAAAATCGTGACATTGGACGGACGGACAGATGGACAAAAAAAATGTTTCTTATTTTTTCATGAAACAAACCAAACAATTTATATCCAAGAATTTTTTGTCTAGGACGATTTTTGAGAATTTTCGAAAATTCAAAACTACCGTATACGCGTTTATACGTATAATACTATTTTAGGGCGTGAATAGTAGTATAATAAATGATTTTATTATACTATTCACAGCGCCTGCGCTAGAATAGTATTATACGGTAGTTTCGAATGGCGATTTCTCCCGTTATATTAGACAGGGACAAAAGTTCTACCCAAAAAGGATAGAAGACATACATACATACACTCCCACTTCCACCCAACCAAACAAATTCTGTATTTGTTCTTTGTTGAACAAATACAATATTTACTTGGCCGGGTGAAAACTGTAACTATATTATTTTAATTAAAGAAATTCGTGGCGCCATCTAAACTTTAGTAGAATTATCTTATTCTACAGATTCACATTAGCTATGTTCGTTCGTGCCGCTCAGCGCTACACTTTCCGGCCAACCAAATAAATACTGTAATTGTTGTATGAAAAAAAAATACAGTATTTATTTGGATGGCTGGAAAGTGTAGCACAAATGAGATAGAGATAGGGTAGACGTCTTTTGTTTCATAATTCTAGTTGTAGAGAGCTCCATTTACCAATATTTTCAAAAATCGTCCTAGGCAAAAAATTCTTGAATATAATTTTGTTTCATAAACAAATAAGCAACTTTTTTTTAATGTCCGTCTGTCTGTCCGTCTGATGTCACGAATTTTGTAAAAACGATAATTCAAGAACGAATAATCCGATCAACTTGAAAATTTCAGGAAAAATTAGGTCCTACGAGGGGAAGATCCCTATTGTTTTTGAAAGTAATCCCTCCAAAAACTAAAAAGTTATGGTTACCCCCCATAGCTTCTAAAAAAATTTAAAAAAGAGTATAATTTTTATTTTTATTTTTTCAAATTTTTTTAGTTTTTCGCAAAAAGAAAATAAAAAAAATTAAATTTTGAATTTTTTTTAAGTTATTTTTTATTTATTTTTTCCTTTTTCCACAAAAAAAAAATCTTTAAAAAAAAATTATTTTTTATTTTTTTTATTATTATTTGGGAAAATGCAATATACCATTTACTTTGAATAGTATATAATGGAATGCGTAGCATTACATATATTCACGGCTTGTTTTAATTTATTAGAACAAAAAATAATTAGGTATGCTATTTAAGTTTACAGGAATATATAAATTACGTGTTTTAATGGCGATTTCTCCCGTTAGATTAGACAGAGACAAAAGTTCTACCCAAAAAAGATAGAAGACATACATACACTCCCACTTCCACCCAACCAAACAAATTCTGTATTTGTTCTTTGTTGAACAAATACAATATTTACTTGGCCGGGCGAAAAGTGTAACTATTAATTTTATTAAAGAAATTACTTGCGCCATCTAAATTTTAGTAGAATTATCTTATTCTACAGATTCACATTAGCTATGTTCGTTCGTGCCGCTCAGTGCTACACTTTCCGGCCAACCAAATAAATACAGTATTTGTTGTATGAAAAACAAATACAGTATTTATTTGGTTGGCTGTAAAGTGTAGCACAAATGAGATAGAGATAGGGTAGACGTCTTTTGTTTCATAATTCTAGTTGTAGAGAGCTCCATTTTGGCTTACCTGCAGGTCCTGATAAAATAGCTCTGGATCCGTTAAAATTACTCATTGGAGTTAATCCACCATCGCTTTGCATGAAAAGTACTCTGGTGCCTTCTAAATTATTTTTGAAACCGCTAGTAAACCCTTTCAAATATTTTTTTATGTGTGGGGTCAGATAGGCATCGGAACAACAAGTAAAACCACGTGGTACTATGCGAACCATGGGCATTACTTGATGGGATAGAGAAACATGAGAAAATCCTAAAAACAAAACGTTGTATACCGTGAAACCTTGCAACTTTTCCGAAAGGGTACAACTTTGCCCAGCTGCAAGGTGATATGATTTTTTTTTCTTTGAACGTGGCAATATAGCAGAAAGGTTTGATGTTAGCAATTCGCTTTCTAGAAGTGTAGAGACGCACTCGATACTTCAGCAGCTGGCCTACTGTTGTGTGGTGTTTTAAAATCAGGTAAGCAAATATCGGCCATATTTTGGCGGTTTTTAGCCCTGAACGGTTTGATGTGACTTTATTTATTGCAATATTTTAATGACCTTTGGACTAGGTATTCCTTTAAATATTGTTACCAACATAGTGATATCAAATTTTAGCTTATCCCTGTGTGTAAGTTGTAGTAAAGAAAGTTATTTTTTTTTTTCGATGAAAAGTGGGTATTTACCTTAACTTTTATTTTTTAATTAATACTTTTTTTATTAATATGAGGATTTAGACTCATATTTTACCTAATATACTGAGTATTTTATTAATTATTCTGCATAATTTCCGCATTCTAATATCTTATTAAGTAATAAAATTTTATGATTTTATTCAGTGGTGTCACTTAGGGTTAACTGGTTCGGGGTTAACTGGACCACTTATGTCAATATTAATTAGTTCTGGGTTAACTGGGCCATGTCCAGTTAACCCCGGATCAGTTAACCCTCAGATATATCTAATATTTAACATATTATGTTGTCTATTTTTATTTTAGAATTAAATTTTATTTGATTTTAAATCGTTTTTATTCACAATAATTGGAATACAATACATTTTTGTTAGTGGACCAGTTAACCCTGAGTAGGGGTCCAGTTAACCCTGCCCTATGGGGTTAACTGATCCAGCGGGGTTAACTGGTTTATCGTTAATAACTTTTTTTTTATATAAATAATATTTATCTGAAGTTCTAATATGTTCTGATTATAGTATTAATCTACCTTTTGCTATAGAAAATATTTGAAAATTGTTTACAGGTTTTTCAAAAACTCGATATGAAAAAAAGCGGCCCAGTTAACCCCGACTTCCCCTAAACCTATTCGATAGGTAGGCCATACTGAAGAGGTTTGAGTTGCTTTGCCCGCTCAATGAAAACAAAGCGTGATGTATATAGTTCACTGTATTTTCTTACCTAATTTTTGAGCAATTTCACCAACTTTTATCTCATGTTCATAAAAAGCATAACTATGAGCTAGTGCAACAGCTATGCTATCAATTCCACTTTCTTTTAATTTTCCCAATTTTTCCCTGACTTCATTCTCGTTTAATTCTTTAGTAACGTAAAAATTCTCGCCGGTTTTTCCAGTAACTGTTCTCCAGTTTGATGATTTTTCTGCAGGTATCTCACATTTTCCAGGTAAAACAGGCATAACTCTACAATCCAGTTCAACTGTTTTAGAGTACAAAATATCCGGCCTTCTTATATTCTAGAAATAATAACCCTGCTAGAAAAGTACATAAATCTAACTTAACATAACATTAGATTAGTGACATTTTTCTGTTTAGTCTCTAACGTTATACAAAAACGTTATAAAATATATAAATCTAACCTTAAAAACTAACGTTTGACAAAAACGTTATAAAATACATAAATCTAACGTTAGATTCCTAACTAAATTCTAACCTTTTTCTAACCTTATTCTAACTTTAAATATTTTTTAAGTTTCCATTAGGGATCGTTCAAGTATTACGTAACGCAAATTTTGATCATTTATTTATGTTTAAAAATATTATGATTATGCTAAAATATATTAAGATTCATTTATATGAATAAATTTGTATCCAGCTACCACTTTGTGATGCAGGTAGAAATTTCCTAGTTGGCCACGCCCCCTCCGAAAGTTAGAAATTAAACGTACCTATAACGTATTTCTAACTTAAAAATTTAACGTTAGATTAAAATTTCTAACTAACTTTTGATTCTAACCTTAAAAAGCGGGACATTTGCACATATTTTATAACGTACTTTTACACAGTTTTCTAACATTAGAAAAACGTTATTCTAACGTTAAATTTCTACTAATGAGTAAAATAAAAATAAAATTAATGAGTGCAGCTACTATAGTATATTCAACTTCAAAATGAAGTAGGTGTAAACAAACGCACATGACAACAACGGATTTAGTGACAGGGTAGGACTCAAAACAAAATATTTCTATATAACGGTCCATTGCAATGTATTGTACGCTTCATCGCAAGTGTTAACGTACTGACCTGTTTAATTTTCTACATCCCTACTCTAGCAATATTCGAGTGTTTTAACCAATGAAACCACGCGCCAGCTGCCGCGTGCGCGATTCTTTAATTTATTTCTACTTCATCTTGAAGTTGAATATACTATAGCTCGATTTTAAATAGGTAAAGTACTTTAAATAGTTTACATGTCACTAAAATTTCACTTTTGAGTGGCAGTAAATATTCAGAGCGTTTTAGCAGGAAATAATTCCCAAACGAGCCTTTGAATTCCTGCTACTTAAATAATAAAGTATTTATTATTGGAATTCGCTGAATAAAGTATCAGCAGGTTATATGGCCAAGTATATAAAAATATATGCACAGAGCGGTCCAAAAGTCGTCGTTCCCTCTTAACTTTTGAACAAGTTGAGATATCGACTTCAAAATTCGAGCACTTAAATGAAATAACCCAAACTATTTTTTGTATATATATTAAATACTTAATATTTTCAGCTATTAAAATGTGGACAGGGGGGCATGGGGACATTTTTTTAATGGAAAAGGGGGTTGTATGATTTATCATTTTAAAGGTTATAACATTCTCTATTTAACTATGTATTTTCAAACATTTTTTTTGATTTTAAAATATAGTTGAAAATGAGTATTTTCGTCAATTATTCTCTAAAAAAATCAAACAATTTTTTAAATATAACTAATTTCAGGATGAAAAAACGTAAATAACACTTTTAGACTAATTTTAATTAATATAAATAAAAATGTACAAAAAAATCTTAAAAAATCGCATTTTTAGCACAAAAAATTGAAAAATCAAAACCTTAAAAACACTGTTCAAAAAAAATAAAAAATATAATGTCCAAGAAATAATTTTATTTGCTTTAAAATATTGTATTACACGACCCCCCTTTCCATTAAAAAAACTCCCCCTCCATGCCCCTGTCCACATTTTAAGAGCTGAAAGGATTAAATGTATGTTAAAAGATGGTTTAAGTTGTCTTATTTAAGAGTTCTAAATTTGAAGTCGATATTTTAACTAGTTCAAAAGTTAAGAGGGGGGGGGGGGTAACTTTTGGACCGCACTGTATGTAAGAAAACAGTGAAAAACAGCATACTGAGGATATTATTTTTGGCCTAGAATGCATACAACAAAAAAAAACGTTTTGCGCTTTATCTCAAGCTTATGAGGATCAAGAATTATTTTCATTGCCATATTCGTTTTCAGTGCTTAAAAATACGTAGAAAAAATAAAGTCTATAGTCCGTCCAATTATGCAAGATAGTAGTTTAAAATTCCCGCGATTTTAAGCTACATCATTGGTTAAAAACTCGTACCTTTTAACATATAAAATATTGTGACTTTTTTGTCTATGACAATGATTGAGGGTCGTTAAAGCTAATAAAAGAGAAAGTTACATTAAAAAATGGTTATACTTAATGTTATTTTGTATGGTATTGAAAAAGGTAATAAAAGTCCAAACCATTGCAGGATACATGACGACACAACAAGCCAATCCTGGCATCGTATTCTTATGTACTATGCTTGGTATGCGAGTCTTTGGATAGGTCCTTTCCAGGAAAACAGTAGTGACATCTGTTAAATTTTTAATACATTACGATTTATGCATAATTATGCTATTTATGAGCTCTGTGGTGTAAAACGGGCCGCGTCCCTTACTATCTTGCATAACTGGACCGATTATAGTTTATGAAAAAATAACTTTATTTTTTTTGTGGTCCCGTGTATTTAGAACCTTAAATTATTTTCTGTTATTTTGCTTACCAAGTCGAATATCTTTGGTCTAGCTTGATTTCCAATAAGCAATACATCTTTAAAGCCTTCGTTCGTTACGTACGCGATTTTTTCGCCCTTTCTCTCTAACAATGCATTTGTTGCCACTGTTGTTCCCATTCGTATCCAGTCTATTAATGAGCTGTCAACATTTCCATCAGAATCCAGAGCTTTTCCAGTTTCCTGCAAAATCATAAAGAAAGATTTAAGAAAAAATACTGATACCAACACCAAAAACATAAAAAATAAACTAAAAATTATATGGTTCCACCGCACTTACTTTTTCCAGAAAATCTTATCGGCAAATTTTGAAATTTTTTATTTTCCTGAATAGGATTATATGGTAGTTTTGAATTTCTCAAAATCGCCAAAAAAACGTGCTAGGCAAAAATTCTTGGATACAAATGCGTTTCATGAAAAAATAAGAAACTTTGAAAATATCCGTCTGTTCAACCGTCCATCTGTCTGTCAGTCTATCCGTCTGTCCGTCCGTCCGATGTCACGCTTTTTGTGGACACGAGTACTGAATAACCAATGAACTAATCGATTTGAAAATTTCAGTAAAAATAAAGTTTTATTATTGTTTTTGAAAGTAATCCCCCCCAAAAAACAAAAAAGTTATGGGAGGTTAAACTTAAAAAAACTATATATAGAACTATCATTTTTATTTTTCTTTTTAACAATTTTTCGTTTTTTCGAAAAAATAAACACATGTTTGAAAAAAAAAATGTTAAGAACATTTTTTTTGCATTTTTTTTTTATTTTTTTCAAAAAGTTCTTATTAAAAAAAACATATATAAGTAGGTATGGGTAAATAAATAAATAATAAAAAAGAAATAAAATTTTTTTGAATTTTTACAAGAATTTTTTTGTTTTGTTAAGGTCCCAGTTGAGAACTTTGGGTAAGAAAGCGGTGCTCAACGCGAACTTGAGTTATCGTGGTCACGCACAGTGGGGGAAAAAGAATTTCTAGAAGGTCAAAATTCTAAATATTTCAGTATTAACTTAAAATAATTTGTTGATAACGAGAAAAATAGTTAAAAAAATCTAAAGCTAAGGAAGTCAATTTTAAAGGGTTAACATTTGTAAATTAAAAATAAATCTAAAAAACAGAACCAACTAAAAATAAGCTGCTGATACGAAAAAAATTATTGTAAAAATCTAAAGCTTAAGGGAGTCCAAAATGGGGGGTAAAATATTAAAAAATTTAATAAAAAATCTAAAAAATATATATATTTTTTTAATTTTGAACAAAAATTCATAATCTGCGACCCCAAAAACATCTACATATCGATTTTGAGTCAACATGGCTCATGAATGTCAAAATTCGCCATATTGGCGCCCCCATTTATTTGTTTTTTAATTTTAGCCGAAAATTCTTAATCCACGACCCAGAAAATCCCCAGATACCGATTTTGGTTCGAATAGGTATAAATGATACAAGTTGTCCGCCATAATTTTGACCAAAACTTGGTAATCTTTGACCCCGAAACCTTCCGATACCGATTTTAGGCCGATGTGAAAGCATAACTTTAAAATCTACATTTTGACGCTAATATACGTTTTTTTCTCGACTACATGCATAAATATAATAAAAGCTTGTAAAAACAGTACAAAACTTTATTCGGCCAAATTTGGTATGGTTTTATAGAGATGTAAATAAGCTATCCGATAGTTAAACATTTATTACCGGAATCAACAGGAATCAAACTATATATAGATCAAGCAAAATAAAATATTTTGAAAGATTTGTCAATTAAAATAAAAGTTAATATCAAAGTTAAAATAATTTCGTTTAAAAAAATAAAGCCAGCGATTTAAAGTACATACCTTGATCTTAATAATGTACAGAACACAAAACTTGATATCACTTTTAAACATCCGTACTGTACCACTCAATGCAGGCAAGAAAAACAGATTATTTTTTTATTTGCTTATGTGCCAACTTTAAGCTCTATAAAAATAAAAACATGTAATATCCAAGGGCTTTTCCCAGCCATTTTATTAAATTTTAAGCAGTTTATTTTTAGGTAATAATACTTTAATCCGTTTATTTAAAAGTTGGTTTTGCTATTTTTGTCTTGCTAGATTTTAAAATTTCTCCACCGTGTAACGGAATAACAGACGAACCAACGAACAGACCGGCAGACCTATCCACTTATTTTTTTCTTTTGTGTATGACATTTATTTTAAGAAAGCATTGAATATGTAAAAACAAATCAATTTTTTTGCAGCGGGACCTACATATTTTCATGGATTAAAATTACTGTTCACAGAAAAAACTTACTTCCTGTAAAATTCTTCTGATGCCTTCAGTTGGAGCATCCTTATAATGTTGGGGATCCACTGATAACAGTTTAAGCACCCTTATTTTACCATTTGGACATTTTGCAAAAACATCCGTAAATGTGCCACCTCTATCAATAGCAAAACAAAATTTTGACGATAAATCAGTCGACATACTTTTATCAAATATAATCTATAAAAAAAATAAAACACTTTTGAGACGAATAAAAACAATTTTATAATGGATACCTTTATTATATACGTATAATAGGTATATCTACTTACTAAAGTAATAATATCTAATGCCTATCCTAACTATATAAGGTATGCCCGGGTAATATGGCCAAATTACTCTAATTAAGTTAAAAACTATTGTGCACAATTCATGAATTTTCGTTAGCGCGGGAGGCACTTCAAAATTCAAGCTACGTTAAAAAAAAAGTCGAAATGTGTAAAAGTTTTCACCGGCAATTGCTGAAAATTTATGAAAATTTTATGTAAATATTTTTATTGGAAACACAGCTAGTTCAATTGACTTTTAGAAAAAACATATATGTTAACGATGTTAACCCTTCGCATGGCCATTTAGGGGTGATGTCATACGGTACGAGAAAATCCATTCTTTAGCTGAAAAAAACCCACTAACGAGTTGGAAAAATTATGAAGTTGGTGGCTTCTTTTTAGTCATTAGCTTTTGGCCGTCATGTAAAAGAGATGCTTGGTTCAGCAGAACAGCTCGAATCCTACTCCGAACCGTACATGCTCATGCGGTTTCAAACCGATATGCTAACATTATTATAAGTACAAGTAAATTTCGCAAGCCTCACTTCATTTCAATGACTATTAAAAAAAATCTTGGGCGCTGGGTTTCTTCTTCTCCTTCGTGTTAGAATGAATTGACAAGCTGAGCTACGAGCCGAGCGCCCCAACACACGTTCAAGCATGTTAGCCGAGCCAGTTACCAAGTAAATTTCGCAAGCCTCACTTCATTTCAATGACTATTAAAAAAAATCTGGGGCGCTGGGTTTCTTCTTCTCCTTCGTGTTAGAATGAATTGACAAGCTGAGCTACGAGCCGAGCGCCCCAACACACTTTCAAGCATGTTATCCGAGCCAGTTACCAAGTAAATTTCGCAAGCCTCACTTCATTTCAATGACTATTAAAAAAAATCTTGGGCGCTGGGTTTCTTCTTCTCCTTCGTGTTAGAATGAATTGACAAGCTGAGCTACGAGCCGAGCGCCCCAACACACGTTCAAGCATGTTAGCCGAGCCAGTTACCAAGTAAATTTCGCAAGCCTCACTCCATTTCAATGACTATTAAAAAAAATCTGGGGCGCTGGGTTTCTTCTTCTCCTTCGTGTTAGAATAAATTGACAAGCTGAGCTACTAGCCGAGCTCCCCATCACACGTTCAAGCATGTTAGCCGAGCCAGTTACCAAGTAAATTTCGCAAGCCTCACTTCATTTCAATGACTATTAAAAAAAATCTTGGGCGCTGGGTTTCTTCTTCTCCTTCGTGTTAGAATGAATTGACAAGCTGAGCTACGAGCCGAGCGCCCCAACACACGTTCAAGCATGTTAGCCGAGCCAGTTACCAAGTAAATTTCGCAAGCCTCACTTCATTTCAATGACTATTAAAATAAATCTGGGGCGCTGGGTATCTTCTTCTCCTTCGTGTTAGAATGAATTGACAAGCTGAGCTACGAGCCGAGCGCCCCAACACACGTTCAAGCATGTTAGCCGAGCCAGTTACCAACCACTTCTACTAACTAGTTCGTCGAACATATTCAAGCGTGTTGGCGCCTTTAAAAAGTTGGAATTTACAACTTGGAAAATTTTCAACGTTGGGTAAAAACTTGGAAAATCCGCTGTCTTTAGATGGGAAATATTTTTTTTTGCTTTTCTCAGAAAAAAAGTAGCTGCATCACAACACTGGGCACGGGCCCGGGCCATGGTCCAGTGACACTGGGCATATTACCTGAACTTACCTTACAAAAAGTGAATCTGTAGATCTAATATACATATTTACATAAAATTAGATACGGATTTACTAAACAAATCGAAAGATATACATATTATCATGATTTTAAATTTATATAATTATAATAGTAACTTTTATTTTTTGTTTTATTTGTTAATTTTATTTGTTAATAGGTACAACTAGATTATTACCTGGCCATTATACGAGTAGGTACTAGTACTGGTAATAATACCCCTGTTACCCCGCCTTATAACAGAAACTAGCTGCCACCATTTTGCATAAATGTAAAATTCCCAGAGAGTATACTCGCTATAGCGCTAAAATATATTATATAGTACCTATTATACGGTAGTTTCGAATTTCCCAAAATCGCCAAAAAACGACCTAAATAAAAAGCTTTGAGAATGTCAGTATGTCCGTGCGTCCGTCACGTTCTTTGTAGACACGATAATTCAAGAACGAATTATCCGATCGACTTGAAATTTTTAGGAAAAATAATGTTTTATGAGGGCAAGATCGCTAATGTTTTTGAAAGTAATCCCCACAAAAACAAAAAAGTAATGGGGGGTGAAATTTAAAAAAAAAACTTTTTATGAAAACATTTTTGTTTTCTTTGAAAAAAAATTTTTTTTTTCGGGAATTTGGTTGGAATGGAATGGATGCGTAGCATTACATATCTTCACGGCTAATTTTTTATACTACTAAGTTGGATTAAATTTTTAAGATTTAAATATTTATCTAATTATAATTATATACAAATTATAATTATAATAATTATAATTAATTATATTACTTTAATTTATTATTTAAATGGTTAATTCAAAACCACACAACGATGCAAAATGTTGGCAGCTAGTTTATTACTACCATATGGCAGCTAGCTTCTGACATGAGCATTATTAAATTTTTCCAGGACAGGGACATTAGGGCTCCCTGCTGGGTCTAATTTTTTATAGCTGGCGAGTGTTCCGTTTATATTGATGGCATATGCGCGCCTTCGCAAAGTGTGCGTAGCGAGAGAAGCAATGGAGAGGTTTATCCGTGAGCACACTTACCCCGTAAACACAATAACCCCAGTTCTCCCTATACGTTTTAATATATTTTAATGTTAAAGTACTTACAAAAAATAGATAAAATTAAATCAACACAAAATGTCTATGAAATGGAATAAAATACTTAAAATATACTTAGGCTAATAAAGAAACTTATATAAAATACTTTTATTTAGTTAGAAAATATAGGAACATTATTGTTATTATCATATGACTGGCGATGACCCAAGGTGGAGATAAAAATTTTACTGATGGCAAGCGCATTCTGTTAAGTTATATCTTAGAATACTGAAAGTTCTTTAAGAAACCTATGTATGTTAGTGTTCAAATGATAGTTATCTGTAATATAGTCACACCATCTAGTGGGGGTTTGCACTTTTAATTGAAGTGTAGGAAAAATAGAAGGTTTTTACTGAAAGTTTACTGAAAAATAAACGTTTTTAAAGAAACCCACGTATGTTAGTCTTCAAAGTTATCTGTAATATAGTCTCTCCATCTAGTGGGGGTACTTTTAATTAAAGTGTGGGAAAAATAGAAAGTTTTTTAGCAAAATTATTGTATTTTACAAAAAAATATATACATCCTGCGCGCATGAGCATGCGATCAATATTAAACGTCGCAAAAAATGAATAAAATATGTTGAAAATTTATTAATACCGGTATTTTTAATATCACTTAAAATTTGCCAATTTTGAAAAAAAAACTAAAAAAAAATAAAAAACTATTTTAAAGTATATTATACAGGGTTATTCAGAAATAAGTTCGAGAAATTTAAGAGGTGATGCAACGTTAGAAAATATGAAAAAAATTCCTATAAAGGTTGGTCCGGAAAGGAGCCCTAAGGGAACTGCGGCCCTTCGAAGATGGACACATTGAATGGGAAACAAAGAAGCACCAATAAAATTTTAATGCTGCTGGGCGATTCTTCATTTAAAACTAAGCAAAAAAGTATTCTTCACCAAAACACCTAAATTTAATATTAAAGGAGCCTTTTAAAAAATAACAGTTTAGTGGCACAAAACGGTTGCTCCTAGTGTTACAATTGACATTTTTTATGTACTTTTACTCAAGGAATCTATATTTTTACCAAAAATCCAAAAAAAAAATATATACATAAAAAAGTTTGGGGCAAAAATGTGTTAGGCACATATTTTGTCTGTCTAGGCCCGCCTCTGGATAAATTCAAAAAAATAAATTAACATAAATTTATTGCCCTTATTAATACTAGTATACATGCAAAAGCTCGTCGCTCTAGCTTAAAGGGTACAAAAGTTATTAACTAAAAACCTTTTTTTATTGCAATTTTAAAGAGCCGTAGCTCCCTTAGAACTCATTTCCGGACCAATCTTTATAAGAACTTTTTTTCATATTTTATAACGGTATCACCTCTTAAATTTATGGAACTTATTTCTGTATACAAAAACAAATACATAAAATTTTACACAGTAACTTGAGATATAAAAGTGTTGTCCTCATTGAGTAAGTTGTTTGTCCTTGGTATTCTTCCAGAATTCTGAAAAAAAAAATTGGAATTGTTAAATAATAAATAATAAATCGGTTAAATACATCTTTGATGATTTTGCGACGTTCAAGGCCGACTAATTTAACAAAATATATAATGATTAGAGTGCCCCGCGAAAAAAAAAACGCGTCTATGAAAACTCATTTTGGACTTTCTGGTGTTGTATGTATTTGTATTACCTAGGGGTGGGGATTCCAGTTTTTGGAATCATGTTCCCGAAGTTTAGGTATATTTAAGTAAATGTAACTACATATTGTAAATATAAATTGGGTCTGCCATAAATAAATTATTATTAAGTCCCAAAATAACGAAAATTTAAGAAGTTCGGGATCCCGATCCGGAAATTTATAAAAGTATAAATTAAAACAAACGTGAAAACATAAAAGAGGTTCTATTTTTAATCTGTATATTTTTTTATATTGTGTTTTATATTTGTATTTATATTGGTTTTATAATTAGGGAACGTTCAAATATTACGCAACGCTCCTAGGGGGGGGTCATTTTGGAGTGTTACGCCAATGATCAAAATTTGCGTTACATAATACTTGAACGTTCCCTTATTTCTAATAGATTATTTTATTATTATAAATTAACTGTAACAATTTATATATAGGGGTTATCTCATGTATAAATAAATAATTATTATTAATATTATTATATTATATATTATTAATATTATGCGAGGTCCCCCTTGGATTTAAAAAAATAATAGTTTTAACAAATATTTTTTATGCAAACACTTTTTTTGTGTTTTTTTTAGGAAAAGTTCTGGGGGGTTATGGAGACCATGCCCCAAAATATTTTTTTGCAAATATGTAATATTTATCTAGAACTCTTTACATGTAACAGCTGACTATAGTCTGTTTTTTCAAGCAAGATAGTAAATAAAAAATCGCACAGTGAATATTTTTACAACAGATTTGAATAGTATATGGATGTGTATAGAATATAATTATGTTTTATAAAATAAACTAAGCAGTATATTCGCACATCCAATATTCGAATCTGTTTTAAAAATATTCACTGTGCGATTTTTAATTTATTGCTTGAAGAAAGAGATCATAGTAAGTAATAACTACAGTATTCAAAGAAAGCGACTTTATCCATTTAATAAGTTTTGTTAGTGGTAGGAAATAACATGTGGCGCCACCTATAGCATAGGAATTTTCCCCTTAAAACTGTAATTAAGTCAATATGACTCTGCTGTTTAAATCTTATTCGGACTGCGTTAGAATTTTCTTTTTAAACCTGGTATCTAAATTTAATATCAATTTTCTCATTAAGTATTTACATTCTAAATTTTCGCCTTAAAACTCTGAAATTAAGTTAATATGAACATTCTGTTTATATCTTATTAGTACTTCATTAGAATATTCCTTCTATTTAAATTTATACCAATTTGCTTAATAAATCATTCACATTTTAATTGGCATTTTCTTATTAAAACCTACCCATTAGAAGTTAAGTATATTTTCGTATTTAATCTTACAGGAATCTACAAGAATTTTCTTTTATGAAAATGTTCTTAATAAATCTTATTAAATCCTAAGTTATGTTCTTTTAAGTTCTTATAAGATCTTTTAAGGTCTGTATAAGAATTAACCAGCACTTTTTACAGGGTTACTTACCATATATTTAGCTCTATCCTCAATGATTCCATATGCAAAATGGTTCAACATAATAACTCTAGGTAAAGCTACACCCTGAAACCTGTAGAGCCCTTTGATGTCAGTGTCAAGTTTATGTACACCTGTCACTGAAATTCTTCCCAAATGGTTTGTATTACTAATCATAGGGCCTCTAGAAATATCAATATAATTGCCAGCCTTAAAAAGTGTAATTTTATCCCCATTATGTGCTGCTATATCAGGAATTTGGTCAGTTTTGAAAGGGTTATTTTTGAAAATTTTAAATGCTACTGACTTATCCACATCCAAGGTATCAATGTGGTGGCTTTGCTGACAAAATTTTACAAATTCTAGTGACAATGTTTTCAGTTCTGTTTTTGTGGGTTCCCATTTATCTAGTGAAAGTTCAACATCATACACAAAACTTCCAGACTTGACTAAAAAAAACATAAAACTATACCTTTGGACAGAGAATTTTTAGGAATTTAATATCATATTGAACTGACTGGAGGTTAATAAGTTAAGTATATATTTTTTAATAAAAAATTCCATTTAGAAATAAAAATCACCAGACCATACGTCAAATTTAATTAGTTTCAGGAAAAACTTACCATTTGGACTAGGAAAACTGTGTAAGACCACCTTAACACTATCCTTGAATGATTCTGATATTACAGCTCCCAATAAGAAACTACATGTTCTCCAAAATGCCTTGTTAACAGATCCTGGATTAGGTATTTGATAATGCAATAATTCCAACTTGCAGTTATCAGGTAAAGGTTTATGCATATGCCATAGTGTATCATTATTAATTAAAGCTACAGCTGATCTTTCTGCAAATTTATCTCCCAAATCTGTAAAAAGTACAAAAATAATGCCTTAAAAACAATAGGGATTTTTCACAATAGTTTATTATGAGAACAAGAAATAAAAAAAAATAAAAAATGGGTAAGTCTTGAAAAAAAAATAGAAAACAAAATTATAAGGAGGGGTTATATTGTTTTTCTATGTTTATTCATTTAGCTAAGGATTTAGTTTTTAACAACGTACTTCACAGCAGAAATACAGGATGTAACAAGACCAAGGTACACTTGAGATTTTCCAAACTTGGAACTCTAATTTTTAAAATAAAAAAAGGACCCTTTTTTCTTTATTTTAAAAGTCAGAGATTCCAAGTTTGGAAAATCTTTTATTGCCATAGAACGTCAACTTTTAAAATAAAAAGTACATTTAAGTCACTTCCAGTTTAACCGGAAATGACACCGACTTTCGATTTTTAAACACCCTTAGTTTTTATCATAGGTAGGCCATGATAACTTAAAATTACTCAAAATTATCTATAACCCTAGAAAAATAGATTTACGCTGAAAATTCTATTTATAACTTAGTTGCACCATTTTAAGGATTGCGATAATGGTTTTTGCACAAAAGCTCAATTTTTTTAAATGGCACCATATCGGTTCACTATTACCATTAAAAAGTACCACCATTAAGGAATCTAACAATATATATTATTTTTATTTATGATAAATAATAAATAAATACAGCCGTTTTTATAAATGAAAATAAATCTTGAAAATCATATTTTTTTTTAATGCATGATTTTATCAACAAAGTTGGCTTTGAAAACTAAAGAAGGCAGGCTTTTTATCTGTCTAATGTGGGCTAAAAAAAAGTTTTTAGCTTAAACTTATTTTTCTAGAGTTACTGAGATAATTTCACGTAATTTTAAGTAATGATAAAAACTAAAAATTAATTAAATAAACCAAAATTTGACATTTAAATTGTCACTTTTTTGGTATTATTATTATTATTATTCTTTACAGAGAGCGGCAAGGCTGATAAATCTGATTTTGCTCTAATTAAATTACATTAGATAAAAATGTTTACAACTTAAACATTGTACTCAGAATGAAGCGTAGAATTAAAATATGTAAAAATATACCCTATTTCATTTCCTTGTTAGTAACTAAAAAAGTTACTCGATTTAGTTTAGCTTTGTAAGTAGATCTTCTGGTGGAAAACGGAATTTTGCGTAAATTTGAAGTATCATATAAATATGTCTTGAAAAAGTAGGTTATATTTTTGTCATATCTTTCAGATAGAATATAAACTTTTGCAATTTTTTTATAATTATTAATAAAAATATAAAATGTATGTTCTGAGGCTTTGCCTAAATATAACAAAGAAAAGTGGCAAAAATGTTACAACAGTATTTTAAAGCATGATTGGAAAATACCTTAGAAGTCTCTATATGCTGTCAAATATCCACCACATTTTATTATCACTTATTTATCACTTATTTATTATACCCTTATTTATTTTATCATTCAATTATATCACTTTGTTTGCTTATATAAAATTTATTTATATATTTTCAAAAAAAATACAAAATTTTATTTCCGACAATGCCAAGAAAAATCACTTTGAAAAACTTCAAAATTAATCATGACTGCAACCTTAGTCAAAACAACTAATATTACATAACACAATATTACACAATCATAAAAATACAAATTACTAAATAGTTACTAATAATGAAATGAAATAGAGTATATTATATGAAGTATCCCATTTAAAAATCGAAAGTTGGTGTCATTTCTGGTTAAACCGGAAGTGAAATAATTGTACTTTTTATGTTAAAAGTTGATTTTTTATGGCAATAAGATGCTCCAAATTTGAAATCTTTAACTTTTAAAATAAAGAAAAAAAAGGGGTGTACATTGGTCTTGTTACACCCAGTATACAAAAGAGAGGCAATTTTAGATGTGCTAGCCCAAGACTCCAAAAGTTTAGGTGCTTTGCCACAAAAAAAAATTCACAGCCACAATTTGTCAACAGTGATAACTAGTTATTAAAAAAGGTAAATATTTATTACGTTTTGCACAGTCATAGGGTGTTGAAATACTCTTGTTCATGATCATGGTAACATTATCTGTGGGACCATCATAATTAACCTCAATTTTTTCAATTCTGCCAATATTTTCACGTTGTCTTGTTTGCTCTAACATAAACAAATCATTTTGGCGCTTACTTTCATCTGAAACACTGTTTATATACCCTAAAAAGTAAATTTTAAATTAAAACTCGACACTAAAAATAAATATAACCTTAAAATACTTACGTTTTGTTATGTTTACTTTAAAAATTTGTTGTTTAAATGCTTTTAAATTTAGGTTACGTGATAAATGATTAATTGCGTTCATCTTAAAGTTGTAATTATAATTTTTTGTTTGTGAATTTTATTGAGTTTTGTTTAAAATACTTTATTTGGCACGCTGAAACTGTCAAATTCACAGGTTTACATTTTTCGTTAGATCAAATCCTTATTGCCTCGAATGTTCTTTAAATAAAAAAAGTAAATATTCTCATTATACCAAATAAAATGAAATTTTTGAAAATGTCATTTTAAAAAACAGGTTTCAAATTTTTGAAAATGTAAACCATACAAAAACTTATAGTTGTTTTTTATTTCTGGTAAGTTGAATAGTATAATGTTCAGTTAGGTAATCTCGAGGTAATTTTAATTCGCTCGTATTTTTTTTGAATTAATTAAATGTAATTACAATTCGAAAAATTTAAATATCAGAGTGACAACAATTACTTATCATTATTTTTTGACCTAAGGTCGTTTGGAAAAGTATAATTATAGATTAGGGCTTATTTTTAATATGGTTTCCAAGAGTAAATATAGAAAGGAAAGTATTTCTGGACTTTTTACAATAATAATAATTATGATTATCTGTAAAAAACGTGCACTTTTAATGAATTACTTTCTCTAATCATGAAAAAATTTTAGTTGACCGTGAACAACTGTCGGGTAGAGATGGAAGCTAAACCTAACCTTGCTTCTGAGCCAGTTTGGCAAAAACTACAGCAATTTTATGAAACAGCTGGCAAAAAATTGGTCATTAAGGACCTATTTAATCAAGACTGCGGACGTTTTGAAAAATACAGGTAAATATTTAATTATTTAAGACCTTTTTAAAGCCGGCTTATTGATATTTCATTGCTAACCTTCATTTGACCTTTACATTCATTTGTTTTTAGATTTTTTATAATTTTCGGATGTTTTAGGAAAATTCGAGTCACCTTTGAAGATCTATATTGTTTTACCATCCCATATTTTAAAACTTTCATTCTGAAAAGTTTATTGCTAAATCCGCTAAATCATTGATCAAAAAAAGGTCGAATTTTTATTATACCTACATGTATAATACAACCTGCAATTTTACAAAATGTATAATAAATAACTTTGGCTTAGTTTACACCATGGGTACTATATATCTACCTATCTGTTTAAAAAATGCTATAGAGATAGGTATACCTATATCTATAGATTAAAAGTACCTGGACTTAAAATAAAGTCCCTATGGTGTAAACGTAGCCCTTAATATTTTTTCAAAAAAGTATTAAATGGTAGTTTTAGTTTACTTATTTTACTTTGTGTATACTAAAATCAGTAAAAATTCTAAATTTTGATCAGGTAAATCAGGGAATTTTAATTTGCAAAACCTGTGATTACCTTGTAAAGGAGATATAATCTTTGTAACATAATACTTTTTTTTCAAGAAAAATATGTAGACATTCTTGTTTTAAGTTATGACTTGTTGAACTACCTTGGGCGGCCCCAGCTTGCAATTGCATAGTTAACTATGAGGTCATGGGTTCAAATCCTGCCCTGGCCAGGTTTTTTTTTTTTTCATTTATATGTTATATATGAAAATTAATAAAAAACAATGTAACTAGAGCTATATTAAAGTTTTTAGACCTCTATCCATACTAGGGAAAGGGTTCTACTGAATGTTTTCAATCATCAGAATTATTATACACTATATCTATATCTCTTTAGTTTGACCATAAACACGCCCAATGATGGACCAATACTATTCGATTACTCCAAGAACCGCTTGGACAGTGACACCCTCAAGCTGCTCATGGATTTGGCTAGAGCCCGAAAAGTGGAACAGGCCCGTGATGCAATGTACAATGGAGAAAAGATCAACTTTACAGAAAACAGGGCTGTATTGCACATTGCCCTGAGAAATAGGGCCAACAGACCCATCAAAGTGGATGGTTGTGATGTCATGCCTGAAGTAAATGCAGTTTTGGAACACATGAAGCAATTCACAAATGCCATTTTGAGCGGACAATGGCGAGGGTAAGTCCAAGACTCTATTGGGTCCAGGAGCACAGTGAGTTGCACCTTAAATGCGAAAATCGAGAACTTACTTAATATTTATTTTTGGGCCAGGGTATAACAATGTTTATATAAACTTTTATATTTTTTGATGTAGTATATGTACCTTCAAGGATTGACGCGAGTTCTGGGACACCCTGTATATTATCCGTATCTGAAATAGACTCATTTGCGAAGGTGTGCTAAAAAGCGAGGATCATACCAATTCGGGTGCGGTTCGCGTAACTTCGTCCGAGGGGAGTTTCTTATACAAGAGCAGCATAATACGTTTTAGGTGTTAGACACTGCGTTCTATTTCAGACACAGAATATTTAGATTTATATTTTATTTTAATATTTTATTTTATTTTTGATTTATATTATATTTTTTTATTTGTTTTATTTAGTTACTCTGGCAAGCAAATTACTGATGTGGTCAACATTGGTATTGGTGGTTCAGATTTGGGTCCCTTAATGGTCACAGAAGCCCTAAAACCATACAACAAAGGCCTCAATTTGCATTTTGTTTCCAATATTGATGGTACACATTTAGCTGAAGTCTTGAAAAGGGTCAATCCTGAAACTGTACTATTTATTATTGCCTCTAAGACTTTCACCACACAAGAAACTTGCACCAATGCTAGTTCAGCAAAAGACTGGTTCTTACAGTCTGCCAAAGATGTAAGTCTCAGTAAACAATTTATCTTAATTTTCCATTATATATTTTTTTGTTGTAGCCTGCTGCAGTTGCCAAACACTTTGTAGCTTTAAGCACAAACAAAGAAAAAGTTACAGAATTTGGTATAGATCCAGCAAACATGTTCGGATTTTGGGACTGGGTTGGAGGAAGGTATTCCTTGTGGTCAGCTATTGGTTTGTCTATCTGTCTTAGTGTGGGTTTTGACGCATTTACCCAGCTCTTGGAAGGAGCTCATTTTATGGATAACTATTTCCAGAAAACACCATTAGAACAAAATGTAAGTTTAAACTTTTATTTGTCTCTCAGTTGTAGAAAGATTCCTTATTTTTTTTTTAATTATTAGCCCTCTGTTATCATGGCACTTTTGGGTATCTGGTACTCAAACTTCTTTGGTTCTGAGACCCATGCATTGTTACCATATGACCAATATATGCATAGATTTGCAGCCTACTTCCAACAAGGAGATATGGAAAGTAATGGAAAATACGTTACCAGAAGCAGTGAAAGGGTAAGTTTTACATTCAAGATTTATTTTATGTATTCTTGATTTATCAACCATAAAAACATGAACTAAAAGCTTCCATATTTTTGTTATATTACTTTTCCTTCCTTAGGTATCTTATGCTACGGGACCAATTGTATGGGGCGAACCAGGGACCAACGGCCAACACGCATTTTATCAACTTATCCATCAAGGAACCAGAATCGTACCATGTGATTTTATCGCACCTGCCCAAACCCATAACCCAATTTCTCAAGGATTACATCACAATATTTTGCTCAGTAACTTTTTGGCCCAAACTGAGGCTTTAATGCAAGGTAAAACTGAACAGCAAGCCAGAGAGGAACTGGTTAAAAGTGGAATGAAACCTGAAGACGTCGAAAAAATCGTCAAACATAAAGTTTTTGAAGGAAACAGACCCACCAACAGTATAGTCGTCAAAAAAGTAACGCCATTCGTTTTGGGATCAATTATTGGTGAGTTTTTCATTCGTAACTTATTATGTTCTTCGTTTTTGCATGTGTATTGTCCGTTTTTGTTTTCCCTATCCTTTCCTTCTTGTCCATGCTTTGGTTTTATGTTCGTTTCTTAGTTTTCTCTCTTACTGTGTTTTTCCCTATTCCTTTTTTGCCCGTTTTTCATTTTTCGTATGCTCAACTTCACGGTGAAAGCCAACAGTTCTTCTGATAAAGTGATTGGTCTAGACCGTTTAGCTCCGCCCATATGCATCAAAGTATCAGGCGGAAAAAATCGCTTAAAACCAGAGCAGATGCCCTGGTATTTTGCTTTTTTTTTTCAAAAAAAAAACCTTTTCAAAGAATTTTTTGTCTAGGACGTTTTTTGGCGAATTTGGGAAATTCGAAATTACCGTATAATACTATTCTGGCGAAGGCGCCGCGAATAGTATAATAACGTAGGTCGTACTTACGAAGATTTTCTAATCGCTTTTCCACGACTCTTGAATTCCTTTCCGCCTTTTGAACATGCCTACTCAATAAAATAAGTTCTTGATTGCCTTTTGAAGCACTAGGATACTTGTTACCGCTTTAGATGATGAACAGTAATCCCTTTTTTGTAGAGTAATAAATTTAGTTGTTTCGTATTTTTATTTTCTCTTCCAATTCTTCAAATGTTGCAAATAACGCACCTTCCTTCATTTTGTTTACTTAAAATATGAACTAATCTAACCTAAATGAAAGTAACAAGCCGCGCACGGAGCGCGAGCCACATACCTATCGTTCCGTGCGCACGGGGTAGCAATCACTGCGTATTTTTTATGTATCACCCTAAATTTTAATATATGTCTGAATGACCCTGACGCGTTTGGGTAAATCCATGGTAACTGTCGTTACAGCCGCAGAGAAAATGGCAATTTCTTTTAAATATTTTATTACATTATTATTAAAGATTGTTTGTTATTTATTATTATTAAAGATTGTTTCTGCGGTTGTAACGACAGTTACCATGGATTTACCTGTTTAGTCGTTGATTTTTGTTTGATTTTATTAATTTTACTTTTTTGTTACAGCAATGTATGAAATGAAAATTTTCGTACAAGGAATAATTTGGGACATTAACTCTTTTGATCAATGGGGCGTGGAATTGGGAAAACAATTGGCCAAAGCAATAGAACCCGAACTAAAAGATTGTAATCCCGTGAAATCTCACGATTCATCCACAAATGGACTCATCAATTTCATTAAAGCCAACCGTTAGACAATAAATATACCTAGAGGTGTAATAAATACCTAAAAACTAAATTATGTTTTTTTAATGTCACTATTCTTGAATTTAAAAATTAAAATTTTATAGTAAGGTTTTTTTAAAGATTTTTGAAAAACCAATAAACACTATAGTAAATGCCCTATAAAAGTTTTAATTTAAATTGTTGTATGGATAAAAGGTTATGTTTATGTTTCTAAATGTATATTATTGTTTTTAATAAAAGATATTAGGAATTTTTTTTTTCCTTTTCCTGTCTCAAAAGGTTTGTACCTATACGTCTTACAAACAACCAAGCGTGTCTCGTAATCATATGTCCTTCCCGCTTTGCCTTTCATAATCATGGAGTGGGAGAGAGCGTACGACTAGCCTGGTTGCTTAAAATAGCTTTAGGTACACCTATTTTTTACACATATTTACAGATATTTTTTTAACTGTTCATAAAAGTATTTTTTTATAAAAGTATTTTTTTATTATAAAAAATACAACATATGGCACAATAATAATTATCTACGATTTAAAAGAATAAAGAGTATATCTCGGATACTTTTAGATAATGTTGAGGTTTAACTAAAGTCAATAAAATATTTAATAAACTATTTTCCAGACGGAAGGTTTTTTACAAATGTTTTTGTCATTACAAAAACTGTTAAAAGTTGTTTTAACAGGAAACCCTAAAATCTCTCGTTCTTCTTGAATTCTAAAGGAAAACGTACTTTCTTGTGTGCCTAAAAAATATCGACCATGTGAACAAATAATCTGATCTATAATTGCAATGCCTCCATCTTGAAACTTGTTTTTCACATATTCATCAGGTTCATATTTTAAAATTTTATATTTTGATGGAGTTAGTTCTTGTAACTTGAGAAAATCTAGAAGAAATGTGAGAAATTAACGAAAAAGTTGTGAAACAAAAATAGAATACGTATTAGATATAGGGTAGTTTTGTTTTTTAATTACTGCATTTTAAAAATTTAACTAATAAGTATTTGAAAACATTAAAAAAAAACAGTTTCAAAATTACAGAACAACCACCTTGGTGGAAATAACGTTAGAACGACTTGACCGAACGTTAGATGAATGCGGTTTGAATGTTGGATGCGTAACGTTAGGGTCTAACGTTAGTATAACCTTATCTAACGTTAGGAGTATTAACAACCGTTAGATAAACTTATTTTAACGTTAGACTGCTAACGTTAGGAATCGGTTAATTTATACATTAAAACGCGTTTGAAAAAACGTTTATCTAACCTTAAATTTCTATTCAATTCATTTAGATATATACAGAGATATTTTTGATTATACTCGTGCTGAGACTGCTTCATCTGACTAAAACTTTAATTACCTTTTTTGGGGCCATCTGTAGCTACAAAAACTGTATCCAGATTTAATTTTTCCAGTAAAATAATTATTTGTCTAATAGCATTTTCTAAATTTGGTGTTTCATTCGGACGGTTTCTTACAAAATCGTTGCGTCTCATATGGACGGCTAAGTATGGGCCCCCTACTGCCGATCTTTTTAGCTACAATTAAAAAATACACTGCCAGTAAAAAAGCTTTCCTATTTTTTACCTCCGCGCGTGAAATGGATTTTTTCTTTAAGTGTACTAAAATGTTCATATTTGTTGTTGTTTTTTATGAGCTTTATTTTTGTTTATTACAATTTGTTTGTTAAAACGTAAGGTTTTCGAGTTATTCGTGAAAAATCGTTCAAGAACATGCATTTTTTAGATGAAAACCGAACATTTTCAATCACGTATAACTCAAAAAGTATTGACTTATCGATATAACTTTATAGGAAACTTTTTGCTTGGAATTAATCCCTCTATCGATTCCTGTGGTTGTTTTGAGTATAATAATTTCCACCCCCGAGAAGGGGTGACATTCACCCTCCGAGAAGAGGTGACATTCACCTCCAGGGTAAAAGCACGCATCGGCAATAGGTCACTTTTGTTCCTTGAGCCATTCTTTAAGTTGTGTTCAAATTTTAAATTTTATCCGAAAGAATTCGGAGCAGAAAACCGTCATTCACTGGACTAAAGAAGAATATATGGATTTTACCTACAAATCTCTCGGAAATTGCAAATGCTACATTAGACAATTTACTATCAAAATCTCAAAAAGTGTACGATTCAACGTAAGAAATTTTTTTTAAATGGGCTAAAGAAGGTTTAAGTTTATTCCGAGAGTGTTTTATTGGCCTATTTTAATAAAAAAACATACTTTATTATTGAATAAACTAAATTCAAAAATTAATTTAAAAAATAATATTTAGGACTAGTAAAAAAAAGCTTCACTTTTCCTCTTAGTAAAACAATATACTATTTTTACTATAGGATTCAATTTTTACCTCCGCGCCAGAAAAGGATTTTTTAACCATAAGATTCACTTTCAGCAACCTTAAAAGTCCAATATGCCAATTTTCAAGAAAACTACCCCCCGCCCCTTAGGGGGTAGATTTAAAAAATATATATTTTAAGATTTAGTTTTAGCAACCTCAAAATGCCCAATATATTAATTAAAAAAACTACCCCCGCCCCTCAGGGGGTGGAACCCTATATAGCAATTTTCAAATGTTTATAAAAAAATGTATTTTTCCCCATTTGTCCCTTTTGCCATATCCCAATGTTCACCAAAAACAATCCCGAGCGAGAACTTTTGGTAAAATACCTGTATGCCAAATTTTAAGTCTCTAGCTTAAAGCGTTGTTAAGTTATCGTGTTTATAAGATTCCCGACAATTTTTTTTGCTCGAAATTGATTTATATCGACATAAAACGTCATAAAACGCAAAAATAATCAAAAAAAAATTTTTTTTTGCTTGAATACAAGGCTTTGCCGAATTTTCAAAATGGTAAAGCAATATTAAAAAAATATATACTTTTTGAAAAAAAAAATTAATTGTGGTACAATAATATATCATAATCATTATATATTTTATGAGTTGCACAAAGGGTTCTTACCTTATCTTTTGTCCAATCTTCAGCTAATTCAGTTTTGTCTTTATTATCATTAGAATTTAAATATTTTTCTCTAAACTGTTTAGCAATATTGACGAGCTCTTTGTTAAACCTCATACTTCTTCTGGCTTGCCAATACATGCTATTGCCAAACATGTCGTGTAATGTGATTTCTGCATGATCCAAATAAATGTTTCTATAATAATAATAATAATTTATTGTACATAATATCGTCACTTAAGTGACGATATTATGTACAATAAATTTAATTAAAGCAGGGACGATTAGAGGGAGGGAGGTCATACCCCCCCATGAAAAGTAGTAATCAGCAAACTCAGTCACTAGTCGGCAAAAATAAGTTAGTAGTCGGAAATATAGTTGTGGTGAGAAAATTTGGTTTGTGTTGGGTAAAAATCTATACGAGCAGAAACTCTCAGGGGTAAAGTATTTTCCCCGGTATTTTCACAGGTGGGGACCTTTAATTTTCGTCATCAGAGTTTTGGGCAAGAGAGATAAAAAAAAATTTCTGGTGCAGAGAAATCGTCAGGGACAAAGCTTTTTTTCAGAGGTGAGGAACTTTTTTTTAAGGCCTATCCAGAAGCTTGCATAAGAACATAAAACATAAGAATGTGATACCGTGATTGGCTTACAAGATACATGGCGGCAAAGCAAGCCAATCACGGCATTGTTATGTTTTATGTTCTTATGCAAGCCTGTGAATAGGCACTTTTAATCAAAATTTCTTTTTTTCATCAATCGGAAAATATTACCTTGGGGGATAATTTTTCATAATCACCAAAAATGAATGAAAAATAATTATAAAAATAACAAAATAATCAAAATCTTAAAATGTGCCGATGATATTTTTGCGAGTTCCCGGGAAATGAGGCGGCGACAGCTTATTTACCTAGCAACTGATTTTTCTAGTAACTCAGTTAACTTTAAAGCAGGTCCATGAAAGCTTAAACATTTTACATTACTTGATGTTATGTTATCATAATATAAGTAAGATGGTTCCATATATTTATCTACACATTTTTGAATTTCCATTCGGTCCTCAAAGTTACCACTTTCAAACATATCTTCAAAATGTTGTAAAATATATACTTCATCTATATTTATTATTGACTTTTTATTACCTACATCTAAAATTAATTTATATTTAGTTTTATATTAATTTCTAGATAAACTGTAAGAAATTACCTTATTTTTAATAAATTGTTTATTTCAAAAACTACACAAACTTTGGGAAGAAAGAATTAATTTTAAAATGCATATTGAGAGCTTCATAACATAGGGGCATATCAACCATGTTAATATATAGGAATACACCCCTGTGTTATGAAGCCCTCGATATGTACAGACCACTATTATAATAATAGGCTATTGTGCCCTACTACGCTAGAAAGCAGTAACTCCATTTGTCGAATTGCTGCTATTCGAAAAATTGAGTTACTGCTTTCTAGCGTAGTTGGGCAGTATAATAGTAGTCTGTTTATGCTGTCAAGAAAATTTATAAACTAAAATACATTCTTTAAACTAATACTGTTTCACTGCTTTCCAAACTCTCTGTAGGTGGACTTTAAGTAATACAATGTTTTTGAAATAAATGATTTAGATAAAAACTCAAATATAAAGTAACTTAAAGTTACTAACTTTTAGTTCTAATTTTACCTTTTAAAAATTCGTACATTTCTATAACAGGCGCAAATTTTTTAAGACTATCCAAATCAAAATAATATGACCATGGAATAAATTCTGGATCTTTTTTATGTTTCCAGTGAACCAAATATGACCATGGGGGCAGGACAAGTTTAAAACTATTTAAATTTGATTTCTTGGACAATCTTAATTTGTGTGCCAAAACTGCAAGTCTCATGTAAACATCTCGTCTCAAATTAAAGCCCTCTGAGCTATTAACATCGTACAGTAAATATCTAAAAAGTAAGTCAATTTGATAAAATATTCTACACAAAACTGTTTATATTATTTTTAAAAATACTGTCTATAAGTTCAGGCACTGTCTCATAATTTATGTGTGTTTCTTATGAAGTATACATAGGTATTTATGATTTTTGTTTTTAAAACTGACTGAAAATAAATATTTACACTCGTATTTACATTACCTTGATGAAATTTCTTGACAATTGCTGTTGTCTTTATAACAAAACTCTTCATGATTACAGTTTATTAAAAAACCACATGAAAGTATCACATTTATAAGCAAAAAAGCACGAAACATTTGTTTAAATTTTGAGGTTGGAAATCAGAGAAATGATACATTTGAACTAATTCGTTTACTCAGAATAGACCCAATGTACCCTGGCATCCCTTATTTTGTTTCTTGTACAAACAAGTTTCAACGGACAGTCGCAGCGTGATCTTTGTAAGGGGCGGATGTGACTGCTTCGGCGGATATATTCCAGCATCAGCATCGCAATCATTGATATGCACAGGACTTGATTATTTTTATTTTATGTAATGTCGTGAAAGTGTTCGTTTAATTGTAAATTTTTAAGTGAGTCGTGATTATTAATATGTGATTTAATTTCAATGTATTTCGTTGTACACGTGGATATTTTTTTAAGAATTTCAAAGAGATTATTATTTTTTTATAAATTGGCGTCTGCGCAAACATCACTACAGAGTGAGACAGTTTTGCGTAGGCTGAAAATTATACTAGATCGAGCTGGCCAACTACCCAAAGGGAAAAGCCATACTGGAATTGGATTGGAAGTTTCAACGGAAGTTGTTTTGTGCAAAGGTCTAGGTCTCTACAGGGCCTTAGTTTTGTGCGTTGGTGATTCTGGCAAAACTGTGTGCAAAAGGTAGTTGTTTTTCGTACGACCTAGTGTACACGAAATAAAGAAAAATGCATGAACTATATTACATAACTAGTGCACACTTTCCAACGAGTTATGTACACTATTTTTCCTACGATCCCGAAGAAATATGAAGTTTCTTATTTTAAAATTTTCTAATTTTTAAGAAAAGCAAATCACAAAATAATTATAAAAAAGAGCATACACATTTATATATGTAGGTATATCAAACAGGAAATATGATATTCATTATAATTATAATTAAAAAAATCAAAGAACAAATTAAAATTTTTATAAAATGTATTTATTCAGTCTATTTAAAATTATAATTTAAAAACATCTATTAGGTATAAACGTTTCTATTTGATTGTATTAAAAAGCAAACGATGGATACCCACATACATGGGTTAAATAATTTTCAATATTTTTTTAAATTAAAATAAAGATTTATTTATCATACTCGAATAAAAAAACTGTGTACGACACACGTTCGAAAAATATTTCTAACTTTATTTTTCGATCATAATAACAAAAATTATATAATTTTTTTTCACATTGTAACATAGGTAGGTGTAGTCATAACTCCGCAGTTGTTATCTTTGGCCGACATCAAAATGTATCCATCATTTCCCCAATAATTTGACCAGCTGTTCTTGACCAACCAGTAGTCTTTTCCATGCATTGTACCGTAACCAACGGCCAAAACGGCATGGTCGAGGTTTTCTTCTTTGTTACCACTGAAAAATAAATAAATAAGCATTTTGTCACAAAGTTGAGTGTTCCCACCAATCATCAATATTTAATTTAGATGAGTTTTCCCTGATCATAATTGAGATTTTTCCTAAGGACTCTAAATATATTCCATGTAAAAAAAATCCAAACCATACAAAAAAATGTTCTTATCTCATTCTAATTATATTATTGCATATATGCGTCAGACGCCAAATTTTCTAGATAAAGATTTTTTTTCGAAATGTATCTATTTTATTTTATTTCCTACTCGAGAAAAAATTTCCCTGACTTTTTCGATGAAACTGCAGTTAAATCATGGTTAAATCCCTGACGTTTCCAGAGCGATTTTTCAAATTTTCAAGTTTTCCATGTCTTCCCCGACTTCCCTGACTTGGTGGGAATCCTGTACAGGATGTACGTACTAAGTGGTACCGTGTATATACTAAGTGGTACCGTAACGGTACCACCGTTATATTTTAATTGGTAGAAGGTACCGTAAGCCAGGGTGTACTCGACTGGTACGAGTTTTTGGGAAGAAGGTATAAATTATAATATAAATTATATAAACTACATAGCTTGGAAATCAATAAAAACTGGTGGTCCCTCTGTAATGGAAATGAGTAGTTTTGTAAAATAAAACTAAATTTAGTTTTCATTCTTGGGTTAGTAAAAAAATTACCAACGCATGACTGAATGATTCATGTTTAATTTACCACTAATATTTACCATTTTGCATCATAATATACTCCATTTGAATAAAAGCTAAAGGTACGTTGGCTAGCGTCAATGGCTACGCTTATGGGTCCATGTTTAAAGAGGGCCAATTTAAGAGAGTTCTCGTCGCCACTGGTAACATTTACGAAGCCGGTGATGGGTGCCACTTTTGCTACTTTGTCTGCATGACAATAACCATCCTGAAAAAAAGGACAACATTCTTGCAAATATGATACAAAATTTTAAAGGGTAGTTCTACATCAACATCAAACAATGTGGAAAAATCTGGTACGTAATTTCTCAGGACTAACTTAGGAGTCTTAAGGAAAAGTATAGGACGTTTATAAGACATTTTAAGTAAGAATACCATACACTGTGTTTGGTTTGGACTTTTTGCAATAAATAAAGGGTATGATTCCACATCACAAAACACGAAAAACCAACAATGGAACATATGTCCGGAAATAAGCCCTAAGGGAGCTACGACCCTTCTAAAAGACATATTGAATAGGGAACAAAAAAAAGGCACCAATAAAATTTTAATTCTGCAGGGCGATTCTTCATTTAAAACTAAGAAAAACAGTATTTCTCTCCGAAAAACCTAAAGTAAATGTTAAAGGAGTAATAGTCTTTTAAAAAGTAACATTTTACGTCGCACAAAATGCATGTTTTTTACAAAAAAAAAAATCACATAAAACATGCAAAACCTTGTCGGTCTAGTCCAAAGGGCACCAGAGTTATTAATTAAAAACCTTATTTTTAGTACAATTTTAAAGGGTCGTAACTCTCTTAGAGTTTTTCATGTTTTGAGATGTACATTTATTCCTATATTTGCCAAAAGTCCAAACACCATGTACGTGTATATTGGACATACTATGTCCTTTTGTCATATGAATATTCATATGGGCATAATTTTCATATGGTATACTTATAATAATATCTGTGGCTTGGTTATAAAAGGGCCAATTTCAAACATTGGCCGTTTTAGCAGTTTATCAGAAATGTTTATTGCAAACACACGTCGGCCGTTGTCGATTAAAGTCTACATTTATCTCGCAAGCACTGACATTGCCTTTTTTAGGTTTTATAGATATGGAAAAACTTAAAAACTCAAAATACGGAAAAAGTGACATTGGCCCTTTTAGAACCAAGCCACAGATATAAACATTACGTCCAAATTAATATTCAGTACTGTTCTATATCTTAGCAAGATTTAGTAGATTAGGTCTAGAGCTCTCATTTGGGATGCTCAAAAAATCATAGGCAAAGATTACCTGTCCAAGGTAAGGCCCATATGCTTCTTCAGTTGGAATACCTCCATGTTTCAGCATCCATTTATATGCTCTAAAATCTTCACCTCCATCACAACCGTTGTTACCAAAACTAAAAAACAGGAATAAGTTTTAGATTTTACTAATTTCATCATGAGATTATATTGAACTTATATCTCTATTTTATTTTGCTCAAAATGTTTAAACAGAAATGTATATATCGTATTAGGGTGCACGTTATATTTTTTTGTCTTAAAATATTTATTAAGGTGTAACTAGAAAATTATGAAAATACGAGTGATCAAACTTCTCTAAGGGTGCTAATGGGGACCCTAAAATTCGCAAAGTTACCATAAATTGTAAAAAATCGTTATAAATTTTCTATAATTTTTTTATGTGAAAAACTTAAAGGGCTTAAAATCTTATATTTTTCCTTTTGAGCGTACAAAATTATGTGCCAAATTTCAAAATGATCAAAAGACTGTAACCCGTGCCGAAACTCCGCCATAGTTGCCCCTAACACTAAAATTTACGAATTTTTACCATACATGTGAGTCAAACGGTAAAAACCCTTTTAAAAATGTAACAGATCGGATTGAATTTATTTTTATTTAATGCATTCTACTATTTATACATAATATTAAAATGATTTAAGTAAAACAAAACGAGCCAAGCGCCAAATGAGAGCTTCTAAACATTTGGCGCTTAGCTCGTTTTGTTTTAATTAAATCATTTTAATATTATGAATAGTTATTAGAGTACACAAAAATAAATTCAGTCCGATCTGATATATTTTTAAAATGTTTGTTTACCGTTTGACTCACATTTATGGTAGAAATTCGTAAATTTTAGTGTTAGGGTTAACTTTGGCGCATTTTCGGCACGGGTTAGAATCTTTTTATCATTTTGAAATTTGGCACAAAATTTTGTATGCTCAAAAGGAAGAATATAAGATCTGAAGCCATTTAAATTTTTCACTTATACAAAAATTACAGACAATTTTCAACGATTGTCTACGATTTATGGTAATTTTACGAATTTTAGGGTCCCCATTAGCATTTAAATATATATTTTTTAATTTCTAAAAAACAAATTTTAATTTTTTTTTTTGGTTTAAAATGGGTATTTTTGTTCAAATTTCTCTAAAACATCAAACAATTTTTTAAAAATTACTAATTCATGATGAAAAAACGTAAATTATACTTTTAAACTAATTTTAATTGACATAAAAAAAATACAAAAAAAAACTTAAAAAATCGCATTTTTTAGCACAAAAAATTAAAAAATCAAAACCTTAAATTTTTTTTTTTTTTAATTAAACAATATAGAATTTTATTTGCTTTAAAATGATGTATCACATGACTCCCCTTTTCATTTAAAAAAAATATCCACCCATGCCCCCCTGTCCACATTTTAAGAGCTGAAAGTATTAAATATATGCTAAAAGATAGTTTAAGTTGTCTAATTTAAGATGGTTTTCGCAAAACTTGATTATCTCTGTTAGTTTTCGTTTTCGAGTTGGGACACCCGGTATTATATTTTATATTATATAAATATTATTTTTCAAATTCTATTCATAAATGTTTTTACTTTTGTTTTAGTGCAATTAATGCCAACTCACCCCCATGAGCAATCAACCAATGCTTGTTGCGACAATCTAACCAAATTTCCACCATTTTTCAAAAAGTATGCTCCTTCAATAGCACCAATTGTACCAAAAGACCAGCATGATCCACATACAGATTGATCTAAAAAAATTAAATAAATGTACTTAAGACCAATCTTAAACCAACCGACTTAAACATAATATGTTATACATATTATGTTGATATCAAGGTTTTTTAGAATTTTACTACTTCCGTTTACCGTTTTATATTTTAATAAAATAAACCAAATTAATGGAAAATAAATATATTCTATAAAAAAAATATGAAAGTATACGTTCATACCTATAGGTATGTGTATATTTTTTTAATAAATCATTTTTGTTGGATTAAGATATTATTTTTTGTGATTTCTGATTTTTCGACACCTCTTTTTATCACGTTATAACGTAGCTACCACCTCTATATTAGTTTTCTTGTCAGTTAGACCAAACCCAAATTTTAGAAAGCCTATCTTGCTCAATGTATTGAAAGTTCAAAGGAAGCCTAAAAACTTCAAATTTTCTTGGGGTTTATTGGGGTTTTTGAGGTTGCTAAAAGTAAATCTGATAATAAAAAAATTCCTACTCCAGTCCCTAAGGGGCAGGGGGTAGTTTGGAAGTCCAAAATGATCAAAATTTGCATTACGTAATACTTGAACGTTCCCTAAGAGGCGGGGGGTAGATTTCGTGAAAATTGGTATATTTTTACGCTCGGAGGTGAAAAATGGAAAAGCTCTTTTACTGGGCAGTGTATTTCGGTATCTCTTTAAGAAACTGTAAGTTGAAAAAAAAAACTGAAAATTTGATTTTTTTTCTTACCTTTTACTGGAGAGACAGCACCATATAGCCTCCAATCCCATTGTCCGGGCAGTTTGTCAGCATCAATGTTTTTGTAGGGAAATTCAGAACCGCCATTATAAACACCTGAGTATGTTTTTCCTCTTAGAGCCTTTAATTCGTTTTCGGTTTTGTCGGATAGATGATTAACGGCTAAAGTAAAACCTCTATTTTTTCTGTTATGAGAATGAATAAACCTAAAATAAAAACAAACCTCAGATGAATTATTTTTCAAAAAAAAAGAATAACCAAAAAGGATTTTGGATTTTTTACAAAACAAGCTGTGGCAAAAATAAATACCTAATTAATTATTATCATAGGTTAATTATTATCATGTGTCAAATCATAAGACTTTAGTCATATGATGACTTTAAAGTCTTAGCAAGCAAGCTTTCTGCGGCAAGATATTTTGCAAATTTTAAAATTTGCAAAAGTCTGAAAATAAGTCGATGACCTCTATCTTGAATTAAAAAGGCCAACAAATTTTCAACTTTTGTAAGTTGATTTGGACGTAGTGGGCTAGCGCGTGTTGCTATGTACACGCGCTAGCCCACTAAACTAGCGTTAGTTCGATTCTCACTAACGCCGATTTGGCTTTCTCAGTTAATTAATAATTGAAATTTAGCAAATCCGTTAAGTGAAACGGACACTCCCTATAAACTGGTTCGGAAGTCAGTTAAAGCCGGTGGTTCCCTCTACTACTAGCCCACACAAGTCCTGGACTTAGGGGATGCTTAATTAAGTAGAATAGTATGAGGTTAAACAAACATATAAACATATATTTAACTTTGAACCCCTGGGAACTTGTCTTCTGACCCGGTCTGGTCTTATTTGTTTAGATAGGGGTAAATAAAACAAAAAATTAATATTCATACGGGTTTTGTGGTGATCTTAACCTTGATTATTTTTCCTCCATCCTTGAAATTACCAACATTTAAAAATTAAAATATATATATATGGTAGCATTTAAATAAATACCTTAAAATTTCAACAAACCAATCCTTAAAAGAATTATACCATTTTTTTCTTTAATACTAAAGATCATTCTTACCTAATGTTTTGTCTAAAAGCTTCTTTGCGGAGAAGATGCTCTTTCTGATCCGCGTATTGCTTTCCGTGTTTGTTAACAAATTTTTTGAACTCAAAATCAACATGCTTGGTTTGGGTTGGGTGGATATATTCAGCCATTGGGTTGAAGGTATAAACATGTTTTGCTCCAGGCCCAGGGAAGGAAGTACATTTCATACCTAAAAGAAAAAATACTAATGTTATTCGTTCATCCAGAATTAAGAAAAATATATATTTTTATTCAAAAAACGACTTTTTATAAAGAAAAACATTCGAAAAAAACTTTTTCAATTTTGCGAAAAACGAAAAAAAAAATTTTTTTTTTAAAAGAAAACTAAGTTTTCATTTTTTTTTTAATTTTCTTTTTTCGAAAAACGAAAAATTTTTATTTTTTTTTTAATTATAGTTATTTATTTAAAAAAAATAACTTTTTATTTTGGGGGATCTTCCCCTCATAAAACTTTTTCCTGAAAATTTCGAGTCGATCGGATAATTCGTTCTGGAGTTATCGTGTCTACAAAAATCGTGACATCGGACGGACGGACGGATGGACGGACAGACGGACATTTTCAAAGTTTCTTATTTTTTCATGAAACGCATTTCTTTCCAAGAATTTTTTGTCTAGGACGTTTTTGACGATTTTGGGAAATTCGAAACTATAGTCAAAAAAGTCCAAACGCTATACCGTATAATATTATTCTAGCGCAGGCGCTGTGAATAATATAATAACACCATGTATTTTTGAAATTATTAATCATGCGATTTTGATAAAATTTTAAACCAAAAACCACAATCTAGATTAAAAACCACATTTTATTAAATTAATAATCATTGTATAATTCCTATTAATAATTAAAATTAATTAAAATTATAATTTTATAAAAATTTGTTGATTATATTCCATAATAATTAATTATAATTATTGTTGATATAACTTATCAAAGTATCAATATTTGCTATTATTATTGTTAATATATATTTTTTAAGGATTAAAAATACTGATTAGATATCCACATTTTAATTTACATATTATAGATATTGTTCAATGTTCAAGACGAAACGATATAAACATATTTGTCACAGAGCTGTTATTTCCTTTCTTAAATATTTACTTTATAAATACCCAATTATTATTTTGCGTTATAAAAAAAGGTTAATTTAGTTTATCCACGGCCGTGATTAATAGGCTTATTAATCACCGGTCTGTAAAAATAAACCGTTTACAATTTAAAATGACCGTGGATAATAGCTATTAATCATTTGGGTGATTAGGTCACTCGCCTTTCGGCACGTGTCTCAAAATTCACCCTCACTGATTAATAGCAATTATTATAAGCTCATTGAATAATATACTATTAAAAAGAAGAAAACAGATCTGAAAAGTTGTCCATTTTAAGGAAAACCATTACTAGTGTTTTTCTTTAAGTCAATCCTTCGGCATAGAAAAAAACTGGAATAGGATTTTTTAATTAAAATTAAAGCTCGTTTAATTCTGTACAAAAAAAGGTCATAGAGATATTTTTCGTAATAAGTACTTTCTGAAATGGACCCTGAAAGCGAAAATTTTTGAGCCATTCAGATTGTTTTTACAAAAAGATAACGCCACGGCGCGCCGATTGACCCCATATTCGGATGCAGCAGCCCAAAATACAGCGGTAGTCGCTGAACGGCTCAGAGCAAACTTTTACGATCTAGTGGCACTAGACTAGTGCAGCTTTTGCAATTTTTAGAATTATGAGGACTGCTCTTTGAATTTTTGTGGGTTGTAGGACATGCCGGCAAGTATAATTGATTAAGATAAGGGAAGGGACCCTAAGATGACGAATTGGGTAAGATAACGAATCGTCTATAACAATCGAACGTCAACAGATGGAGCAACAGTTGCAATCAGTGGTAACTACCTGATTAGAGCGACAAATAAGAGCGCTAGTGTTATTCCTTCCAAAACAAAGTTGTCGACGTAGAAGCCATATTTGTTTAAATCAGTGATTTGTTACAATTTTGAGTGTACCAACTTTAGTGAATACAATTTTATGGGTGAGTATTGGCCAGAAATTTATATACACACTGTTAACATTATTATATTTTAAATACCTTAAATTAAAATTAAGTTTCAAATTAAGATTTTTTAACAATAATTTTTATTATTTAAATAAAATCAGTGTAAGCGGATAAGATGACGAATGCCAAATGCGGATAAGATGACGATACTATAATATACATACAAAATATCGATTTGGACGTTTCGAATGAAAAGCACTGTCTGCGGGGATATTGGTAAAGATAATACTACAATAAAATGAGTTAAAAAAAAGCCAAAATCAAGATTTGGATTTGTCTGGTTAATTTTAGTTGTGACCCTGTGTAATTATTATAATTAATTTTAATTAAATATTTTTTTACGATTATTTTGTGGATCGCAACGAAATTTCGTAGTTTTGGAAATTTTTGCTAGGGATTTTATGTTATGGGTTATGGGTTAATTACTTACTATTATCAATTTCAAATGTTTCCTTGGGGATTTCATTTACATTGAAGTCAAAATACTCGAGGAAATAGTGATCGTAATGACTGCCCAGTAAAGAGTTATATCCTCTCATTTCATATCTAAAAAAAAAATAATAACTAACGAACCCCAAAAAAATAATAGTTATTTGTAATACAAAGACAAAAAATACGATTTTTAGAGCAATTATGTAGATTGACAGACAAACTAGGAAAGCTAGGTTGGCAAACATAATCACCCTGAAAACAGTTTTCGTCCGTGTATCACACGCTATTTTTTTCCCAATAAATTTTGTATTTTCAACAAAAAAAATGACGTTTGAGCATGTCCACTATATATTATCGTTACGATATTTTTCTATCACACGATTTTTTATTTATTTATTTTTATCGCACGAGTACATAGTGCATATTTGAATGAAATGACAACTATGCACACTCATTTATCCAATAGATTACGTATAGCTTTTATTTTGACAAAAGTCATTTTAAGTTTATAAAATTTTGAAATGTCTAAATTAAACACAAGTAATTCTTTAAAATATACATTTTTAAAGATTCTGGACTCTAGATCGAACGAAAACTGTTGTTCGTAACTCGTTTGCGACAAGTCCTTAGTACACTCGAATGATTTTTTGACTTGGCTTCGCGTCGTCAAAAAAACTTCATTCTCGTGCACTAAGGACTAAAGTCGCTTACTGGCTGGCCCAAGCAAATCAAAAACCGAATGGTTGCTGAAAAAAGGAATGACTGCACTCAGACAACTTGTAGGGGTCTTCACGGGCCACTGCCTGGAGTGCGGAGAGGATGAAACATCCTCTCATTACTTAGCCGAGTGTGTCAGATACGACAGGATCAGGTTGCAAGTCTTTGAAACTCAAAGACTCAACCAAGAGGAACTAAGAAATCTCCCCTGGGCCAATATCCTGACCTTTATTGAAAGGAAGGACAGGTTCAAGGAGGACTTAAAGTAGTAAATGGCTGGGATTACCTGGGGTGACAAAAAGGGCCATAAATGGCCTACCCAAAAATTTACTACTACTACTACTAAAGTCGCTTACTTGTTACGAAAACTATACTAAACTATACTAATTTCTTTATACCTTACTGGAACGGCAATTTTGGCAGGGCTGTTTTCATCAGATTTGTAGCTCATCCACATAATATATTTGTTGATCTTCTGCCCAATGGTTTGAGTCATTGCCCATTTTTCAGTCAAAACACCATTAATGGTTTCCTCACCTAAAATAATATTTTTTTTAACATCTATTAGCATGTCTATGCACCAGTTTAAAATAGATCGTGATAAGGAATTATGAGTTTTAGCGCTCGTCCATGGATACATTATTGCTCGTTATTATATTTTCATAGCTCCTGCGCTAGAATAATATTATACGGTAGTTTCGAATTTTCAAAAATATCAAAAATCGTCCTAGACAAAAATTTCCTGGATTCATGAAAAAATAGGCAACTTTTTCAAATGTCCGTCCTTCTGTCTGTCCGTTTGTCTGTATGTCCGTCTGTCTGATGTCACGATTTTTTTGAACGCGATAACTCAAGAACGAATAATCCGATCGACTTGAAATGTTCAGGAAAATCAAGTTCTACGAGGGGAGATCCCTATTGTTTTTGAAAGTAATCCCACCAAAAACAAAAAACTTATGGGGGTTAAACTATTAAAAAAATCGAAAAAAGCTAAAAGAAATTTCCGATTAAAGATTTTTTTTTCAGGAAAAATTATTTTTATTGTAAGGATCAATTCTACCAAAAGAAAATTAAAAAAAAAATGAAATTTTTTGTTTTTTTAACATCTTTTTTTGATTTTTTTTTAATTTTTTAATATTTCATTTTTGCAAAAAAAATCCAAAATGATCTTTTTAAAAAAATGTTTTTTTTGTTATTTTTTTGAGTATTTGGGAAATGCAATATACGATTTGGATTCGTAGCATTACATATCTTCACGGCTTTTTATTTATATTCCTTAAGAATAAACCTATTTACACTGTAAAGAATGGGGTTAAAATTAGAGTGTAATATTAAGATTAAACTAGAGTATTCATATGATTTAAACTAAATTGTTTACTGTTTTATGGTAAATTTAACTGAATATTTAAATGTACGCTTTAAGGGGTCTTTCTACCTTACACAGAAAATGTCATTGTAATTTTAATACTAAATTTTATTTGTAAATACATATTTGTTATTTATATAGCCACCACTGGTATTTAATACTTTATTTGTGTTATTAAATACTACAATATGTGTATTATATACAATATGTTGTCATACTACCACATCACAACGTGCTGGTACATTTCAATCCCCACGCAACATGTGTTTATTAATACTAGCATGTTATAGTAAACATTACTGTAACATTTGGTAAAGCATATCATACTTTTAGTATGGTATACTTTGAGTTGTTAAGTTGTATTACTGATCTAGTTTAAAGTATGTTACAGTATTCAGAAAAATTAACAATCGGTAAATAATACCAAAAATTTTATTAGTAATAATATAAATATTGCAACCACACACAATTACACACTGATAAAATAATCAATCCTTTTTTTACTTTTCTCTGTATTATTACTAATCGAAATTTTGGTATTATTTACCGATTAATATTTTACTAAATACTGTAACATACTGTAAACTAGATCAATAACACAACAACTACAACTTAAAGTATACCAAACTATAACTGATATAATTTACCTCATTTACAGTATTAATAAACACATTTTGCGTGCGGATCCAAATGTACCAGCACGGTCTCTATGTTAGAATGAGAATATTTTGTATACAATACATACAGTGTTGTATTTAATATCACAAGTAAAGTATTAAATACCAATGGTGGCGATATAAATAAAACATATGTATTAACAAATAACATTCAGTATTAAAAATACAACGAAATTGCCCTTAATTATCAAATAAGGTTAGAGAACTAATTTTAGTTTTTAAATAATCTATACCAAGAAAAACGGGTTTTTACGAGGGTTTTTATAATTTAAAAAAAAAATCTGCTATAAATATGGTAGGTTTTACGCTGTTAAATTCACTTATTTGCTTAATTTCTTACCAATGCATTCGAATCCGACCAGAGATGGTAAAATTGACTGAGGTTCGATGGTTTCGCCCTCAGTACCATTTACTTGAAGGCAAGTTCTTGCATTGTCCACGTCTTCAGTGGTAACTGGTGCTACCTTCAAAGAAGTACCATATTCACCATAGTTATTCAATTGGTACGTTTTTACCATATCTCCATAATAATCAATGCGCGAAGCTTTGGATGGTCCATCAAACCTGGAATATATTTTTTTTACTGGGTAATTCAGAAATAAGTTACAACATTTTAAGGGCGATTCTAGGTCCAAAAATATGAAAAAAGTTTCCTATAAAGGTTGGTCCGGAAATGAGGAAGCTACGACCCTCCTAAGGGTACATCTGAAAAGTAGTTTTTATTTCATATCTCTGGAACCCTATGAACCACAGTAACGAGTTTTTGCACATGCCTTAACATTAATAAAGGTTATCATTTTATGTAATTTTTATTTGGTAATTTTAAATAGGGGCGTGCAAAATGGGGGGGTGATGTCACTTTTTTTGCCCCAAACTTTTTTATCTGTAGATTTTTTGATATTTTCTCAATAGCATATTAATTTTTAATTACAAATACAAAAAGTTACTCTTTGTGTAACACCGTAGGGCCAACCGTTTTGCAATTAAAGAGGCAATTTCACATTCTAAGCATCAAAAAAAGGAACTAAAAAATGCAACAATAAAAATTCGAAGACTGCAGGGCGATTCTACATCAAAAATTATAAAAAAAGTTCATATACACAAATATCTACAAATCGATTTTAACGGAGCTATGACCTCTTAAAAAGTGTTGAACAAAATTAATATTTTATTTTTTACGCGGTAAGACGGCAGCCAGTCAAATTAAGTATTTTTATTTTAATATATTAATTTTAACGCGGTTTTCCGCAGCACTCAAATTGTTTTTATTTTCATATATTATTTTTTGAGCGGTAAGACCGCAAACTGTTTTTATTTATTTCTGTATTCCCATGAATATTTAAAGCAAAAATATTTTAGAACATAGGATAAGTGCAGATATAAGGCCAAAAACGACCAAAAGGTTATCATTAAAAAAATATATATTATTAAAATATGCTATATGTTTATATTACAATTGTTTTCCTTATTCTAGGATAAGCTTGATATCATTTAGTAAATTATATTTAAGTATTTAGGTTATTTTTTCCTACTCAAATTACAAAACTTACACAAAGACAAAAAATGTAAATTCAGCAATATTTTCCGTTTTGTAGGTAATAGCATATTTTATTTATTTAATAGATACTTCTATTTTAAAACCATATCTGGACACATAAAATTAAAAAAATAAGTTTATTTTTTTTATTTTTTGTAGGTTCCATCTTAAATTATTAGGGCTGCTCTAAACTCTAAACGTTAATATTTAAAAACAAAAAAATTGTATCCAGAAAATTAAGAAGTTTGGTATAAGAACATTCGGTTTCAGTTTTTGACAGTTTTTGTCAAAACTGCCGAAACTCATTGTACTTGATATTAAGTTTCAATTATGCGACGTATAGGGGCCTATCCACAGGCTCTTAAGCAAGCCTAACATAACGTTATAAGCCAGCGCACAAGATACATGACGGTATAAGAAGCCAATCATTGCATCGTATCTTATGTATTATGTGAGCCTCTGACTAGGCCTTTATGTATTGATCTAACAGCGCGCTGTTATTTCGGCTAAATATGTTTATAGGAATAGAAAAATATAATTTTACGTATAAATATGTAAAACCTAGAGGTATAAATATGTAAAACCTAGAGGTTTTAGCATTATAATATATAAATATATATATACTTCTATAAATAGATAAATAACACTTACCAAACATAAAATGGTTCCTCAATTTCAGCGTAAGGGATGTACAAAGTTCCCTTTACTGTGTAGGTTTCACTCCAGACTGGAGCTTCAACTGTGGGCTTAGCTGCAAAAATTGATACATTAAAACAAAATATAAAATAAAGGAATAAATTAAAATAAAATATAAAATAAAACAAATAAATTTTGAAGATTCCTCACAAAAAAATAAAAATTTGTCTTTATTTTTATTTTTTTTAATTTGGGTTACCAAAATGTGATTTATTATTTATTTTAGTGTTTTTTTACTTGTTTATTTTTATAGGTACATATATTTTATATTTTATTTTATTCTATAGTAGAGAAAAAGATGCCAGTAGCTTGCAAAACAACTTTACACTACGATATTTCAAGAAATCTTTTTTATTTTCATGAAATTTGGAACAAATTTTGTTTACTACTTACAAAATCTTTGTTCCAAATTTCACTGGGTCAAATCGTTTTTGAAATATCGTAGTGTAAACTTGTTTTACAAGCGACTTGCATCTTTTTCTCTTCTATGTATTTATTTTTAATATATTTTTTTTATTTTTGTAGAAAAATTGCGTATATTTACGTATAAAAGGAATCAAATTATATATATTTTTACTATTTTATAATTTACTTTAATTTTATTTTTTTATTTTTTAGTTTTGTATACAGTAAAATTTGTTGTTTTGAATATACATTGACCTTTAATTACCAAATTATCGTAGTTAACATTAAATAAAAATAAAAAAAAAATTAAAAATATTCTAAAAAATAAATTAAAAAAAAATTAAACAAATACTAATTAAATATAAAATAAAATACGAGGAAAGGGGTACAAAAATAGCCAAAATTGATAATTCTCATCACAGAATTTATTTTTAAAATTAAATAGGGGGCAACTAGTTTTTTTATTTCTTTTATACGAATAAAAAATAATACACTAATCATTATTAACTTACCCTGCGCAAATATAGCACAAACTAAAACTAAGGACAACTTGGCTGTCCACATTATAAAACTTGTTTCTGCAATCAACGTTAAAATTTAAGTGAGCTATGACTTGATTTATATATTTATATATCGTTATTTGTTTTGAAGAGGTCAGGAAACGACACAAAAGCGCTTACAAGCTCGTTGTGGAGAACAGCTGATGTAAAATATAGAAAACAGTTTTGATATTTCATGTTTAAAATCCTTTGAAAGGATTCTTTTGTCTATGAGTTTATACACGGTGTTTGCAGTCTTTTGGCATTCAATAAAAGGGATGATTCTACATTACAAAACATGAAAAACTAACAAAGGAACATATGTCCGAAAACAAGACATTTTTTATGTATTTTTACTCACGAAGTGGGTTAATTTTAGAGAGAGCAATATGATAATATGAGATCCTATGCACAATTCTATAAGTGTTTCCACTTTTGAGAAAAGCCGTTCCAGTTTTATAAAAATTAAAATTTGTCATTTTTGGAGGCTTATACAGCCTGTTCCAGAACTCGCGTACCGAAATTTGAGGGTATATTAAAAACCCTCTGGAAAATATGAAAAAAATTAAAAAAAAAATCCATCTTCAATACTAATTAAAAAGGAAGTTATTTAATCTGACCAATCTTGTTGCTGATGTTAAATTACCTAAAAATTAGTTTTTCCCTACTTATTAGTAACTATGGTTGCATTTTAATGGTTGACTCCTGCATTGTTTAAGACTTTCAACTTTAGAATATTTTTAGGTTATTATATTTTGACAAAACCGACAGAGGCTATCAAATATTCAATTTTTATAGGGTCACTCCATCCGGCGGTGGTTTTATGATACCCGTCTTAGACGGTAGCAACAAACTGCCGCTGCAACTCCATTATTAGAAACTCTGATCTTTTAATTGATTTACTGGCTATAAATTTTTAATACAAATTAATAAAATAAAAATACAATAACTGAATTTTATTTATTTATTTCAAAGTAATGAACATAGGAAAAATTTTTATCGGTGTTCCGAAAAAAGAACATTCTAGCTAGAATGTAATTTTAAGATTGGTGCAGAGGGCAAGGAATTTTGGAAGTTTAAACGCAAACAGAAAAGTGGTTGGAGACACTTCGCGAAATGCAAAAACTGTTGATAATAAAGAAGCTGTCATTTAGACTTTTGAAGAATAATCTGGAACAAGCATTAGTATCGTGGCAAGAAATCTTGATATGTCTGTCCTGTGTTTAATGAACTCTAAAAGATGAAGAAACGCATTATTTTTAGCAAACTCGCGTTCAATGTATGAAGCATGCTAAAGAATATGTTCAAAATGACCTCCACCAACTTGAACACATAAAGCAGCTCTTTTTAACAGACTTCTCCTGGCATTAATAATCATATTTGGAGTTACTGACTCAAGCGCTTCATGTATTCGGTCTCCTAGTTCTTCTACAGTGTCTGGCATATTTCTATACACTAAATTTTTTACATGGCCCCATAAAAAGAAGTACATTGGAGTGAGATCAGGGGATCTAGGAGGCCACCTTCTGGGACCCCCACGGCCTATCCAACTGTTTGGAAAACTGATGTCGAGTTGGCTTCTTGCCGTTTCTGAGAAATGCACTGGACAGCCATCATGTTGAAACCAGATGTTATCCACATTTGCCAACCTTTGAAGTGGGATGTCATCAATAAGATTTTCCACTTCATCCCTTAAGAAGTTAGTGTAGGTTTCGCCATTCAATCTGCCAGGAAACTCATGGGGTCCAACCTAAAAACAAATATTTTAAGCATTTTATGGTGGTTTATTTCTCAAAATAACTTACTATAGCATCTCCCAATATTCCGGCCCAAATATTCAAGGAAAACCTTCGTTGGGGATTTCCTTGCCTGAAGGCATGGGGATTTTCCTGTCCCCAAACATGAGAATTCCTTGAATTAGAAAAACCATCTCTTTGAAACCCAGACTCATCCGTAAAAAGAATGCCTTTTACAAAGTTTTCATTTTCTTGATGTTTCTGCAACAGCCATGTGCAAAATTCGACTGTAAAGGATAGTCCTCCGGTGTCAAGCATTGTACTCGAGTGTAATGAAAGGGATGCATTTTTTCATCTTTTAGAATTCGTTGAACAGAGGTCTTAAACATATCAAGATTTCTAGCCACGATACTAAGACTTGTTTCAGGTTCTTCTTCAAAAGCCTGAATGACAGCTTCTTCATTATCAACAGTTCTTGCAGTTCGCGGAGCGCCTCCAATCTCTTTTTTGTTTGGAGTCAAATTTCCAGAATTTCTTGCCCTTTGCACCAATCTTAAAATAACATTTCTGCTAGGATGTTCTCTATTGGGAAAACGAATAGAATATTCTACAGATGTAGCTGAAGCACTCCGGCCACACTCGCCATATAAAATTAGCATTTCGCAATACTCTTCTGAAGTAAACATCATGAAAGTTTTGATATTTTTTTATGACATTAATAAATATTTATGTCACATTAATCACCATGTCAACCTACAGAATATGTACCTGCAATAATTAAATTTGCTTCCATAGCTACAAATTCAACCTTTGATGGTAATTTATAATCAGCAACAGTATTGGTCCACTTAAAGCGTTCTTATTTTTGAATTGAACGAAGATGGATTTTTTTTGAAATTTTTTTCATATTTTCCAGAGGGTTTTTAATATACCCTCAAATTTCGGTACGCGAGTTCTGGAACAGGCTTAAATTATTTAAATTATTATAGCAGCTACAAAAGTTTTTTCTAGTTTAAATTTATGCTCTATAAAATAATTACGAAAAGTGTCTAGAAATCATTTTAAAAGTTCAGTTGATGAATAGCTTTTGATGCGTCTGCAATGATGTTTAAAGGAAGGTGAATTTATCTTTGTTAAGCAGTTTTTATAAATTTAACGTCAAATATATTATTATTATTGTTAAGGCCCACTTTATCAGTGTACAGTTAAAACTTTATCTAAAAGATAAAGTCTCAGTTAAGAGCAAATTCTGGATTTTGGTTGGAGTTGCTATGGTCATTATGTGTCAGCTAAATTTAGCTGCACTTTGATAAACCCAGCCTAAGCCCATGTGTTTGTCAATTTTGCTAAATATGACATATACTGCCCAAAATAGTCTTAAACAACAAGACTGAATCGTCATTGCAGATGTCTTGAAAACTTGGACACCGGAAGTGAAATCCATATACTTTTCTTTGCGATTTTATAGAGCAAGCATGTAACTTGAATTCAAGCTATAGTAAACCTTTGTATGTGCTTTAATAAATTATTTATTGTTCACCTAAAATGACATTTTTTATTTTTTTTTTAATTTTCGGCGGGGTATTTCTCAAAAACGGAAAGAGATAGAGACCTGGTCTAAACAAAAACGACATCAGCAAGTCTGCGGAAGAACTTTTACCACTATTTAAGAACTAGTGCTCATTAGGATTTCGTTCTTAGAGTTTTTGAAGCTTAAAGACCCTTTGCTAACATAATTAATAGTCATCTAATCTTGCTATTTTTTTAAAACCTATTTCCATAATTCAGACACGGATAATATTTTATAACAATTTTAATTATATTTTTCTCATACATTTGGTTTTTGCTGGCGCAGGATCTCGCTTATGTTTGTGACATCACAAGAATTGTAATATTACAATATTTTCAATCGGCAGCCGCGGGATTTTTTTTAATTGCTTACTTGATGGCCAAAAAAAGGTTTCCAAATAAAAATTTGTCTCCCGCTTAAATTTGCCGCCCTATCCCCGGTATTGCCCAATGGAAAATCAGGCCCAGACACGGAGTAAAAATATTTAAAATACAAAATGACTATAAACATTATCTATATCTTCGATAAAATCTGGGCACTCCATAGACCTAATTACGGTGATATCCTAAAATGTATGAATGGCAATTTAATTTGATTACACATTAAACAATGTTGTCCTAAGTAGATACACTTCAAATTTTAATTCATTAAAATCTAGATACTTTATTTAAAAAAAATATATATACACTAGGGTGGGTCAAAAAACCGACTATTTTTTTTACTTTTTACTCTGAAAAATCGGTTGCTAGACACCTCTAGAAAATTCTCACCAAATATGGGCTCTTAATGTTGATAAGAAGGTCCTCCGCTTTACAATTTTCCATTTTTTCCTCAGTATTAGAAACAAAAATTCATATCTCTTTGACAACTGTTCGTTAAAAAGTATTTCTCCCCATATTCTTGTAGGAAATCGAACGCTCTACAAAAAAGGTATTACAATTTTTTCGTAAACCTCGCCGTTTAAAAGATATCAAAGGTTAAAGTTTGATTATTTTAGGAGACTTTTCTGTTTTGCTTTTGAATTTTATAACTCGCTTACAAAAAATTATTATGAATTGCACAATTCATAGTTTTGTAGGAAATTAATTGCTCTACAAAAATGGTCTCTTGTGATTTGTCGATTAAATTAAGCTTTAAAAGATATTCATCGTCACACTTCAATGCTTACTAATTTTAATAGTTTTTGATGAATAATTCGAAAAATTTCAATTTAATTTATGAGTTTCACGAAAATTTATACAAATTTGAGTTCATATGAAAAGAGAAATGTTTTAAACTATTTGTCTCGTTTTTTTTTTAGTCCTACGTATGTTTGGTTATATTGAAAAAAGAATTAGTGCATTATTTCTAACTCAGAGTCAATGATTTATTAAATTTTGAAAAAAAATAATAATAAAATAATAAGTTATTATAAAGATAAATTTTATGAAAATATTATTAAAATAAAAAAGTTTCAAATAAATTTTCGAAAGGGAAACTTCTATAAGAGTTACTCTTACGATAGAAACTCAAATTTGTATAAATTTTCGTGAAACTCATAAATTAAATTGAAATTTTTCGAATTATTCATCAAAAACTATTAAAATTAGTAAGCATTGAAGTGTGACGATGAATATCTTTTAAACGCTTAGGGCCACTTGCACCAACGATGGTTTAACTTTAAACTTGGATTAAATTGACGATCGACCAATCATAAGTATTTTTAACTTAAACTCGGTTTAGTCGAGATAATCCCAGATCAAAAGTTGGTGCAAGTGGCCCTTAATACGAATAAATAAAATGTTTGAATTAATTTAAATTACCTAGTTTTAATTAAAAAAAAAATAATTTTAATAAGGTGGTAGGTACTTAAAATATTAATTATTTAATTAAAATATTCAAAAATGTATTAATTTCTTATCACCAGTTTCTAGTGTGTGATAAAACAGTTAATACTAGTGTCTACTGGAGTATCTATACCATTTAGAAATTTAGTGTCTACTTGTCTTGAGAACTTGAAAAAACACATAATTTTACGCAATATATTGTTTATTCTAAAATATTAACAGATTAATATTTTTTAACAAAATTTGATATAGACCCATTTTAAGCAATTGCAAATACACTCACGACAAAATTTTTGTTGTAAAAAAATCGCTAGTATGTTTTTTTAAAAAAAACTATTATAAAAGTTAGTGTAGTTAGTTTGGACTTTTAGTTTTTGCAAAACAAAATTATTTTTGGGCCTTATTGTAGAGTATTTATGCCCTCACATTAAAAAAAAGGTCCATCCTTATCCATCAATACCTACTCCTTTTATTGGGGTGTTTCCAAAATAAACGGATCACACTGTACACATAAGCCTACCCTAGCGAAACAAACTAGTAGAAAACTCCTAGATTTTTACAAGTTTCTACGAATATTTTATGAGGAAATTCCCATGAAAATTTACCAGTATTGAACGAATTTTTCTACAAGTTTTCAGCGAGTAAAAAACCGTAGTTTTTACAAGTTACTACGAGTGTTTTATGAGGAAATTCCAATGAAAATTTACTAGTATTTACCAGTATTTAACGAGTATTTTTCTACAAGGATTAACGAGTTTTCAGCGAGTAAAAAAACGTAGTTTTGCTTTCCCATTCTGAAAATTTCGGAAAGCCTTATATTCGTGCAAAAATTTTCAAGAATTTTTTTGCGTTTGATGTCGATGTAAATCAATTTTGAGCGAAAAAAAATTGTCAGTCGATCGGTCGTTCTGTCCGGGAAATATTGTGGGCACGATAATTTAAGAACGCTTAGGCATTCAGGTATGTTACCAAAAGTTCTGGCTTTGGATTGTTTTTGGTAAACATTGGGGTGGGCATTGCCCATTGCCCACTGGGCAAGGGGGGCAAATGGGGTAAATACAGTAACTTTTCCCAAAAACTTGAAAATTGCTATATAGGGGTTTTTGAGGTTGCTGAAATTGAACATGGTAATAAAAAATTTCTAACTCCACCCCACGGGGCTGAGGGGGTAAATATTTAATGAGGAAATTCCAATGAAAATTTACGAGTATTTACCAATGAAGGAGAGGAGTGGACTCCTCTAGTTCATTGGTTATTTTAAATTAAAATTTTTTTTTACAACAAGAAAAAAACACTAAACAGACGCCAAACCAACGCTAACGTAAACCAAGGCCCCCTCATTAAAAACAAAATAGTCCAAATCAAGAAAAAAACAAAAACTCCTGCACAGAGCTGCATTTTTTTATTAGGCGCTTGTAATTAATCATACAGGTGGTGCCATCTAACGGGCGGTAGATAAGCGATAGGCAAGATATACTAAATAAAGGAGCGCCTATGTGCAGCTCTTTATGCAGCGTTTTGATGAACTAAGCATGCGCACACGCATGCGTTGACCGTTTTCAATGTTATTTTAAATAAAAAACATTTTTTTTACAAAAAAAAAAAACACCAAACAGACGCCAAATCAACGTTAACGTAAACCAAGGCCCTCATTAAAAAAAAAGTCCAAACCAAGAGAAAACCAAAACAAACTCTTGCATAGAGAGCTGCATTTAGGCGCTTGTCTAAATAAATAATACCAGCGAAATCAAAGAAAAAGAGCATTATATTTTATAAATTATAAAAAATAATAATTGTAAATTATAAGCAATAAAAAGAAAATAGTTATTTTACATCTTAGTAGAAAGACTAATTTTGGAACATTCGCCATTAAAAACCCCGTCATTTTGTTTTATAGGTTGCATTAGCAAAGGCAAAAATTGACATTTCAAGTTTTAGCATTGTCATTTTATTAGTTTTGTGATTATCTCGAGGTTTTTGTGAAAAATTACACCGAAATGAGTTTAGCTGAGATTTGTGGCATGTCAGATTTTGATTTTAAAAGGCCACATAATGATTTTAACGAAGAATTATCTAGTTTTTGCTCTAATTTCACCAATAATATGGAATTAGGGGTACCTCCATTTTCAAACGTGAGTTTTATTTCTAAAAAAACTTTATAGCTTAATAACATCGATGTAACTTTTTTAAATTAATAAATTTCACTTTAGCCAGCTGAAAATTTGGCCCATATAACAAAGGATGAGGCAGGAAGAGATATAAAAATCAAATTTGATCATGGTACCACAACTTTGGGTTTTATGTATAAAGGAGGGGTAGTACTGGCTGTAGACTCCAGGGCCACTGGTGGTCAATTTATCGGCTCTCAAACTATGAAGAAAATCGTGGAAATCAACGATTTCTTGCTAGGTAAACAAAACTAAAAATCCTAACCTTACTTTTTAATAAGCTCATATGTTATTGTAGTTTAACCAAATAACAATATTTATTTCTAGGTACATTGGCTGGAGGGGCTGCAGATTGTGTTTACTGGGATAGAGTACTCGCAAAACAATGCAGAATGTATGAGTTAAGAAATAGAGAAAGAATTTCTGTTGCAGCAGCATCAAAACTTATGTCTAATATGGTGTATAACTACAAAGGCATGGGATTATCCATGGGTATGATGTTAGCTGGATGGGATAAACGTGTATGTATTAGAAACTTCATAACACTCAAGTTTCTACAAAAACAATCATATTTTATACCATGACTCATCATAAAATATTTCTAGGGACCACAACTATATTACATTGATTCTGAGGGTACAAGAACACCTGGAAAAGTATTTTCTGTTGGTTCTGGATCAATATATGCTTTTGGTGTACTGGATTCTGGATATAAATGGGACTTAACAGATGAAGAGGCCTATGATCTTGGACGTAGAGCAATTTACCATGCCACACATAGGGATGCATATTCTGGTGGTATTGTGAGAGTTTATCATATGAAAGAAACTGGTTGGATTCATATTGATAACAATGATTGTAATGATTTGCATTATAAATATCAAGCAGAGAAGGAAGATTTACAAAACAGTTTGGTTGCTTAAATTGTTTTCATATATTTTTGTAATATTTAAGAGACTAATCTATAATTATTCTTAATAAAATTCTTTTTTATAATTATTTTATTTATTATTTTTACTTTCCCTGAGGAAGATATTGCATTAGGGAATGTTCAAGTATTATGCCAAGGGGGGGGGTCATTTTGGAGTGTTACGCCCATGTTAATGGTATAGGAAAATGGCGTTACAGGGGGGGGGGGTCCAAAATGATCAAACTTTGCGTTACGTAATACTATAATGTTCCCTTATTAAAAAAAAAATAAAATTTTTATTGCTTTTTTTACGCTTTTTGACATTTGAATTCAAAAAATATGATTTCTGTACAAAAGAAAATTCCATTTCCAGAAAATTTGTGATCATGAGAATGCTTATAATTTAGATCATAGGTTCCTTATTAAAATTTTTATGCTGGAATAGTTTTTGGTAAAAATTGTGGTGGGATAAGTACTAACTGACTGTTTCATTTTTTGAAAAACAGAAACATGTAAAAAAGCTAGTAGATTTACTAAACAAAGCTTTAAAGTAAAAAAAAAGTTTGTCAGGTGTGGGGTTCGAACCCACGCTCCCTTTCGAGAACCAGAGCTTAAATCTGGCGCCTTAGACCGCTCGGCCAACCTGACTATGAATAAGAATTTTCATAATAAGTTATTTATACATAGACTCATATAATATAATAGTGTGTTCCTTATCTTGTTTTTTTTATATTATTCACAGCGCCTGCGCTAGAATAATATACGGTAGTTTCGAATTGACAAAAAATTTCTAAAATTGTCCTAGACAAAAAATTCTTGTATATAAATTTGTTTCATGAAAAAATAAGCAACTTTTTTTTTCAAATGTCCGTCTGTGTCACACGGACTGTCCGATGTCACAATTTTTGTGAACACGATAACTCAAGAACGAATAATCCGATCGACTTAAAATTTTCAGGAAAAATCAAGTTGTACATGGGGAAGATCCCTATTGTTTTTAAAAGTAATCCCCCCAAAAACAAAAAAGTTATGGGTGGTTAAACTTTTAAAAAATACGAAAAAAGCTGAAAGAAAATTCCGATTAAAGTAACTTTTTTAGAAAAAAATACTTTTATTATAAAGCTCAATTCTACCAACAAAAAAGTTATGGGAGTTAAACTTTTTGTTAAAAAAATCATTTTTTTTTGTTTTTTGCAAAAAGAAAATAAAAAAAAAATTTGAATTTTTTTTTTCAAAAATTTTTTTTGAAATTTTATTTATTTTTTCATTTTTTTTTTAATATTTTATTAAAAAGAAAAAATGTTATTTTTCTTTACAACTTTTTTTAAGCTAAAAACACAACTTTTTTCCTCGACAAAAAAAAGTTCACGACTAAAAAAAAAGTCCCGCCCTTCATGAAATATGCAACTTTTATATTTTTATTTTTAATCCACGAAATATGCAAGTTTTTTGAAAATTCCAAAAAATATGCAACTTTTATATTTTTAATCCCTGAAATATGCATTTTTTTTATTCTAAAGTTTAAAAATCCCAACTTTTATTTTTTTTAACCCATGAAAAAAGGAAAATTAGAATTTTTCTATTAAAAAAAATCTATCTTTTCAAATAACGGATATATTATTTATTTAATTATTTATAGCTTGACAAAAACCTGGTGGGACACCCGGTATACGACTTATATAAGTTCATTATAGGTATATTTCTTAGTCATTATTCCCAAAATACAATTTTGCAAATAATGAAAAAAAGAAATCTTGACCACACTACTCGGTTGAACCCAATACCCAAAAACTATTTTATTTGTAACCAGCGCAAATATACATAAGAAATGCATCAAATATTTAAATTTAAGCATGTAGAAATATATGTTAGAAACAAGGTTAGAAATGAATTAAAACGAAAGAATTTCTTATATAATTTACTTTTTTTAATAATTATAATTGATAATTAATTATAAATGTACCGTCACTTGGGATGAACTCGGACGACTTTTTAAATTTTTTGGTAATAAAAGTTAATTTTATAAAAAAAAAAACAATCACCTTAGTCGGATGCAACAAGTTTTATTTATTTATTTATTGTTTTAGTGTTATGTACCTATAGGTATATACCGGGTGAGTTTTAAAAACAATACTTCTACATAATTAAAGAATCCAAACACATAATAAGACCCGTTTGTGGCACGTAAAATTTTGCAAAAACAACAATTTTTTTTGTTTTTTCGAAAAAAGAAAAAAAATTGTTTTTTTTTTCTTTTTTTTTTTTTAATTTTTACATGCCAAAAACGGGCATGATTATGTGTTTTTTTAAAGCCCTTCTATTCACTTCACTTCCATATATATATATATAGGTATATTTGTCCTCAAATTTGCCAAATGCTTTTTCACCCACTTAGAATAGACTTAGAGAGCTGAAATTTGGTATACATGCTTATCTGCCCTAACAAAATAATTTAAGCCCCCCCTAAAATATCAAACACCTTTTTTTATCCACGTAAGTTAATTTAAAATTAAAATTGGATTACGTATTCATCCCGTAATAATAAAATTTTACTATAAAAAAAACAACCGTCAACCCCCCCATAACCCCCATGCGGCTAAGTTAACTCTAAAGGGCCCTCTCTGTTATACCTACTTATAATAAACTTAGAAAGCTGAAATTTGATACACATGCTCATCTACCCTTAAAAAATAATTTTATTATAAAATTTACCCCCCAACCCTCCACCCCTAAAATATTAAAAACCTTTTTTTTTATCCACGTGAGTTAATTTAAAATTAAAATTGAGTTACGTACTCATCCCATAATAATAAAATTTTACTATAAAAAAAAACAACCGTCAACTCCCCCATCACCCCCCATGCGGCTAAGTTAACTAATTTTACCCACTTAGACAGCTAAAGTTCCGTACATATGCTTATATCCGGTGACAATATAATTTTACATAAAATCTCTGTTTCACTCCCGGGTTGCTTCACACATTAATAAATTATAACTAAAAACTTGAAAATAAAACTATATAAAAAAACAAGTTTTTAAACTTAAAACCCTTCTACTGATTACGTATTATGTATAACTAAAAAGTAG